>JARHVA010002447.1:0-390000 GCA_037957365.1 Torreya grandis
TCCACATAAGTTTTTTCCTTAGAATAATCAAGTGAGATTATCACCTAGTTGATATTATAATCTTGTCTAGCTACAAACTACACTTTTGGATTTGTCTGTAGTTAACCCTAACTTGTTAGAAATAGTTATAGGCATGAGATTGTCTAAAGTTATAAGTATAATAGAAAATTATCGCATGCACACACACACACACACACACACACACACACACACACACACACACACACACACACACACACACACACACACACACACACACACACACACACACACACTCCACATAAGTTTTTTCCTTAGAATAATCAAGTGAGATTATCACCTAGTTGATATTATATTCATAATTCATTGTCTAATGCTTGAACCTAACATCATATCCTATTGAAAAAGTGTCTCCCATGGAAATCTAGGTAGTTATCTGATTTTTACATTTCTAATATTTTAAAATTAGTATATAACATAACACCCACCAGGTATATTTACAAGTCACATTTTATACCCTAAGGATACTCTTACATATTGTTAGAAATGAACATGACATGCAATAATGGTTTCAAGGGAGAACTTCTCGTGACCACCCATGACACCTTAGTCAACACATTGAATTTAGACCATGTATTATTATGAAACCCTTGAATTAATATCCATTCATAGAAATTTTAAAATGGAATTAAATACAATACATAGTATTCATGGCTATCCATAATTACTTTAGTTTATGTAATGTAGGTGGTGGTAGTTTCTGAACATGATGTTATAACCAAAGCTTCAAATTTAGTAAAATTATACCTATCTCAAGGCTTTAAAATGTCATCATAAATTTATAGGATATCTCTATATTGTGTTCATCTATAATTTTTACAACATTAAACTTATAACATGTCTCACAAATATTATGTGTGTCATTTGGATAAACTAATCATTTTTAGGAATGGTCTAATAGATTTATTTACTTCATTTAGGGTAGTAATTTATCAACAATAGTATTATTGTTCCTAAATATACATGAGTATGATAAATACCATGAGTTATAACATTCACTAAGTCTATAGGTTTAGATTTTTCCTTCGCCTTATCTTAAAACTTCACCCAAACTATAATTCTATTCAATTTATATTATTTTATTTATTTAATAATTCATGGTATTCCTATCTTATGTTACATTTCAAACTAACTACATCTTGGTAAATTTGGGATTCTTCCAATGTAGTGATCCACTTCCCCACAACTATAACAAGTGATAATAATTCATCCACCACCATAACCTCTTTTACCAAGACCTAATATTACTTGTCCTCAACATCCAACACTAAGGTTAGTGGATTATCATGGCTTGTTAGATGTTTTTTTTAAAAAATTATTTAAGCATGTAAGGCCTAAAAAAATTGACATTTAAATGTATAATGTGTAGCCAACTCACATAGCTGATATTAATAGTTCAATTCCCTATTCTAAATCACTCATACTAAATTAAATCTAAAAAAATAGGGGTTATTTTATAGTTTGCATTTTAAAATTTATTGTTTACTTAATCATTTTTGAAGATAATAGGTTTGATATAAAAAAAAATGAGTTTTATACCTTTTATGTTTTACAACATTAGTATTTACAAAATTAGATTTGGTGTATAATTATGAATTACAAAATTAGGATATTTTACATAATTAAGACTCTCAAAATTAGTGTTTTATTATATAATTAATATTCAAAATATTATATATTCTTTAATTAGGCTATCATAAATTTGAAATTAGGTTTTATAAATTAGTAAAATTAAAATACATATCTTAGCTAAATATATGTAAAAGATGTCAAAAGATATCATTCTTGCGGTGCCTATATTATATTGGATTTGTGATGTAAGTGAAATAGGCACTTTGAGAATGACATTTCTTAGAATATTTTACATATATTTATATAATATATGTATGTTATCTTAATTATGTCTATACACATCATAAAATAGTTTAAATGTCCATTGACCATTTTTTGTAATCTATCTTTCAATATTTAAGGATCCTTCTCAAGTCTAAACCTTTCTTTCTACATCGAGCTACTGGTTCCTAAGGAAAACTCTTATGATTGTCTCCCTTTGTACCCATAATTTCAAAGTTTCTAAGTAGATCTACCTTAAGGTTATTTTCTAGGGTTGAGATTTTAATTCTTCCATTTCCTTTATGGGAATTTCTTGATGTTATTATCAAACCCATAAGGTAGGTAATTTGTCATGAGGTTGTTAAATTATACTCTTCATGCCCTAACCTGCATGTTTATGTCGAGATTGATTTGAAAAAATATTTGATAGAGTCCATTAAAATTCAATTATGGATGTAATTCTTCTCCCTTATAGTTATCTCAAATCCATGTGTGATTTTAGAAGTGAAACCCTTATGACTCACAATTACAATCCATGGCTGCTTCTCTCAAGCACAAGATCAAAATTAATATTATCTATGTGGATAGAGAGGAAAAAAATAGGCCTTGTTTTCATGGACTAAAAAAATAGACTATAATATGAGATCAAGCCAAAGTAGGGAAAGGTTGAACCTTCAACCAAATATAATGTCCTTATTTGCATATTACAAAGGACATAAATGATATTCATATTATTTGCATATTACAAAGGAATCAAATCAAGATCGAAAATTCTCCTTATTTTCATATTATTTGCATATTAAAAAGGACATAAATGATATTCAAGGTATCGAAAATCATTATCTTAAAATTTAAAAAATATATATTCTTTGACTATTGACTATATATAATGAAAAATGATATAGAGAATCCTAGAGAACATGAATATGACCAGGCCTCTATTAGGGTATGCCACCTTTTTACAAGAAAAACCAATAGTCCTATACCAAGGTTTAGGGATTAGAGTTAATTACAAACTTATATGAAAATAAACTTTTAAATAAATTCAACTCATTGATCCCTAAATTAATTTTCTCCTAAATTCTAAAACCAAAACTATCAATATCACTAAAGTTTAATTAAATAAATATCCTTAAAAAGAATACATAATGGAATATATAGAAGATTGAGAAAATAAATGATTAATAAGCCTATGTTAATGGTCAGAAATTCATTTTGTATTTGGATTTAAAATATCAAATAATTTGATAATCTTCTGAATCCTACACACCCTAAAAGAAAATAAAACAAAAAAACATACAATATAACTAAATCCAAAGGAGGGTAAGGTTAGCCATTTAACCAAATATGATGTCCTTATTTACATATTATGAAGGTTAATAACAATAAACATTAAAGGATTAAGACATAAATGATACTCAAGTCATTAAATAAGCATCCTCTACAACTTATATAACAAAATTAAACTTAAAAACAAAGAATCTTAGATTAATGACTATTTATAATAACAACTAGTATATAGAATCTTGAAGAACATGAATATGACCAAGTCTCTATTAGGGCATTCCACATTTTAAAATAATCAAGACCAACAACTTTTGGACCAGGGTTTAGGGTTAAGTACAACTTGCATGACAATAAAGTTTTAGATATATTAAATTAATTTGATCCCCAAATCAATGTGCTCCTGAATTATGAAACTAAACAACCAATATCACTAAGTTTATTTAAAAAAATCATATTCCCTTACATTCATCTACTCTCTAAAAGTTCCATAGTTTTTATCTTCTCATAGTAATATAATAATTTAATCTTTTCACTTTGCCTAATTCTAAAATACCTCACCTTATATCTTGTTACATACAAATAATAAGAGCTAGTAAAAATAAAAATGAGTTTTATATAACATAAAGAGATGAATATAATAAAAAACACATAACACAAATGGGAATTTTCCATTAGAAAAGACTCAAATTTAACCACTTGATGATGAGGCCATAAACTAGATCATTATATAAATAAAATAACAACATTGTACCTTGCATAAATAATGTTTTAAAGTGGACTTATGTGTGGTTTAAGAACTTGTGATTTTTTTAGAGTGAAATATAAGATAATGTCTAGTTTATTCTTTAGATGTTAATGCACTCTATATTTTTTCTATTTTCTAACAAGTTCTTGGATAAATTATGAAACATGTTATATATTTAGGTTAAAATTATTCATAAATAAAATTTCAAAGTTTCAAATTCTAAAATTCCAAATCATGAATACTCTTCATATAGCATCGAATATCCTCACTAGCTTTAGAGTCTCATCTAAATCATGTTCAAGTTATTTATATGGATGAACTATTTATGCATGATCATATAATAAATAAAAACACATTTGTATCAACCAAAAACATGTCTTATGTTTTTTTGTTGGTTTGTTTGATGTTTTGGCTATGCATGTGTAAGGATAGAATTGATAGGTTCTATAAAAACAATCATCAAAAACATCCATAAATTTGAATATAATTTCATATTTAGATTCCTCTTGGAAAAATAGATAATTTCAATAAAATAATCATCTTGATTCGATCTCATATGAAAAATTTATGATCATTTTAATGGGTTATTTTCATACACAGTCGAAGCTTTGGAGTTCATTAGTCTAACTTTGGAGTACATCAGCTAAGCTCTATAGTTAACCATATTTGAGTTTGAGGAAGAAAATAATTAATTTTAAGGTTTGGCATATTAAAGCGGGTATGAAATAATAGGTTGGAGTAATTTTTACAAACTTTTTATTTATAGAAAATCTATAAATAGAAACTTCTAAAAATAGACATCATAGTATAAAGGACTGCAACTATGGAAACAAGAAGGCAAAAAGAGATGGTTTTTATCTAATTATAAAAATAGATATTTCTAAAAAGGGAAAGATATATATAGTAACTCCACTACTATGAATATCTCACACCTCAAATTTTTTTGGAGATAACTGAGTTTGTAATATTTTTATTTAATTTGCTAAAGTTATTAGTTTAAGAATAAGGATTGGTTTCTAATTGATTTGTTACACTGTCAAGAATAATAAATCAAGTCTAAATTGATTTGTTTATTTTTAGGTTAGTCTAAAATAAGAATTAGTTTAAATATATATATATATATATATATATATATATATATATATATATATATATATATATATATATATATATATATATATATATATTAACTCTCCAACAACAATTTTATAAAGGATTTTTATTATAAATACAACCTCCTCATTCATTGGGAGAGTTAATATGAGAGTTAGTAGAATATTGTAAGCAATACTAGATAATAATAGTTTTCAAAATTTATGATAAGTTTATGAATTTTATACAAATATAAGTGTTGATATATAACTTGTTTTGAGGGAGATAAATGGCCTACTCAACCAAGGAATCAGGCTTGGTTTTTTGGTATTTATGTTTATTGTTTGTTGCTGTGTGTTTAATGTTTATCAATTTTTTTTTTTATGAAAATAATTTTGTTATATGTTTCACCTATAGGTATTTGTGATTCACCTGTGTTTTAGTCAAGTTTAATTTCAAAATTTTCCCTATCATAATTATTTATTTTCAAATCAATTACATTTAATCAAAGCGTGTTTATTTCAATCATTTAAATTGGAGCAAGTGCATTTCCTTCAATCAAGTTAGAAAGTTTCTAATTCAGCAAGGGTGTTTGATTTCAAATATTTTCATTCAATCAAGTAGATTAGATCTATAGAATTATTTGGTCCATAATAAAACCCACAAAATAGAACTATTAGTCCTTATGATTCATAATTTATTGCTGATAGTCATTGGACACCATCCCTAGTTTCATATGACATCAACTATACATAGTTGATTAAATGAAGGGATTGATGACACTTGTCACACAGTTATTCCAAAAACTACATAGACATATAAAGACCACTTGTAGGATGTTAAATGAGCACATTGATTTTTTTCCATCTAGTTAAAATGAGTTATTACTTCTCACCCACCATAGACACTAAATCTAAATTATATATCACCTCAATATTATAGACTTGGAAAATACTTATCATGGCTATATCTTGCAGTTCTAAGACCTTAAAACTACGAAAAAGCTCACATTCACTATCTCTTTGTGTTAAATTTATTATCTCTTAGTATGACCACTATTTTTCTTATGACCAGGCCTTCTATACTATGCAAAATGCTATAAACTTGATCATTATCATTCTCTATAAGTTTTGGACATCTACCTATTTTTCATCCTATAAGACACATATATCCTAGCCAGAAACCTACATCAACATAGGTGTCTTGTCCTAAACTAAGTTTCAAGTTTCATAAAGTCATCAAAGTTTTAATTTTAATGTTTCATTATGGCCGACTTAAGTTATTTAATGTGAGATATTTCCTAAAAGGTTTGGTATATGCATTATCAATCCCCATTCATTCCTAACCTAGAAAAAGACCTAAAAAAGACTTAATAACTCACAAGGAAACTTATAAAAAACACTTAATCAATAATTCAATAAATATCATATTCCCTATTCTTTCTTATTTAAACATTATTCATAGGGACAACTCATCTACAGGTATGAATTACTTTAGAAACATTCAATGAGCCATATTTTCCAAGTTATAATATTTGTCTCTCTATGTACTTACTTATCACACATTTCATCCTTATAAACACACAATCCAACAAGTAGGGGAAAACTACATAATTATAAGACCCTCTTCAAAGTATTTGATATTTAGGTAGTAATCATTGACAAAGGGTTCCTTGGGTCATCTCAATACCATGTGTTCATTAACCTATTTTTCCACAGTCACTTCAAGGGTGAGTAAGCAATGGTTTGATAATTTAAACAAGAGATATATCCTATGCATGATATATGAACACACTAGAGAAAAGGTAAAAAAATGGTAATATTCTAGGTGGTATGATTCAAATCCAATCAATATTCTTAACTAAAAAATTATGTCCAACATAGACACCAAAATCAACACAATTGTCTAGATCTGACAAAAGCAGCAAGGACCACAATATGAAAATTTACAGAATATGATGATTGATCTAGAATTGATATCTATTTTAATTTTAACATGTTTCATATAAAATATGTGCATGCACAATAAAACTAGTTAAGTACTCTTACTTATAATTTATTGCAATATCAATCAATAGTTTTACTTTTAATTATTAACACATCTCAATATTTTAAATTTAGAATATTTTTATCTAAGTTTTTAATTAATTGGTTGTCTATATATATATATATATATATATATATATATCATCCTTTTGATTATTCCATTCTATATTCTTAACCATATACTATATTGACCCATCTCTATTTTTATCTTATTTTAAAGATTTTTTTATCTATAAATTATTACAATTTATTTAAAAAAATAGAATTTGTTCTCCTAAAATCATGTTTAATATTGTTAAAAAATAGCTTCTTCCTCATCCTAACCCTGGGGAATTTGATAGGTACAATCCCTCTAACTAGGTCTATGCCATCACTCCTTCAAATGGTAAGGTAGAGGGTATATGCCTTTATGTTCAATTATATTTACCTAAAGTTTTTTCTTATGAATCCCTATAAGATAAAATAACCACCATGGGAAAATAAATGAAAGAGTTAAAAAATTAAAATCAATATGTTAGTTTAGAGGTGACATCTTTAAAAAAATCAAATTACACACCTACAAATTCCAAAATATGCTAGTGTTAATCATGTGTTTGAAAATTTATCTATCAATGTTGTGCCTAACAAGGTTTCTTATCCAAATGAAAAACAAAAACAACATACATCTAAAAAAAGTGATTAAAATATTATACCAAAGACTACTAAGGGTCTAAGTGAAATCCTAAGAGAAATGCTTTGAAACAAAGTGATTCAATTACCTTCTTTAGATCCTATAAGAAGATCTAAATACTATTATATATATATATATATATATATATATATATATATATATATATATATATATATATATATATATATATATATATATATATATATATATATATATATCTCATATAATGCATGGGCATCATATATATTGTTATCCTGCATTAAATAAAAAATAAAATGGCATAAAGGTAGTGGTGATCATATCATTGATACATCAAGTAGGAAAACCACTCACATTATGATTACCTCTCTTAAATCACAAGTAAAAAAACAAAAAATATGGTTATTAAAAGATAACTCAAAATAAGATAAGGTTCAAATAAATAAAAAATAGAGAAAATACCATTACCAAAGGTTCCAAAAATTCCAAGTGATATATAATTACCAAAGAAATCACTGATGTTAGAACTATTGTAAATAAAATCAATTGATCTCCCTTTGATGGTCAATATGTAGACACTATTTCTTAATTATATATCACCCCAATCTTATACACTTGGTAAATACATATCATAAATATACCTTCATCTTCTAAAGATTCCCACTACCAAAAGGATCACATACACTATCTCTCTATTCAAAATTTCTTATTTTTTAGTTCAACCAATGTTATTATGATGACTCAAACCTTCTATCATACCTAGAATGCTAAAAACTTGCTTATCTTATATCTCTACAAGTTCTAGACTTGTGCCTATTTTCTAAATTTTTTGACACTTGCATCTCAGTCAGATGCCTATGTCAACACTAGTATCATATTCTAACATAAGTGTCCATTACCCTAAATTCATCTAATTTACAAATGAAAAATATTCCTATGGCCAACCTAAGTGATTTAATGTGAAATATTTGACAAAAGGATTGGTACAAGTAAAAGTTCAATTCTCATTAATTCTTCACCTAACTTAGACCTAGTAAATTCTTAACTCTCATAAGTAAACTTACAAAAGGCATTCAATAAATCACTCAAGTGAATAAATCTTCCCTATTTTCCCTTATTTACATATAAATCATAGGGGCAGCACATATATAGATTTAAATTACTGAAGGAATTGCCCAAGATCCATATTTTCCAAGTTAAAATCTAGGTCACTATTGTAATTACCTATCATATATTAAATCCTTAAGCACACACATTACAACATGTAGGGGATAAATACATAATTATGATACCCTATTCATATTATTAGATATGTAGGAAACACTCATTGATAGAGGTGTCTTTGTGGTAGTTTGACACTTTGTGCCCACTAACCCATTTTATCATAGTTATTATGAAGTGATGAAGAATTAGGGTTTTGATATCTGACAAGGAGAGAAATTCAATGATATATATATATGAGAACACTAGAGTTAATGTGACATAAAACCCAAATATTCTAGGTGATCACATCTAGATTAAGTAGGTATTTCATACAAGACATCTACATCCAAGCTATACAAAAGAATTGATGTAACCATTTGAGCTTGATTCAAGTGTCTAAGGGCAAAAAAGTGGTTAATCTAGCATCTAACAACTAATATAGAATCTAATTCCATTCTTATTCCTTCATGTTCTAGGTCTAGATCTTATTACCATCATAGGCAACTAAATATCTTGTTTTCATTATCATTATAAAATTTAGCATAGCTATACTTTTTATTTTAAGTATATCTTAGCATAATAAACATAGTATAAGTTTATTTAAGTTTGAAAATTAATTGGTCTGATTTAGATATAGTATAGATTCCTTTTACCCTAGGTTATCTATACACATTTAACCCTAGATTCCCTAATATATATTTTAGGGTTAAACATTAAATGAAACAAATCTATATGAATGCAAATTTATCTAATTCCTAGGGTTCTAAGTCAACCAAGGTTTCAGATTTATGTATTTTTTCATTTCCTAATTATATTATTTTGTATTCAACCTAGGCATGGCCCTAGATTTGGAGGTGTTCCTATTGAACACATTGTGCTTCCTCTCCTACCACCTCAGAGGTCTCAAACTAATGAAGGGCCTAATCTTATGGTCCATGATGATACACATTTTGATAATGAAAAACATACTAATGAGGTTATCATAGAAGAAGTTTTTGATAAAAAAAAACATGAGTCTAATGAAGCTAATGAAAATGATCAAATATATCATGAGTAAATTCAAGAAATTACATTATTTCACGAGCCTATTCATCAAAACCCTAAATATATTAAATAAATCATAATAACTATATTAGAAATAAAAAACCAAAAATCATATATGTACAAGTAGGTTCATCTATTTATCATGTTATTAAGGACTATGGGTCATCCCCATATACTATAAACCCTCCCTTTGAACTCATTACCACTTCATACTTATAATGGAGGCATGGGATATGTATTTTAATCTTTATTACTTGAAATTAATATTGCCACACCTTACATGTGAAACCCTAATACCTATTTATGGTTTCAATTCTTGTAACTACCCAACCTATGGGTACACTTCCTTTGGTGACTTATCAAACATTTAACCTCAAAGACCAAGAGGTACAAGCTCTTTTCCAAACTATAATTTTATAAACTGAGGTTAAAACTATTGAACAAAATTCTATGAAATCGTCTTATGCAAAGAATTCATAAAAGGTGTTGCATAATCCTCTTACACTAGAGACATATGTTCACCCCTTGCCAACTTGTTTTATTGAACCTAAGTTTAAATTTTATTATGTCAAGGGTGATCATGAATAACATCTTCTATATTTTTACGTAATATGCCTTGATTATGCCTCCATTGATAATTTTTTGACAAAATTATTTCCAACAAGCTTAAAGGACTATGCTTTAAAGTGGTTTTATGATTTAACAATTCAATTGGTAAACATATTCAAACCTCTTGTAGAACAATTGTTTGCACACTTCTCTATCAATATCATTGAAAAGGTTTCCTATGCCAAAATTGAAAAAAATAAACAAGGAATAAATGAACGAAATAAGGGATGTCTTATGATACAAGAAAATGTTAGCTAAAATGACCAATCTTATGGTAGATAAAGAGCTTTAGGCATCTTCAAGTAATTTTTTCTTGACCCATTACATGATTATATTTTTTTTCAAAAAAAAAATATATTTTGATGACTTACGACATATTTTTCACAATTTTGAAATGAAACTTATCTCATTAAATAATCATAAGTATGTATAAAACATGCTAACTACATTTACATATAATACCAAGTTTAGTATCAAACTAAGTTATAAAGTAAAACCTCCTAAACCTATAAAATATAGAACTACCATAGTTAATATGGTGTCACAACAACATAATTGTTTTATCTTATCCAATGCACCACAAAGATAATTTACATTCTTACTTGAGTCTCCCACTTCATTGTTCATGCAAATTTTAGAGTGTAACCTCATATCTCTCCTTCATCCTATATATATTGATATGAGTATACATATAACCAAAGGGTATGGTGAAAATGCTTATTGTGATTATCACCAAGGACACAGGAATTCTAAAAACATATGTTTTACCTTAAATAATAAGGTACAAGACCTCATTGATGACCAAAATATTACATTTGATTACACCTCCTATGACTCATAGACCATATATTACATTCAGTGATAGTGAGATTAGGGATGATGACTTAGATATTCATTTGAGCATACCTTGATCACCATCCTATACATAGTTTTATGATTGATAATTGTGTAAGTGAAAATGCTTGTACCATGAGATTACTTATGCATTTGGGTTATACCAATCATTATTTACACCCTTTAACTAGATTCCTTAGATAATTTAATGGGACATCACAACATATTCTTTATGATAATGAATTACCTTTATAGGTGGGTCTCATACATGTGATTATTACCTTCTCAGTTATACATTCCATGAGTTTATTTGATACATTATTGGGATGACCTTGGATACATACACTTCAATTAGTACCTTATACAATGCCTGGATGTGTTAAATACATTTATTCCAATTAGGTAATTATATTTTTCTAGAATTTTATATGAGAATCCACTTAAACAAGATAAATTTATACACATTTAGTTAGTTATCAAACCTAATAAGGTTAATATTCCAAAAAAGGGTAATCAACATGCAATACATTTTACTAGGTATCTAGTACTTGAGTTACCATTGAATCAGAGATCCATAATGTGTTTTATAGAATCCTCATCTACTAAAAACTATATTTAGACATCTAGTGGGCCTAAAAATGTTCTTATTATTTGTATTGTAAATAAACCATAGAATCCTATTATATATGCATAGAGCATTACATATTATAAAGTGATAGATATTGCACCTATACATCCTCTTTGGTATTACCACTAGTTTATTACATCAAGTTCTGGGTGGGGAGATACATATGAGCATCCATTAGATGATGTCATAGGATATTTATTTTTATATAAAATTCTAAAAACATAAAAAATATAAAACCCAAAAATATTTTCAGCATTTACATGTTCTATTAGCTCCTTGGATTATAATTTTTTGGTTCTATGTTGGTAGATAACATATCATTTATTTCTATATACACGTGTTTCACACATATTTTGAGTCTAATTCATGCATACAAAGATATGTGATCTATGCACTTTCAGATGTTTGGCCTTCCCTCTAATCATGTCATGTGGACATTAGGGGCATCTAGTTCTTTTGATCACAGTACATATATGTTATACTATTCTATGATCTCTTTACATTATCATGTTTGATCTTATGTACTTACACATACCATTATCCATGCTTACATATTTTGTAGTATACTTGATATGCTATGGACTAGTATGTTATGTTATGCTAGTTTCTTATTATCCATGATTTAAGTTTTGTTATTCATTAAGTGTGTTCCTTGATTTCTATTTCCTTGCATCATATTATTTATTCGACCATTTGAATATGATTCATTGATTGTGAACCCCATGCCTATGTTTTCCTATTGTGGCATTTGAATATGTCATGATTTTTTATATGTTGATATTTGAATATGTCATTCCTTGCTTTGTGGACATTTGATTAATTCATGTCTATTCAATTGTGTGGCATTAGAAGATGCCCCTTATTTGAGGTTTCCTTGGACCATTATTTTTTTATTTAATTTTGAGTGATTTTGTATGTGTTCTTGATTTCTTATTGAGATTTTATTTTACTATCTATTTATTACCATGAATCACATCATACATATTAGGACTTGGTGTGATCACCATATTCATGATTCAATTATATTTCTACCTAGACATGTTTTTTTTATATGTTACATGGTTCATAAATAGATTATATAGTTATCTTATCCTTTTGAGGTAAAGGTAACTTTTAGTTTGTGCTTCCCCTCACCTCAAAAGGGGTGACATATTAGTGGGGGCATGCCATAAAGGATGGATACCACATTTTTCACAATTCACTAGATTCATATATATAGTGGGGGCATGTTATGGAAACATGCTCTCCACACTTACAAAATTTGAAAATTATCCAAATTGCATAGTTATATGATTCATATACATAGTTATCATAGAATTATTTACACTAACACCATTATTAAACCTATGTTTCAACATGAGACATAAATGAGGTCAATATGTTATGTAAATGGCACTTAAATTTCAAAATCAAAATTAGTTTTATATTTCAAAACACTTTTATGGAATGTCATCACCCACCAAGTTTGACTTTTGTAGATTATATTAAGCCAATCTACTGCAATATTTAGTTCAATTTTTGGTATGGTTGAGGTGATTAATTTCTTAATATTTGAAATTTTATAAGTTTTAATTGAATAAATAATCTAACTTCACCATATCAATAGTGTGAGTTAACTTGGATAACTCACCCTCACTAAGTTATAAGTATGATTAGGTTTCATGGTTGAGCTAATCTCAACTTTTAGGTGGCAACTCACTTTTAGCTCCTAGGTTGGGGGTAATTTTTTTATTTAAATATTTATATATTTATGCACTCTACAAATTTATATTTTCCCTAGTCTCAGTTTTAGTGATTTATAATGATACATATTTTCCAAATCAAATTTCCAAAAGGTAACACAGTTATATTGATACACAGGTGTACTCCTAAACCTTTCTTTCTTTACTTTCTATCATTTAAAATGTTATTGATTTCAAATTATATACACTAATTATATATTTTAACATGATATTGGTTTTAGGTTAGTCACCAACAATTAACTCAACTTAGACTCATGAAAATACAAGGTGCATTATACACACTTAGGTATGCATTCATTTTTCTTTAAATTAGTAATTTCATTACTAGATTAAAGGGGGGTAAAATGGAAAATACATATCATGGATGTACCTTTAAATTTTAGACCTTATCATTGTTAAAACACTTGCATACACTATATATCTATACCAAATTCCTTGTCTCTTAGTTTTATTAATGTTATTATAATTAATTAGACCTTCTATCATGACTAGAATGCAAAAAACCTATTTATCTTATGTGTTCACAAGTTCTAGACCTATGCCTATTTTCTAACTTTTCAAACACTTGCATCCTAGTCAAATTCAAACATCAACACTAATGTCCTAGTCCAATGCAAGTATCTAATTAACTAAAGTCATACAATTTACAAATGAAAGGTATTCCTATGGTTAGACTAAGTGCTTTGATGTGAGATATTCTCAAAAGGGATTGGTATAGATATAAGGTCAATCCTCATTCATTCTTCGCCTAGCATAGACTTAGTAACTTCTTACCTCTCATAAGGAAACTTAAAAAAGACACTAAATCAAGCACTCAAGTGATTAAATATTTCCTATTTTACCTCATTTCCATATCAATCATAGGTACAACACATCTATACATTTGAATTACTGAACAAGTAGCTCAAGATCCATATTTACAATGTTATAAACTAGGTCATTATTGTACTTGATTATCACATATTGCATCCTTATGCATAGATAAGCCAACACTAAGGGGACAAATTCATAAGTCTAAGTCCCTCTTCAAAGTATTATCTATATAAGAAACTCTCACTGACATAGGGGTATTTAGGGTAGCTTGACACCATCTACCCACTAACCCATTTTCACCATAACCATTATGAAGATGAATAACTAAGGTGTTTCTATTTAGTAAGGATAAAACCCACAATCTAAATCTAAGCACACTAGAGTGAAGGTGACATAAAACCCATAATATTCCATGTGGTTGCATCCAAATCAAGTATGTATTATGTACATGACACTTGTGCCTAGGTTGGACACAAACATCAATACAACCATTTAAAGTTGATGCAAGTATCTAATGGT
Organism: Torreya grandis; assembly: GCA_037957365.1. Lineage (NCBI taxonomy): Eukaryota > Viridiplantae > Streptophyta > Pinopsida > Cupressales > Taxaceae > Torreya > Torreya grandis. Next base: position 15,083 of record JARHVA010002447.1, read on the forward strand.
ACATAAGTGCCTAATTGAAAATCTGATGACTGATCTAGAGCCCACTTCTAATATTATTCCATCATGTTCCATATTTATATCTGTATTAGCATTAAATATAGCTATGTGTATTATTTTCATTATCATTACAATATCTAGCATAACTAAACTTTCTATTTTTAACATATTTGCATAATAAATTTAGTATATGTCTATTTGAGTTTGAAAATTAGTTGGCATGATCTAGAGATAGTCTACCATCCTTTTGACCTTGGCTATTTCTACCCCTTTAACCATAGATTCCCCAACCTAAATTTTAGGGTTAAGCATAAAATTGAATAACAAGAGTTCACAATTCCAAATAATTATGATAGTGATGATATCATTCATAATACCAATATGATAGATGCATAGTTGACAAAACTTCATTTTCATTCACTCAATAACTTAACACATAATCTATTCATACCTATTATTCCTAGTACATATATACTAACTTCATCTCTAGAATATACATAATCGAATATAGATAAAGACAAGACAAAGCATATATTTTAAGATGCTCATAAGGTATTAACATCTAAGGTGCACACAAATACACATAATCTCATATCATAAAAGGAATAATTGAAATATGGGTCAATTCATTATTCATATACAAATGATCAAACATAAAAATCACATTTTCAATAAAAACCTAAGAAGATACATTTCTCTTATACTACTAACACAAAATATTAGTATGATCATAAAATCATAAAGTATTGGTATGTTCTTAATGATACTGATTATTCAACATATTAATATGACCCACATGATAAAAAACCTTTTCATATACATCTCATTGATGTTTACCTTGACTTATAGTATCAAATTTACTTATACATAAAACCTTTAATAAATTATTCTAAAAATACCCAAAATAAATGAAAAATACAAAAATATTTTCAACATTTGCATTTTCCTATTGGCTCCTTGGAATCTACGTTGTTAGTTCCATGTTGGTAGATGGCATATAATTTATTTATATATACTTGATTTTCAAACATATTTTGAGTGTGATATAGGTATAACTAGGCACATGATCTATGCACTTTTATACATTGGGCCTTACCTCTACTCATGTCTTGGGCCTTATTCATTTGTATATGACTAATGAATTGCCCCATATTTTAGTTGTGCCTTTTCTAATTCATATTCATATTTTGATTTATCTTATGTGCGTGCTTGATTTCTTGTTATGCTTATATTATTACTATATAGATGTTTCCATGATTCACATCATGCATATTAATATTGGATGTGATCACATACTATGTACCTCATTTCTATATTTACCTAGGCATACTACTCATATATGTTGCATGATCCATACATAGATTATACACTTGTCTCATCCTTTTGAGGTAAGGTAACTACTAGTTTTTACTTCCCATCACCTCAAAATTGGGGGGGGGGGGGGGGGGGGGGTTGGATTAGTGGGGACATGTCATAAAGGCATGTATTTCACATATTTACAATTTCATATTTTAGTGGGGGCATGCAAAAAAAGGAATTACCTCCACACTTATTTAGTAGTTAGAATTTTCATATTATAGTGGGGGCATGTTATGGAAACATGTTCTCCACACTCATACCAGTTCTTAGATTCATATTTTAGTGGGGTCATGTCTTGGTAACATGCCTTCCACACTTAAAAAAATTAAATTAACCAAATTTCATATTAATATTATATAAATACATATTCGTGGCAACATTATATACATTGGTACCATTGTTATACCCAACTATTAGCTTGAGACATATATGAGGTGCATATGCCATGAAAAATAGAACCTTAAATTACAACTGATTAAACCCTCCATCCTCACCAGATTTATAGTGTGAATTGACTTGGATCACATGGTAATACTGAGTAATGTAATAACCTCAACCTTGTTAAAATTGAACCAACTACTATAGTAAATTATTTCAATAAAAGTCCATAAGAGTCCATCCTAGTGTATGCTAAATTACATCCTACACACACACACACACACACACACACACACACACTTTATCATGTTTTAAAATTATCCTAATCTTGTTGAGTATTTTAATTGATGTCAAAGATGCATCTTGTGAAGGTTGATGTCAAAGGTGATTTAGGATAGTTATAAGTATGTGATGTGACAAGCCAATGACAAGATGCATGGAATAATGTTGTCATGTTATGATGAGAGAAATATAAAGAGAGAATCTTAAGGAAAACAATGTATTAGAGTGTTGTCTAATATTTTATGCTTACATGAAGGTACATGTCATTGATGTTGAAATGCATAAGAAGCCTAGTCATGACATGAAGAGGTATGTGCATGAAAAAAGAATGAACACAAGAATGTGAAGTTTGTATGACATTGTTTGAGCATGAATTTAAGGCATTGAAGCATTCATTATATTTTTATTGTGAGATTATAAGAGTAGAACCTTTAGTCTAAGTCTGCACCTAGACCACTCTTAAACCTTACCTAGCCTAATGAGGTATGAAGATCAGATTTCAAGGAAAGTATGCATATGTGAGAATGGATAGAGGTGAGATAATTTTTTTAGGCATTATCACAAATTTTGAGGTCACTTTTTGAAGTAAAAGTGCATGAATCATAGTTGTATGCCTTCTTGAACTCATAGAATGAGGTCTTAAAACCTGATAAGCACTTTCAAACATTCACTGGCACATGTAACCTCTACATGGGAGTATAATATGTTAATTATGTATTTGGAAGGTTCATAGATAATGTCTTTAGGCATTATTTTTAGATTCAAGTGGTAACCCTATATTAACAATCATTAACACCAAAACCTATGTTAAACCTCCCTAAAACCCTAATACAGAGCTGATATGAAATATTTTGTTCAAAATATATTACGATGGTTTCAAATGCCTATAAAATATATTGTATCATGTATTCAAATCTCCTAGGTACCTCCATTTTGTGGCAGTTAGTTAGATGAGAGAGAAAATGCATTGATGCAAGATTATTTATCAAGAAATTATTGTATCTCTCAAAAGTTGTATTGGAAAAGAAGATAAAATGGATTTTAAAAGAATATAGAAATGAATTTTAATTTCCATGATGATTTATGGATAGTTTATATCCCTCTAGTTTTCTAATTTGGTCATCTAAGTTATTTAGTCATAGACAGACCTAATGGTATGAAAGTGTAAAACCTAGGTAAAGATGAAGAGATAGATTTTAGGGTCTGTAATGATACATTGATGAAAGAAAGTGATTTAGGAAGTCATTAATTAATTTAAATTAATTTTTATGCTTTTAAGGAGTTTTGGAGGTTAGTGCATATGGTGAAAAAGTTGCTCACAAAATGGCATGTCTGGTTCAGATAAGACTGTGAGATATAAGGTCAAGAAATTGGTCTATAAGACCAATATTTTCCCTTAGAACATAAAATTTGTATATCTAATGGTGTCTTATATATTTCATAATAAAAATTTTATGCATTATGAGTCATGAATATTTCTACACATGTGTTGGATATCTAATTCATCATGGCTAGTTTTTTAGGAAAATTGATGGTTCTGAGTAAGCAAGTTACAGAGATGTTCTTGAGCCTTTATCTCATGAGTTAAGGTGTTAAAATAATTTGGTGATTACTCTAATTTCATGTATAATATATCTACATGTTTCATTATTCATAATTAATTATCTTAATAGTGTTTAATCTTCATTATTGTAAGACAGACTGTTGAGGTACATAGGCCTAAAAGGGCAATTTGTCCTAAAAGAACTTTCATGGTATAAATGAAGGATATAGGTATAATAAAAGATGGAGGAGGTTATAATATTTAATTGTATAAGTGTTTGAATTATTTTTTTAATTTTATAAATCCATATATTTTACCCCAAAATTCCTTTATTCTTTTTAGAGAATGGGGACCCATTTTGGTTTTGATTTGGTCTATGTTTATTTAAGTTTTCTTCTTCATAATATGGAAGTTTTACAGATTGATCCTTAATCTCAATAGTCAAAAGTAAAAACAATGGTTTTTTACATTTTGGACAAACTTATCAATGTATTTTGGTAGTTTTGTACTTATACAAGTTTTATCCACACTTTTAAGGACTTGGCCTTTTGAGGTTTTTTTTATCACAAGTTTGAATATTTTGAAACTTTGCACTTCACAGAATCTATTCAGGATATTTATTCATCAGACATTTTGTTTAAAAATTATTCATCAGATTTTGTGGTCAAATAATTTTTAGTGGGATATTAGTTTAAAATTTCTCTTATTTTGAAGGATTTAGTGCGTAAAATTTGTGTTTGGGCTTTGTGTTCAGATCCTTTGATTTGTGAGAGTTAGTTTTTTTGGTCCCAACATAAAACTCAACTATCAAATACCAAAATCACACTAATATTAGCTATAAAAATCAAACTACTTTATGACACTTGTCAAAAATATACAAAGATGTATATTTACTACCAAATAAGACAATAATGTTTGAATTGCATAGGTAAATTAAGCTTATGAACATTGGGCATTAAAAGTCCACAAACTAGAATTGATGAAAAACTTATATCAATAAATTATAGCTATTGATGTGCTCATTGATCAAAAGTAAATTCTAATCTTAGTTTCTACTTTATGAACAAGCCCTATCCACCTACATATCAAATGCAAAGATGTGACCAGTAAAAATAAGTTTTCAATATCTAGGAAACTAAATTTGAGAAAACTAGTCAAGAGGTAATGGCTTCATCATCCTAACTATTTAGAGGATTAATGACACCATCTTATTTTTCCATTAAATATTATATTAAGTATAAAATCACTATGTTTGACTCTACCATCTTCAATGATCTATATTCCATGTATTCAAACCTATGGGATGTCATCGATGTTATTGACACTTTTTCCCATGAAAAATATCTATCACTAGTGTAAATCCAATTGGTGACCTACCTACTCACTATTAAAATATAATATTTCACTTTATATTATCCAAGCCCAAGGTTATGTTCTATATCAACCTATTGTGATACTTATTTTTTACTAACAAGGTGATCGATGACATCTTTCTACATCACATAAATCATAAGATGGTCATGGCTTATATCTTAGGTGATGATTTCCAAAGGTATTTATCTTTACCAATTGAAGATTCTATATTCAACATGTATAGGGTGGTAATATGGAATAATAATAATTTGATTGGCAAAACTCTAAGTGGATGGCTTCTTCTTGAGGAGTCTATTTCCCTAAAGGAAAAATACCCAGCACCTATCAACAAATTTAAAATGGGGTTCTGTGCTAGGATGTCCCTTTTGAAAAAGCTATATGGCCTCTCAAGCATCTATTTTCTCTACCTAGATTGGGTGCCACTTCTAAACATGATAATGACATCCAACATCACTTTTTCCCTAGGGGAGATTATCAACATTAGGCTAAGGGATTAAATTCTACACAAAGATACATGGTCTACTGGAGGCCATTTTTATATGATGTTGTACCTCCTCAATGTACTAATGGAAACTATACACTTAGATAATGGGTTGCTTTAGATCCCAGCTTTATATTGTATAAAGAATCACATCTATGATTACTATTCATTCATGTACATATATGCCTACACCAAGCATATTACCCATATTACATAAATCATATATCCTTGGGTATGGAAAGTTATCCATGAGTCCCCATTACCTAAGATATCTAAGGTATAAAAGATACATTCGCACTTCATGGTGACTATTGGATATACCTAAATTATATACTTATTATGGTTATTGGTAATAAAGTCAACCCCTTACACATCAACAAGTATGTGTCCTAATAAACTTATATAGTAAGAGATTGTATTCTAGCTCTAGTGGAGTGTAGAAGAAGATCTAATAAAGAAAAATAAAAGTGTATTCTATAGATCCCATATGGTAATGGGTTGAATGTGCTACACAATTCAAAAACATTTTAGGAAGGTTAGCAGTAAAAGGAAGAAATATTCATTAGAGACCCTACCTCATAAATATTGGGATCCTCATGTTCAAATTTAGAAACATAAAAAAACTTGGGGTATTCCATACCAACACATTTCTTATGGCCATGATTACTTATTCTTGAATACAAAATATGATGACCAAGTCATATAAAGGGCACAAATTACAGGGCTTAGGGAGGAACATTTGAAGATAATTCAATAAGAACGTTTTATTTTGGTTCAAGAGATGCACACAAGGCTTCCAACCCTAGACGATGGACTACTTTAGACTTCTAGGTCAAAAGACCCCTGTAACCAATACAGGAACAAGGAGAGCCTTCTCAATAAGCTTCTCAAGTACTGAAAATCATTAAGGTAGAGCCTAGTGTGACTAAAATTGACCATGGAGAAGATTGATGTTGAGTGTGGATCCCTTTGGGGATATCACATGACCATAGGAATAAATTTTGGGGGCTTAAAGAGATTCAAAGATGTGGGGGCATAATTTTTATGTTTTTCACATGTGAGTGGAATATTCCTTATATTCCTAATTTCTATGTATTCCATATTTCATGGAGTTAGTTTTTAGATGCCTTTTCCCATGTTGACTTCCTTGTTTTGAGGAAGATAGTTATTTTTTGGAAAATAGAACTCCTTCCTTATTTAGTGGAATTAGTTGAGATCACATGTTTTTGGGAAAATGTGCACTTAGAAGTTGGAGAGATGAATATGGTAAATTGATCCTTGGGATAAATTTTGGATAAGCTTGATGAGGTCAAGGAGGGTTATCAAATGTTGGATAATTCTTATCTTAGATAAGCATTGCACATTTGTTCCTCCTTTTGTGGATTTTCTTCTTTATATATATATATATATATATATATATATATATATATATATATATATATATATATATATATATATATATATATATATATATGGTGTGGTGTGGCCTTTAGATGTTGATGGTTTGTTTACAGGGTGTGGTTTTGGGGATCAAATTCAAAGTGAAAGTGTTTTGAAAATTGTAGGTGTTCATTACAGGTTGTGGTTTAGCAACTTTTGAGATACAACATTGTGCAAGTGCAGGTTAAAGTGCAGTTTTTGTGCATCACTTTCTACAGGATATTTTTCTATCTCTATGAGAGTTTATTGTAATATTATTTTAGATTAATAATTTATTTTAGACCTTCCATTGGTGGATGTATCCCACATTGGGTGAACCACGTTAGATCTATGTTATCTGTGTTATTATTATCTTTCTCTCATTCATGCTTTCATATTAATGGTGAATTAAGGAATGTTTTTGTGATAAATTTTATTGCATAGATTTACATCTAGTTTATGGTAATAGTAGATCTAGATTTAAGTTTTTTATTCCTAATAACTAGTATTAGATCCATTGGTTTATGTTATTTTCTGAAGTGGTAAACCAGAAGAAGGCTATTGGCTTGAGTGGGAGCTATGGGAGAAGAGATCAGATTCAAAATAGAGAAGTTTGATGGTAAGAATTTTGTTTTATGGAAAATGTAGATATAGTACTACCTATATTAGAAGCAACTACATCTCCCCTTGGAGTGGAAAGTAGAACAACTAGTAAGTATAAGTGATGTGGATTGGTCACTACTTAATAGGAAGGCATTGGAAGCCATTTGGTTATGCTTTGAATCCTCTATTTCATTTAATATTTTTTATGATAAAACCACAAAAGATATCAGGGATAAACTTGGAAATTTGTATGAGAAACCTTTAGCTTTTAATATATTTATTCTTACGAAAATATTGTTTAACATGAAAATGTCTAAGAATGGTTCAATAGCTAATCATCTAAATGATTTTAATATGATTTTAGTTATGCTCACTTCAATTGGAATTAGTTTCAATGATGAAGTTAGAGCTTTGATAATATTATGTTCTTTACTTGATAGTTGGGATAGTTTGGTTATGGATGTGAGTAATGTAGTCCCTGTCAATGGAAGCTTGAATTTTGAGGATGTTATAAGTGTGATCCTTAGCGAGGAGATGTGAAGGAAAAGCACTGGTGAATCATCTTCAAGTAGTGCTTTATCCATGGATATTAGATGGGGGGAAAGGACAAGAGAAAAAGCAACTGAGGAAAGTCAAAAGGTAGATCTAAGTCTAGATCTAGATCCAAGATGATATGTTGGCATTATGGGAAGAGTGGACACTCAAAGAAGGATTGTTGGTCACTTCAGGATAAGAATAACAACAAAGAGGAAATGAATGAGGTAAATGTGACATTAGTTAAATCATGTCAATATGCCTTAATTATTTCTATGGATAGTTTTTCTAAGTCTTGGGTATTAGATATAAGGTCTTATTTTCATGCCACCCCACATAGGCATTATTTTACAGATTATGTTCAAGATAATCTAGGACATGTATATCTTGGTGATGATGAACCATGTGAGATAGTAGGAAAAGGTTGTGTTCAGGTTAAGATGCATAATGGAAACACATGGATCCTTAAGGATGTTAGACAAGTGCCTATGTTGAGATGGAATTTGGTTTCAATGGGGAAATTGGGTAGTGAGGGATGTTCAGTATTGTTTACTATAGATTCTTAAAAAGTTACCAAAGGTAATCTTGTGATTTTGAGAGGTAATAAAGTTGGTACTTTGTATTTGACTAGTAGTGTTGATTCTATTAATTTAGTTGTTGCAGATGGAGATGTAACTATGTGGCACTACAGGCTTAGTCATATGAGCCATAAGGGCATGAAAATCTTATAAGATAAGTTTCCTAGATTGAAAGATCTAGATCTAGACTTTTGTGAAAATTATGTGTATGGGAAACAAAAGTGGGTTAAGTTCCTAAAGGTTGGACCCACAAAGAAAGATCACAAGTTAGATTTGGTACACTCAAATGTATGGAGACTAGCTTAGGTATCTATTATTGGTGGATCCAATTATTATTTTACTTTTATAGATGATATAACTAGAAAATATTAGGTTTATTTCATTAAAAATAAATCTAATGTATTTGACACTTTTAATAAGTTGAAAGTATTGCTTGAGAATGATAAAGGTCTCAAGTTGAAATGTCTTAGATCAGGTAATGGAGGTGAGTATTGTAGTAATGATTTCTTTGATTATTATTATAACAATGGAATCCATAGGCAAAGGATGGTTCTAAGAGCTCCACATTAGAATGGGGTATCTAAAAATATGAATAGAATAATAATAGAACATGATAGGAGAATGAGGTTACATGTAGCGTTACCTTTATAGTTTTGGGTAGAAAAAGTTAACATGATAGTATATCTAATTAATAGAGTACCTTCTATGCCTTTAGATGGATGCATTATAGAACAAGCTTGGCCTAGTAAGAATGTTGATTACTCTTTTCTTAGAGTCTTTAGATGTGAAGCATTTTCTCTCATCAAGAAAGAGGATAAGACTAAGCTAGATGTTAAATCAAAAAACTGGTCATTTGTTGGTTATGGTGAGGATGACTTTGATTTTTATTTATGAAGAATTAGAGATAGTATAATATTTTGGTCATGAGATGTAGTCTTTAATGAAAAATTCATGCATAAGGATCAATTACAAGAATATGATCAGGAATAGAAAGAGCACACATTATTGGATGACATTATGGATGGCAAAGTATCCAAGGATTTAGTTCAAGAACCTTCTACAAAAGGACCCCAAACTCCTATGGTAGGAAGATATTCTAGGGTAAGAAGAAAACCTGCATGTTTTTCTCCTTCTTTGAATTATTTATTACTCACTAATAATGGAGAACTAGAGTGTTATGAGGAAGGAATGCAGGTAGATGCTAAGTTGAAATGGGAAAAATCCATGGATGAGAAGAATATATCTCTCATGGAGAACCAAACATGGGATTTGGTTAGGCTACCCAAGGGCAAGAGTGCATTGTCAAATTAATGGATCTTTAGGATCAAAGAAGAGGATGAAGGGATAATATAGTATAAGTATAAGATGGTGGTCAAGGGGTTTTCACAAAAATCAAGTATTAATTTTGATGAGATTTTCTCTCCTGTTGTAAAAATGACTTCTATTAGGACTGTTCTTGGTTTAGTTGTAGTTGAGGATTTGCACTTAGAACATTTAGATGTGAAAACTATTTTTCTTCATGTTGATTTATATGAAGAGTTATATATGAAGAAACCATAGGGTTATGAGGTTAAAATGAAGGACAACTATTTGTGTAGACTAAATAAGAGCTTGTATAGCCTAAAATAAGCTCCATGGCAATGGTATGATAAATTTGTTTGTTTTATGTTGGAATAAGAATACCAAAGGTGCCATTCTAACCATTGTGTGTACATCAAACATTTTGATGATGATTCCTTTATTATATTATGCTTGTATGGTGATGACATGTTAGTTGTAAGAAAGAACATACAACATATTCATATGCTTAATAAACAACTTAACAACTCCTTTACTATGAAGGACTTGGGTGTTGTAAAGCGAATCTTTGGTATGAGGATTTATCATGACAAGAAGGAGAGTAATTTTATCTTATCCCAATTAGAGTATGTGAAGAAATTATTGGAAAGGTTTAGCATGTTGGATTCTAAATCTATTGGTACTCCTTTGGTAGGCCACTTTTGATTATCAAAGGAGTAGTGTCCCAAGATGGAAGCTAAAAAGCTTAAAATGTCTAAGGTACCTTACTCATCGACAGTTGGTAGTTTGATGTATGCCATGGTTTGTACTAGGTCAGATATTTCCCAAGAAGTGGGAGTTGTGAGTAGGTATATGAGTGATCCATATTATGAGCATTGGTATGTAGTGAAATAGATTCTTTAATATTTGAGAGGAACCATTGATTTTGCATTATATTATGGTGGATTAGATACTAATTTATGTGGTTATGTGGACTCAGATATGGTAGAGGATATTGATAGTAGGATAAGCATGATAGGATATACATTTACTATTAGAGATATAGTGGTTAGTTGGATTTATAAGATACAAAAGGTTATGGATTTTTCAACCATAGAGGTAGAGTATGTTGCTACCATTGAGGCTAGTAAGGAGATGGTTTGGTTACAAGAGTTGTTTCAAGAGTTGGGGCATTAGTAGGAAGTTAGGAGACTACATGGTGATATTTAGAGTGTTATTTATTTGGAATAGAACTCCACTTTACACTCAAGGATGAAACACATTTAGTTATGTTACCACATCATCAAGATAGCTTTGGAGGAGAACTTGGTGAAGCTGGAGAAGATTCATACTAGCTAGAATCCTATAAACATGATGGCCAAGGTGGTTACATTAGACAAGTTGAGACTATGTTCATATTTGGTTGGCCTTAGTGGTCATGGAGTGGTGATAGATTCTGTCCAAGAGAAATTGTCTCTAAGTGGGAGATTATTGAGTGTGGAGCTCTTTGGGGCTATCACATAACCATAGGAATACATTTTTGGGGCCTAAATAGCTCCAAGGATGTGGGGGGCATAATTTTCATGTTTTCTACATGTGAGTGGAATATTATTTGTATTCCAAATTTTTATGTATTCCATATTTCATGGAGTTAGTTGTTAGATGCCTTTTCCTATGTTGAATTCCTTATTTTAAGCAAGCTAGTTTTTTTTGGAAAAGGGAACTCCTTCCTTGTTCAGTGGAGTTGCTTGAGATCACATTTTTTTGGGAAAATGTGCCCTTAAAAGGTGGAGAGATGAATATGGTGAATTCCTCCTTGGGAAATATTTTTCATAAGTTTGATGAGGTGGAGGAGGGTTGTCACATGTTGAATAATGCTTATCTTGGATAAGCATTGTACATTTGCTCCTCCTTTTGTGGATTTTTTTTCATTTTATTATATATACAAGGTGTGGTGTGGCATTTAAAGGTTGATGGTTTGTTTTTAGGGTGTGGATTTGAGGATTAGAGTCAAAGTGTAGGTTTTTTTCAAAATGCAGGTATTCATTATAGGGTGTGGTTTAGCAACTTCTGAGATTCAGCATTGTGCAAGTGTAGGTGAAAGTGCAATTTTTATGTAGAACTTTCTATAGGAGATTTTTATATCTCTATGAGATTTCATTGTAATCTCATTTTACATTACTAATTTATTTGATAAATTTCATTGGTGGATGTATCCCACATTGGGTAAACCATGTTAGATCTATGTTATATGTGTTATTATTATCTTGCTCTCATTTATGCTTTCATATTAATGGTGAATTAAGGAATGTTTCTTTGATGCATTTTATTTCATAGATTTATATCTATTTTATGGTAATATTAGATCTATATTTAAGTCTTTTATTCCTAACACTCAAGAGGATCCAATTTTATTAGACTCATCTGATTTAGAGACCAAGATCACCTAGCTGCATCACCCATACATATATCTATAGGTAAAGAGGTATCTATTACCCCAATTTAGTGAGGCTCTACCTGAGATAAGAAAGATAAATATTGCTACAATAGGAATCCAAGGGCTTCTCCCCTCCTAAGGAACCAAACTATTGATGAACCATCAATAGGCATATATTTAGTTCAACAAAAAACTCTAGCATAATAAGCTATGGATGAAGAGGAGGGATTGCAAAGAGAAAAGGCCTTCAGCCTCATAGATGACAAAGGGAAATCACCTATGAATGATAACCAATTAGATAAGGAGGCTCAACCTTTAGTCCCTTATTCTCTAATTTCATATTTTATTCCTCTTGATTCAGTATGTTCATTTAATTTAGTTCCTCTCAGTATTATCACACAAACACCTCTAATCACTCCAAAGATAGAGGATGTTTCCTTTACCCTTGTTGTTTCTATTTCCCTAGTAATTCCAATCACATCTATTATTTCTAACACTACATAAATTCCCTCTAAGACTAATTTATTCCATTGTAAAATGAAAATGAAGGCTTGTAATAAGGTTGAAGGGGCATTTTCATCTCCCAAATTCATGTATCATCCACTCAAATAAACTTGCCAATGCCTTCCACTAGATTTTCCTGTTGCACTACTATAACATCTGTGGGGAAGGCTAAAAGGGGGAAATAGGTGTATATAGTCCACCCCCTACCCTAGTATGAGGGTGTAGATTGGCCTAATATCATATGGCCCTCCCTTCTAGACTCAATACATAAAAGAGATTTAGAGCAAACATCAGAAGATCAATTGGTTCAAAATATAGTTGAGGACACATAGCCAGTAAATATAGCATAACTAGTCTTCCCTCCATGGGTAGCTAATCTCATATCAAAGGCTTCTCAAAAACCAAATTTCAAAATCATAGATTTTCCATGGATAAGATCCATGCTTGATAAACATATAGGAAGCGTCCAAAGGGTTAGGAACAGAAAAGTGGAAGATGAATCTTGAAGGGAAATCATTTTTTAAGAAATAAAAGATGTCTTTACCTTGTCTAAAATGAAGAATAATAATTTGGAGTAGTTCCCATATATAAAGGACTCTAAGTCCTATATTGAAACTCATAAGGATATTTTGATGGCATTGCATGATGGGACTGAAATGGCATAGCAAGAGTTATAAAAATAAAAGAGTAAAGGTAAATGGTCTACATTCCTTAGGAAATTGAGACTAAGGTTCAGCATGTCGCATCAAAGCTATACAATGCTCTATAAGAAATGGTTGCAATGAGGTCAAAATTGGGTCCTCATATAACTAAGACTCATAAATTGTTTAATTATTTGAATAAAGCTACTTATTATTTATACTATGAAAAGGATTATAGCCATCTTGATTTAATGACACCATTAGAGGCTTCATATGCCCTCAACTTGGTGTTAATTATAACCTAAGAGGCTAGAGAGTGGATGATAATAGCTGGGGAAATAATGAAAAACTATCAGGAACATAAATCTCTCACTTTCCATGTCCTAGAGTAATTAATTATATCAAAGGCAAGAGACTCCATGGGTAAACTATTAATAGGATTAATTTTGATCAATTCCTTTATCAGGCATCTAAGAACTTCAAATAGAGCCTTCAGGTATTATCACTTGATGAAATTGAGTTCAAGCTAAATTTTTCTAGGCAAAAGGTAACAGAAGTATAAATTTTTATAATAAACTTCTAGAACACAAAGGTGGAGCATGCCAAACTCCTTGAGTAGGTAAATAGGGTGCATAAACCGTTATTAGTAAACATGGATATTATTAAATAGCATCATAATATAGGACATAAGTTTTATATTGATTTGGAAGTAATGAAGAAGGATAACACTAAAACTTTCAATTCAACACTAGTATCTACTACAACATCTCCAATAATTAACAGTGACATGCAAATGCCCATTCAGCCTTAGGTCAAAGGATAATTTTGTGCACATCCATACAAAGGCATTAATTTTGTACTCATAGTTTGCTTATTTTAGAACATAAATATGAAATTTCCATAAATTATTCGTAAGCATGCACATGTTGCATCACATTGTATAAGCTAACTTTATTTTGATAGATGTAAGTTAACTATGAAGATGCATACATGCAATTTTGAAACTAGAATTAAAACTGAGGTTCTAAATATGTAATGTAATTATGAGTTTTCATGTACTTTTAGGATGAGGCAACCCCTCCACAAGTCTATATATAAATCTATAACCCTCATTTTAAAGGGTCAAAAAAATCAATACATGAAGAATTCAAATTTTGATTGTCATGAAATGGTGTTGGTTCCTTTTCTTTCCAAATTCTATGTAATCAAGTTTTATCTTTTCTTGGTTGTTTGATTCAGTAATTCTAAGTGTGCAATAAATATAAATAATTCATTTTTTATAACTAATATGTTGATTTTAGATGTGTAATGGCTATCAAAGAGTTAGCAATTATTATTGATTATATGCAAGTAGGTTGATTGTCTCATCTTTTTGAGTGTACATAAGTTTTTTCTTTGATATAGTCTTATATGTGTATGCATTAGCTACCTTAGATACCTCCCTAATCTAATTTATAATCTTATAAGTATGGGTGTGTAAAATCTACCTCAAAAGGAGAAACCTTTGACCTAGATCATCAATTTACCTATATTATTTTTCTCATATTGCTTGACTATATTTGCATGTGTGTGTATAGTAGCTACTAGTTAAAAAATAAGTTTTAAAAACACTTATCCACAAAGAATATATCCTAAAGGTAACTCTTGAAGTTATAGATCCCTCTTTTCTATTATATCATTCACTCTTTTGGAGTTTTTTTCTGAGATATACCCACTTTAAATTAGTATCCACCCATCCACCAACTTACCTAGTTTTAACTTTATTTTAGATATCATTCATCCATACTTAGTCTCGATTAACAACTTGCATGCTCTGTCTACTATTACACCACTTGGTTGTTCACCCACATACATGCAACTCATGCCCTAGAATGGAGTTTACCTCCATTATGATACTAAAATATTAGAGGCTACCTCATTTCAATTTATTGTGTTTAAAAATTGCATCAACATTCTTTCTGGTGCTAGAAGGAGGGCATGATCTTTTCTAATAAAAGAGGTTAATCCCTATGTGGAGTTATACTAGAGACACCTAAGAGAGTGACCAAATATAAATCTTAGGCTAGTCATCTAGTCTCACATTTGTCAAATCATAGAAGGCCTATATTTGTAACAATTGCCCCTATCATACCCCAAGACAAAACACCTTCCCCAGTAAGTAACACTCCTTTGTTAATCATCTTATGGTTCAACCACCCTGATTGGTCATATCTGCTATTTCCATCCAAAGGGATGTACATGACCTACCAATAAATTTGGATAAGTATCTACCATCCTTCTCTCCTTCAGGAGGAAGAATGGTAGAAGAACACATCAACTCTTTCAAATTTGTGTTGAGATTGATGAATGTTATTAATGAAGATGTTAAATGAAAACTTTTTCCTTTCACATTATAGGATGTTGCTTATGATTGGTACCATAATCTATAAGAGAATTCCATTACTTCTTGGAATGAGTGTCAAACTATTGTTCTTTCATAGTTTGGGCAAGTCACCATCCTTAGTTTGATATACCAACATTTACTAGCATGAAGAGGGAGCCCAACGAACCAATCTAGACCTTCAATTCAATATTTTAAAAGATGTATACTTGGTTAATCTCGATGTATAAACTAATAGAAGTGTTGGCATTAGAAATGTACAAGAATGTACTAGATCTAATTACTATAGTTTTTTTTATTAAGGGATGTTATTTCCAACACTTTGGCATTAGCCTGTGAAGAGGCCATCAACATTAATAGATAGTTTAATACTTAGATTCCTAACACACCTAATATTAGTGCCAATTTCCCAGCTTTAAATCTAATTCCATGTGTGAAATAGAATATCCTTGTATTTAATTAGAATCAATTATACACACCACCTCCTCTAATGATGACATCACATCAAAATTATAGTTTCTTAAATAACCATGCACATGGAAATGGTTACTAGTATAACCAGTATTCAATTATAGCCCCTAATATGGTTGTCGAGGGAATGAATTTTACTCAAGTAGATATGCATTCCATATAAAAAATGGTCTAAAAACTAAGAAATGATTTTATTGGCATGCAAAAAAAGATAGGTAACACTAATGGCCTAAATAATAATCATAATTCTAAGTTCTAAAGGTATAATAAACCCTTCAACAGGCCTAAAAATAATATAAAGCAATCCAAAAATCTTTCAAAAATCAATATAGTAGAGTCAGCCTTGCCTAACTGGTGTAGAATCCATAACACATCTTAGTATGGTGAACTTGATTGTGTTTAGTTTTTTGCAACTTTTGAGATTTTTCAAAGAGATATGGTGAGGCAAGATTTGATGCATAACCCACCAGAATTACACCATGACTCTATCTCTTTAAGCACCACCATGTTTTTTGAGACCCATGAGTTTCATTTCCTAAGAAAAGATGACAACATACCAGAGGATAACACTAATGAGATCTATGCCTTCTAGAAATATCATAAAGGTGGTTACAACCTGAGAAACAAACAACCCTTCATAACATCTACTCCTCTAAATAGTATATCTATTCCATCGAATCTAAAAGCTGATAATAATCCACACCCCCTTGAAAGGGAATGATCAGCTTCATAATAAGGAGGAATAGAGAAGAGGGCATATAACGTTGTCAAAGACATGAAAAAAATAAAGGTAAACATCACCCTTCATGAATTGCCCTAGATTACTAAATAGAAAGTATTCCTATGGAAATAAATCATAGGGAAGGCCCCTATGAAAAATACAAAAGTTCTTATAGAGAAAATAAAGGCCTCTAACACCAACATCATATATAAAATCAAGCTAAAGGTTCCACCTTTTTGCTGACCATTAAGGCATTTGAAAAACATATTCACAATTACTTGTTAGATTATAGGTCTTCAACCACTATGATGCCTACTTATATTTGTCAAAATCTTGGCCTAACTCCAATCTCATCAAAGAGAATAGTCTCAAAGTTAGATAAAATAGTGGTACCATGATTAAAGAGATGACTAATGTATGCATCCAGGTAGTATCCTAGACATGAGTACATATGACTATCAACATCCTTGTAGTAGACATACTTTCAGGGTATGGACTATTGTTGAAAAGGGACTAGTCTAAGACACTCATTGGATACCTCTCAACATATTTCTCTCACATTTGGCTACCATGGAGAGGTCTTCCAAACTAAATCTGGATTGATCAAGAACCAAGAATGAAGTATCATATCAAAGAGTATCATGTTAAGAATGAAAAGGTGAGTTATGAATCCCCTAGTCTTGGAATTTATACTTTCACCAAAAGAAATGAAATACAAAAACTAGAATCCTAAGGTCCTACCCAGTTATGGACTCTTTACTTTGGCAACACTGGACCCAAATAGGGATTAAGCTTAGGAATTGAATTAATTAATCCATAAGGAAAGAAGTTCCTGGTAGAATATATATTATAATTCCCTTTTACCAAAAATAGATTTGAATATGAATAATTCATTTTGGGATTGCACTTTGCCCTAAAAAATAATGTCAAATAATTTGTGGTATATAAGGATTCAGAGATGGTAATCAATCAAGTTAAAAATAAATACCAATGTAAGTTGTCATATCTAAAAAATATATAATCATAGAGTATTGGATGGTTATTCCTAAAGAACAAAACCAAGCCAAAGATTCACTAGCTATTTTGACTGCCAATTTGGATCTTCTTCAAGATCCTAGGTATGGAGATTTTCCATTAAACTAGTAACTTATCCTTCTATTCCTAAAACCATATATAATTTCCAACTCTTTGATGATGAACAATAGATCATCTAGTTTCTAACCAACTTAAGACAATTTGAGTCCCAAATCATTAATGATAAAGAAGTTAATTATCTCTGCCAAGAGGAGTTAGGCAAGGAAGGTGTCATCTACCTCAAAGAAAATAATCTCCCACTTGGAATTATTTCCTTAGAGTATTTGATATATATCCCCAAGCTCAACAACAAAAGCAAACCAAGGTTAGCAAGTCTAAATTCAAAAGGGAGAGTATGGGGGAGAGAGTATCCCATGCTACATTAATATTGGCCTTAGTTGTACTCTAGAAGAAAGGGAATGGATGAAAGATTTACTCACCCAATATAAAGACATGATTTCATGGAAGTTTTATGACCCAAAGTTCATCATCCATATGATTATAATAAAACCAAACCACAATCCATCAAACAAATACAAATACCAAGAAACCCTATCTTGAAACCTCTCAGTCAAATAGAAATAGAAAATCTATTGAGTGCAAGGATAATCTTCCCAAAAAGAAATTTTACTTGGGTAGTGAATTTAGTCGCAGTCAAAAAAATAATGGAGAAAATATATTATGTGTTGATTTCAATAACTTTAATAAAGCTTATAATAAGGCCTACTATCCACTGCCCTCCATAGATGAGGTTATTCATATAGTTAGTGGCTCCGAATTCATGTCCTTCATAGATCAATTTTCAAGTTATAACCAGGTACTCGTAGAATCAAAATATACAATGAAAACTACATTTACATAAAATTTGGGTACCTATGCATACAATGGGATGTCTTTTTTCCTAATTAACATAGGAGCCATCTTTTGGTGAGCAAGAGATCATGCATTTCAAGGATTGGTAGGTAAATGTATAATCTATATGGATGACCTCACTATTTTTTCCAAGAATAGGAATGATCATGTAGGCCATATGTATTCAATATTTGAAATATTTTAAGGGTTTGGCATCTCACTAAACCCAAATAAAATTATATTTGGAGTTATAGAGGGAAAGCTTTTATGGCATATCATTACCAAAGAAAGTATCACCATTGATCCATATAGAATCCTGGGGATTTCAAAGAATACACTGCCAAACAAAAACAAGGAGCTCAAGTTTTTCTCTTGGAAAATAAATTTCATAAGAAATTTCATCTCAATATTTTAAGAAATTATGAGACCCCTAAATGTAATGCTCAAATAGGATGCTAAAGTGTAATGGACATCTGAGGCCTGAAAGTCTTTTCAAGACATAAAATATGCTATATCTTAGGCCTCGGTATTGATTAGTCCAAATTTCACAAAGGAATTTTAATTATATTCATTTTATTCTATACATATACTTGTTGTCCTAACATAAAAGAGATATGAGATTGAGCATCCCATTGCATTAATGAGCACAAATTTGAAGGATGCAAAACTCATGTATTCCATTATCGATAAGCAAATATTTGCTCTTTTGAAAGTGGTGAGGCAATTACATTACTACATCCTAAGAAATAAGACTATCACTATCATGTTTGACCCTACTATCATGCTTGCCTTGACATGGAATGAATTGGAAGAATGTAGAGGTAAATAGATGGAAAATTTTCATGAATTTGATATATAAATCAAACCTTTTAAAATCATCCAAGGTTAGGGCATCATCTAACTCATGACTAAGCTTAAACCACACATTACTATTGAAAATGTTTATGAGACCCAAGTGTATAGAAAAAAATGGTATACTAAATAATTTAATATTTTCTTATAGGTACTTATCCCCCAGAACTCAATCAAGAATTAAGGAGAGCTTTAAGGCTTAAAGTTGCTCACTCCATGATTAGAAAAGGAGATATTTATGGGAGAAATTATGAAGTCATATACTTTAGATATGTATCAATATAAGAGGCTCAATAATTTCTAGAAAACCTACACCAAAAGATAGGCAGTGGTTATCCATCTAGGAATACCATAGCTCACAAACTCCTAAGAATGGGCTATTATTGGCCAACGGTCTTCAAGGATGCCCATTTCCATTTAAGGATATGTCATGACTTCCAAGTTTTAACAAAAATACAAGTACATGAAATAATACCCTTACAACCTACTATTGAGGGAAGGTCATTTTCATAGTGGGGGTTGGACTTCATTGGTGTCATTAAACCAAATCTTTAGCATGTCATAAGTTTGTATTAAATATAATAGATTACTACACTTGATGGACTAAGGTAGTGACCACTAAGAATTACAAAGCACAAGATATGATTTTATTCTTAGAAGAACACATCACAACTTGATTTAGCATTCTCATCTCTCTATTTTGTGATAATGGGCTAGTATTCTAATCAACTAAATTCACTAAATGGAGTTATGTCAATCATATCATCTTCTAACCACTATCCTAAGGGAAATGGATTGGCTAAAGTAAAGAATAAAATCTTGATATATTTGATTAATAAATCAACTATGGATAATACTAAGGACTAACATAATATACTTAAGTATGCCATATGGGCAAACCAAGTAAGATATAAGTAGGCCCTTAAGGCCTCACCCTATCTACTGGTGTATGGACAATTTCTAGTATTCCTAATCATGATAAAGTTACCAACCTATCAATTCATGTAGGAATATATGGAACCAAATGACAAAGTAAAAACTCCATTACAAGATATAATAGAAATAGAACACTCAAGGACTGAGGCCCTCTAGACTTTTAGCAAACATCAAGATGTAGTCAAAATATAGTTTGACAAAACAAAAAACTCAAAGCATTTATCATCTCTGATCTATTGATTCTATGGGATAAATTCCATGAAAATAAAAGGTATAATGATAAGTTTTCCCCACTATGGACTAAACCATACTAGATTTAAGATATCATGAGCACCAATACATTATATTTAAAGGACTCACATATCCAATCAATGGGAAATTTTTGAAACATTAATTCATGGTTTTACCATCTAAAGTTGCCCCCAAGTGATGAAGAAAACATGGTAGAGGTATTATTTTAGGTTTTCTTCTTTCTAGTTTAGTTTTCTTGCTTTCTATTTTAGTTTTCTTGCTTTCTAGTTTAGTTTTCCTGCTTCTTAGTTTAGTTTGCCTATTTTCTAGTTGAGGTTTCTTACCTTCTAGGTTAAACATTTTGATTATTTATTATGATGATCTAATTGGTTCATCCTAATGTGACTAAAATAACATCCTACCTGTTAGGCCCTTATTCATGTTTAAATTGATATATGGTAAATGGAAACTACAAAGGAACTCATAATTTAGTCTCTGTTCATAGGCTTGTTACACTTTTATATTTGAGGTCTTCAAGATTTGGCTATGTAATGATAGTCATTCAAGGTTGTGTCAAAATTGAATATTTATAACAGGTGTGTGAAAGTTGATCTCAAATACTCCATATAAATTTAGATAGTTTTCTCACTCCATTAGACTAAACACACTCTTCATACTAATACTTGTTTGGAGGTGACAATCAGTGGTATAGATGTAGTTGGTAGGGACATAGTAAATAAGTTTTTTTAAATAAATACCAACACCATCTCATGGTGGTTTTGACTCTTCTTATTTGATTCATAAAAAATAGAGAGAGAAGAACCAATGCATTCAAAAAGAGTGATCAATAAGAACCAAATAAAATTAAAAGGGGATAAAAGGCTAACATGATGAAATAAGGTCAATTTACCATGTGTCATGCTAAAAAATAGAGGAATAAGAGAGAAGTAACCCAAAGGTATCGTTGTCAGTGCTATGGACACCTAGCTAACAATAGAGTAATGTTTGAGCTCCCTTGATTTAATGACCTTCAAAAGAAACAGACCAAAACCTATAGTTACTCCAATTATTTGTAAATATCCTCACAACAAGGGTTAAATAATATCACTTTAACACACATAGATATATGGATATGAAGGCAAGTATATTGTATGATGTAGTTGAGAGTCTCTTTTATATATCTAATTTGAGTATTTTTTTCTATGGCACGGTTCATGTCTAATTTTAAATTCCTAACCAAAGTTTTGATTTATTGAATACTTGGAAGTATTCCCCCTATAATTCACTATTTGTTGTACCCCAACATTCCCCTTATTCTTTTTAGAAAATGGGGACCTGCTTTGCTTTTGATTTGGTCTATGTTTTTTTAGTTATCTTCTTAGTTATATGGATGTTTAGTGGATTGATCCTTAATATCAACACTCAAAATAACAAATAATGGTCTTTTACATTTCATACTAAATTATTAATGTCTTTAGAGATTTTATACTTATGTAGGTTTTATTCACACTTTGAAGGACTTGGCCTTCCAAGGTTTTTTTTATCACAAGTTTAACTTTTTAGAAACTTTGCACTTTAGAGAATTTGTTTAGGATCTTTCTTCATCAAAATTTTTTTTTAGAACTTCTTCATAAATTTTTATGGTCGTAGAATCTACTCAATAATTTTTTTTTGGATTTTACCTTATTTTGAAGGATTTAGTCATTAGAATTTTCATTCAAACTTTGTGTTTGGAGCCTTTGATTCATGAGAGTTAGTTATTTTTATCCCAAAATGAAACTCGACTCCTGACTACTAAATTCCCACTATGCTTAGCCAACAAAGTAGAACTACTTCATGACACTTGTCAAAAAAAAACAAAGATATGGCTTAACCACCAAATAAGATAAAAAGGTTTAGATTGCATAGGTAAAACAAGTTTATGAATGTTGGGAATTAAAAGTGCATGAATTAGAATTGAATGCAAAATATATATCAATAAATAGTGGTTATTTATGTGCTCAATTATTACTCTACTAATAAGCCCTAGCCACCTGCACATCAATTGTAAATATGTGACCAATAGAAAGAAGTTTTCAGAATCTAGGAAACTAAATTTAAGTAAACTAGTTGGGAGGTAATGGATTCATCATCTTAGGTGTTTAGATGAGTAATGTTGCCATCTCAATTTTCCACTAAATATTCTATGGAGTATACAGACATTATATTTGACTCCACCATCTTAAATGATAGGTATGCCAAGTATTTGAACTTATGGGACACCATAGATATTGTTGATGTTTTTTTATCCATGAAGAAGATCTATCAC
Organism: Torreya grandis; assembly: GCA_037957365.1. NCBI lineage: Eukaryota > Viridiplantae > Streptophyta > Pinopsida > Cupressales > Taxaceae > Torreya > Torreya grandis. The sequence goes on from JARHVA010002447.1 coordinate 38,316, forward strand.
TAGTGCAAAGATAATTGGTGATTGACACACTCCCTCTCAAAAGATAATTATTTCACTTCATGGAAGCCAAGCTTTATGTTATACCATGTATCAACCTACTGTGAGACTTGTTTTTTTACTAGCAAGGTGATAGATGATGTCTTCTTACATCATGTAAATCACAAGATGGTCATGGCATGTATTTAAAGTGATGATTTTCAAAGGTATTTATCTTTGCTAATTTTAGATGCTATATTTGACATCCATAGGGTGGTAACATGGAAGAATAATAATTCAATTGGCAAAGATCTAAGTGAATGGCTTCTTCTTGGGGAGTTTATTGCCCTTAAAAAAAAGACCTAGTGCCTACCAATAGATTCAAAATGGTGATCTACATTGGGATGGACCTTTTGAATAAGTTATATGACCTCCCTAGCATCCATTTTCTCCACCTAGATTGGGTTCCACTTCTAGACATGATTATGACCTCCAAAATGACTTTTGCCCTAGGGGATATTTTTAGCATCAGGTTAAGGGAGGAAATTCTACAAAAAGATAAATGGTCCATTAGATTCTATTTCTATATGATGTCATACCTCTTAGATGCAGTAATGGTAACTTTATACTTGTAATATGGGTCATTTTGGAGTGAGGCTTTAGACTCCTTAATGAATCACACCTATAATTATTATACATTCATACATATATATACATACACCAAGAATATCACACATATTATAGAAAGCATATATCCTTAGGTATGGAAAGATATTCATGAGGCCCCATTACCCAGGATATCTAATAGTATAGTAGATACATTGGCACCTCAGGGTGAATATTAGATATACCTAGATTATATAATGATTATGGTCACTAGTAAAAAGGTCAACCTCTTACACCTCCCCAAGTGCATATCTAATAAACTCATAGAACACGAAATTGCATTTTAGCTTTGGTGGAGTGTAGAAGAATAATCAAATAAATAAAAATAAAAGTACATTCTATGAATCCCATATGGTAATAGGTTAAATGTGGTACATAATAAAAAAACATTTTGGGGAGGTTGGTATTAAAAGGAAGCATTATTCATTGGCCAACTTGCTTCATAGAGATTGGGACCCTCATGGTTGAATTAAAAAACATATCAAAATTTGGGGTATCCCATACCAACACATTAATTATAACCATTATTTCTTTTTTTTGAATGCAAAATATGATGCCTAAGTCATGGAAAGGGCAAAAATTATAGGGTTTATAGAGGAACATTTCAAGATAATTCAAGGAGAACCTTCAATTTTGGTTCAATAGATGCACACAAGGCTTCCACCCCCTAGACGATGGATTGCTTGAAACTTTTGGGTCAACATACCCCCATAACTAGTAGAGGAACAATGAAAGCATTCTCAAGAAGCTCCCTAAGTATTGAAGGCTATTAAGGTAGAGCCTGGTGTGATTGATACTGAGCATGGAAGAGCTCAAGAGGATCTAATTATCTTAGAATCCTCTAATTTCAAAATCTAAGATCACCTAGCTTCCTTGCCTATGCAATAATATATAGGTGAAGAGGTTTATTCTACCCCAATTCAATGAGGTTCTTCTCCAAAAAATAATGCTAAAATATACTACAAGAGGAAGCCAAGGGATCCTCCCATCCTAAGGAAACCAACTATCGATGAACCACTAGTAGGCACATCTTCAGTTCAACAACACACTCTAGTAGAACAAGTTATGGATGAAGAGGAGGAATTGAAAAGAGCAAAGGCCTTCAACCTCATAGATGATAAAGGGAAATTACCTATGAATGATAGGAGGCTCAACATTTAGTCCCTTCTTCCTTGATTTATTCTTTTATTCCCCTTGATTTATTGGGTTCATTTTATTTATTTCTTCTTAGTACTATCATGCAAACACCTTTGATCACTCAAAAAATAGAGGATTCTTCCTTTACCCCTACTGTTTATATTTCCCTAGTAAATACAACCACATCTATTATTGCCACCACTATATAAATTCCCTCTAAAACTATCTTAGTCCATCCTAAAACCAAAAGGAAGGTTTATAATAAGGTTGAAGGGGATTTGGAAAGCTCCCAACTTCATGTATCATTCACTCAAATAAACTTTCCAATGCCTTCCACCACCTCTTCCCAATACACTAATGTAGTATCCTCAGGGAAGGCTAAAAGGGAAAAATAGCTTTATATAGTCCACCCACTACCCTAGTATGGGGGTGTGGTTTCGTATAAAATCTTAGGGCCCTCCCTTCATGACTCAATACTTAAATTAGCTTTAGATAAAACATCATAAGATTAATTAGTTAAGAATATAGCTAAGAACATACAACTAGTAAATCCAACATAATTAGTCATCCCTCCATGGGTAGTTGATCTCAGATCAAAGGCTTCACAAAATCCAAATTTAAAAATCATAGAGTTACCATCAATAATATCCATGTTTGATAAACCTACATGAACCATCCAAAGGGTTAGGAAGAGGAAAGTAGAAGATGAAGTTGGATGGAAATCATTATTAAGAAAGATAAGATATCTTTACCTTGTCTAAAAATAAGAACAGGAATTTACGGTAATCCCCATAGATAGAGGACTTTAAGTCCTATATTGAAACTCATAAGGATGATTTGATGGAATTGATGATGGGATTGAAATACCCTCATAGGAGATTGAGAAAGAATTAGAACAAATAAAAGAGTAGTAGAAAATGGTCCACATTCCTTAATATATTAAGACTGAGGTTTGGCATGCCACATCAAAGCTATACAATGCTCTAAAAGAAATTATAACAATGAGGTCAAAATTGGCTCCTCATATAATTTAGACTCATAAATTATTTAATTATTTGAATCAAGATGAGAATAAATTAAAGTTACTTATTCTTTATACTACCAATAAGTCTTATATCCATCTTGATTTAATGACACCATTGGAGGCTTCAAACACCCTCAACTTGGTGATAATTAGAACCCAAGAGGCTAGAGAGTGGATCAAAATAGCTGGGGAAGTAATGATAAAGTATCAAGAACATGAATCTCTCATTTTTTCAAGTCCTAAAGGAATTAAATCTATCAAAGGCAAGAGACTCAATTGGTAAACTTATTAATAGGATCAATTTTCATCAACTCCTTTAGCAAGCATTTGAAAACTTTAAATATAGCCTTTAGGTATTATCACTTGAATAAACTGAGGCCAAACTAAATTTTACTAGGAACAAGGTGACAAAATTTTTTAAAAAAATAGAATAAAATTCTAGAACGCAAAGGTGGAGCATGCCAAACTCCTCAAATAGGTACAAAGGGTGCATATACCCTCATTACTAAACATAGACATTATTAAAAAAATATATGATGTAGGACATAAGTGTTATCTTGATTTATAAGAAAGAAGAAGGCTAATGGTACAACTTCTAGTTGTATATACTACAATGTCTCTGACAATTAGTAGCACCATGCAAACACCCATCTATCCTTAGGTCAAAGGCTAATTTTGTGTTCATGCATGAAAAATTGTTAATTTTGTACTCATAGTCTATTTATTTTATAACATGAATATGAAATTTTCTGAAATTATTCATAAGCATACACATGTTGCATCACATTGTATAGTCTTACTTTATTTTGACAATTTTAAGTTAATTATGAACATGCATATATGTATTTTTGAAACAAGAATTAGAACTGAGGTTCTAAGTGCGTAATGTAATTATGAGTTTGCATGCACTTGGAGTAAGATCCCACTCATCTACAAGTTTGAATATATACATCTAAAACCCTCATTTCAAAGGGTCAAAAAACTCAATACATGAAAAAGTCAAATTTTGATTGTCATACAATAGTGTTGGTTCCTTTTATTTATAAATTATGTGTAATCAAGTTTTATCTTTTCTTGGTTATTTGATTAAATAATTATAAGAGTGCAATAGTGATGAAGAATTCCATTTTTTATAGTTAATATGCTGATTTTAGATGTGCAACAAATATTGAAGAGTTAGAAAATATTGTTGATTATATGTATGTAGGATGATTATCTCATATTTCTAAGTGTGTAGAAGTGTTTTCTCTAATGTAGTCTTATATTTGTGTGCATCAACTACCTTGGATACCTCCTTGATCTAAGTTATAATATTCTAAGTATGGGTGTGAAAAATCTACCTCAAAAGGATAAACCTTTGATCTAGATGTTTGAGTTACGTATATCAATTTTTCCCAGACTACTTGACTATGTTTGTATGTGTGTGTAGTAGTTACTAGCATCAAACATCAGTTTTCAAAGCACTTGTCCACAAAGAATCTAGGTAATTCTTGAAGTCATAAAACCCTATTTTCTTCTCTACCCTTCCATATTTTAGAGTTTAATTTTGAGATCTTACCACTTTAAATTAGTATCCACCAACTATCCTAGTTTTAACTTATTTTAGATATCATTCATCCATACATAGTCCCAATTAACAACCTGCATGTTCTACCTACTATTCCACCACTTGTTTGTTCAACCACATACCTACGGCTTGTGCCCTAGAATAGAGTTTACCTCCATTGTGTTTCTAAAATGTTATATACTACCTCATTACAATTTTGTGTGTTTAAAAATTGTATCAACACTATTTAGGGCTAAGAAGATTAAGTTTTGCAATAAGAGGATAAACCTAATGTAATTAGGTATCCATGAGTCCTAAAAGTGGAATAAATCCTAATTGAGTTTTTGCATACCAAAATGGGTTCAAATTAAATTTTAATCATGTTAATAATATGTTTTAAGACCTATTGTATGGCTAACCTAATAATTTAAAGGTGTGTGGCCAACCAAGTGGTGTGTAACCATGAGACTAATATATATAAGGCATTTTAGGACTATTTGAATATATGCAAAAATAAGCAAATAAAATATTGCATGGTTGATCAAAAATAGGTATTAAAATGAGACCATAATAGTAGAGTAGATGTGTGGTGATCAAAATTCATGAGGTGACTGAGTTGGTGCTAAGTCATTTAGGGAATTAGTACTTCCTTGCAAGTAGGTGCTTGTTAAATCCTAGTCAAGTGGATGATTGAAATATTTGGGGTTGATACTCTAATTTGACTTGGTGTTCATCATAATTTGATTATTTATTTTATAATACAATATTCCATTTACATATATCACTACTGGTTTTATTTCCCTTAAGTGTTTCCCACTCATATATGTGTTTTCTTGTGTTATACTCATGTGAATGGTTCTCTATGCATTGATATATCATTGTATTGCTTTCATGGTTCAAGGAATGTTAAATTATAATTTAAATAAGTTTTATAAACATTGATTCACCCACATCTTCTCTCATTGATTACTCTTATAATAATTAGTATCAAATCTTGGTCCCTTGAAGCAGACCTAAACAACCTCTAGGAGATCCTAGAAACATAAACATATCTAGTCATCAAGTACAAGGAGGTTTCTCAACCAATAAGGCTCCTCTCTTTAGTGGGACTAGCTATGCATTTTGGAGCATAATAATAAAGGCCTATCTAGTTTCCTTTCATTATGACATATGTCAATCTATTGTTGATGGATTCACTCCACCTTCTACACCACTAACTTACACAACAGTCAAAAAGGCAAGTGAGAATAACTCTAAGGAAATGAATGTCATCATATGTGGTCTTTTAGAGGTATAATTTATAAATTTCATGCATTTTTATACAACCAAATGGATTTGGGAAAAAGTATAAACCATATATAAATGAGACACCAAAGTTAAGTTGGCAAAGTTGCAGACCCATTAAAGGTAGTTTCAAAGTCTAAGAATGAAGGAGGATGAAAACATTGCATCTTATCTATTAAGAGTAGATGAAGTGGTAAATGTCATCAGACGTATAGGAGAAAAGTTAGAAGAATCAAAATTAGTAAAAAAGTTATTAAAATCCTTGACATCTAAGTTTGATTCAAAAGTGTCTATTATGGAGGATATCAAAGATCTTACCATATTATAGATGGATGAGTTTCATGGAATCTTGACTACCAATGAAATGAGAACAAGTTAAAGAAGACCTTCCAAGAATAAATTTTCATTCAAAGTTGAGAAAAAATCATAAGATAAAAATGCTAAGGATGATGTTGATATAGACATTGATGATGACAAGATAGAAGCAATGTTTATCATAAAATTAAGGAAAGGATTAGCTAAGTGTAAGGGAAAGTTACCATTCACGTGTTTTAAATATGGTAAGATTGGTCACTTTGGATCTAAATTTCCTAACAAGGAGAATAATGAGCATGATGGAGAGCATTATGAACATCAAGTGATGATAAGAAGTTTTATGAGCCTAACAAGAGCAAAAAGAGTTTCAAGAAGTATGAAGGTAAGAAAAGGTCATTCAAGAATAAGAGAAGTTTCTATACCAAAGAAGACAATAGTTCCTATAATATAAGTGACATAAGTACGTATGATAGTGATGATGATAGTAATGATCATGATAGAAATGAAACCGTATTCATGACTAAGAAATAGACAATTAAATTTGTTCAAAATGGAAATGTATTATGGAAGATGAAGAATCAAATAAAGAAGAGGTTGAAGTGAACCTTGAGGTAGAATTTGTGAGTGCTCTAGAGGATTTTAAGTTCCAAATAAGGAAGAATAAAAAACTGAGATCATTGATTAAGAGTTATGAAGAACAAATCAATCTCTTTGAAGAGAGACTAAGTAACAACACCAATGAACATGAGGATATCATCAAATAGTTATAAACTTAGATTGAGATTGTCACTACAAGTCTTAATACCAAAGAGGAATAATTCATCAAGTTTAGAATAGGAATAGAGTCCTTGAAGGTATAATTAGATCAATCAAGAATCAAGTTGAAGACACATCATAAATATGAAAAGTGTAATGAAGTCGTTGGTGATATTTTAAATAGTCAAATGTATCCACATGACAAGATAGGTCTTAGGTTCAAATAAGACTAAAAATAAAATAAGGAGAGTCAGAACTCAAAGGATAATGGACCATTAATAAATGATGGCACATACAAAGTAAAAACTTGTGCAAAAACTCTCAAATTTGAGACTTAAATTGATCACCAACAAGTTAAGAATATTGTGACTCTTTCAAGAGACAACAAAGGTAGAGGTGAATCATTCAACATTAAATAGATAAAGTATTTGAATTCTTTCAATGGTTACTATTTCTCATGTAATTAATATGGGCATAGGGATGTGGATTGTAGACATGCTAGAATCAATTCCTCATGGAGGAATATGATGAATACTCATCTCAATAGTATAAGCAAAATTATGTGTTATAATTATGATTAAAGATGATATATTGTAATGGATTTAAATATGATGCATATGAGAAAGATTAGTTAATACAAAATTTTATACATTCATACCATTAAGAAGTGGATCAAGAAGTTAGACCCTGTAGACAAGGTAAAGGAGGAGTAAAAGACTAAAGGAGAAGAATATATGCTAGCTCAGACTGCCTTTCACATCCAAGATGAAGGCATGAAATGATATATAGATAGTGGTTTCTTAATCCATATGATAGGGGACAAGAACAAGTTTATTGCATTGAAGAAAAATGTTATAGGGATAGTGAGTTTTGGAGATAACACAACTGCCAATATTATTGGCAAAGGTATCTTAAGTTTGGATAATGGGAAAAATAAGATAGAGAATGTGTTATATGTCTAAGGCTTTAAACTTAAATTTATTAGTGTAATTCCAATGTGAAACCAAGGACACACATTAACCTTTCATGATAGAGGGTGTAATATAAGGAGAGCCAAATTAAGAAGGCTAATTGTCAATGCTAAGAGGACTAAAAACAATTTGTATGTATTGAATGACATCAATAAGGAGAGATGATTTATGATCAAGACAAATGAATTTTAGCTATGGTACAAAAGGTTAGGGAATATAAAATTTGATAATCAAGTCAAGATAAGCTCTAATAAGTCTGTAAATAATATGCCTAAAATCATTAAACCTACAAACACACTTTATAAGGCATGTCAACATGGTAAACAAATTAGATGAAGGTTCAAGTCTAAGGAGTATTATAATACAAGATATTTAGATTTAACACACACTGATCTTTCTATACCTACAAGAATTCAAATCATTCAAGAAGATAGCTACTTCATGTTACTCATAGATGACTACACAAGGATGACTTGGGTAACATTCTTAAAAGAAAATTTAGAAGTTCTTGACAAGTTTGAGGCATTCAAGGCTATTATTGAGAATGAAAATAATGGGAAGATCAAGTGCCTAAGATTTGATACAGGAGATTTTTGGTCCAATTATTTTGATGACTTAAGTGATTTCCATAGAATAAGGAGATAGTTCTTAGCAACTAGGACACCTTAGCAGAATGGTGTAGTTAAAATAAAGAATATGATAGTTCAATAAATGGAAAGTATTATGCTAAATAAAACAAAGTTAGTTGATGGATACTATAGAGATGCAATAAGAATTTTATTCTAAATTTTAAATAGATGATAGATAAGGACTAATGGAAATAAAACCCCTTATGAATTGTAGAAAGGCAAACCTAATAATATGGAACACTATAGAGTGTTTGAAATCAAATGCTTCATCAAAAGAGATGAGGAAGACTTAGGTAAGTTTGATTCTAAGTCTAATGAAGGCATATTATCGGGATACTCATTAGTTGCCTTAGCCTATAAATGTTATAATCAGAGGTTACAGAATATAGTGGAAAGCACCAATGTGAATATTGATGAGATAATTTCTAATAAGTCACAGTCTCGATCAAAGGATGCATCAGAGAATTTGTACTTCAAGAATGAATAAGAAATAATAGAGATAGATGATGAAGAATAAGAAGTTGAGGAAAGACAAGATTCAAAAGGCCCTTCAAAAAAAATTTAGAGAGACCATCCTAAATCAGAAATCATTGGAAATAAGGATGCAAGTATGAAAATAAGGAGAAGACTAGTAAGTAACCTAAATCAAGGGAAAGTTGTTTTATTGTATAATATTGAACCTAATAACATTGTAGAAATAAGCAAAGACAAGTTTTGGATAGGTTCTATGAATGAAGAATTATACCAAATAGAAAAGAATGAGACTTGGGAACTAGTTCCTAGGCCTAAAGATAAGAATGTCATTGGCACAAAATGGGTATTTAGAAACACGTTGAATGAAGATAGAGAAGTCAGTAAGAAGAAGGCTAGATTGGTATACAACAAGTATGCACAATTTGAATGGGTAGATTTTGAGGAGATATTTTCTCCTGTAGCAAGATTGGAGGCTATTATATTATTTTTAGTATATGTAAGATTCAAAGAGTTCAAGGGGTATCAGATGGATGTCAACTCAGACTTTTTTAATGGGAATTTAGAAGAGGAGGTGTACATAAAAAAAACCTAAGGGTTTATCATTATTAGGTAATAATTACTATGTATGTAGATTGAAAAAGGATATGTATTGTCTAAATCAAGCCCTAGAGCTTGTTATGCTAGATTGGATAAGTACCTATTAGACTAATGATTGAAGAGAGGATTTATAGAAAGTAATCTATACATAAAGATAGAAAATGATCATTAGTTGGTCATATCTATCTATGTGGATGACATCATATTTGGTGGAAATAGTGAGATGTGGACTAAGGCCTTTACAGATGTGATGAATAAGGATTTTGAGATGTCCATGCTGGGAGAATCATCATTCTTCCTTGGGTTACAAATCTTTCAATCAAAAAAAGGAATATTCATTTCACAAGCTAAGTACATAAGAGAGATGTTGAACAAATTTGAGATGGAAAACTACAAGGTAGTTAGCATAGCTATGATCATAGGGTGTAATTTAAGCAAGGAAGATGAATCCCTAAAGGTTAATCATACATCATATAGTTCAATGATTGGAAGTTTGTTATACACTATTACTTCTAGACTTGACATCGTGCAAATCGTAGGTCTTGTGGGAAGATTTAAAGTAGACCCAAAGGAAAATCATTTGAAAATAGTCAAAAGGATACTTATATATCTCAAGGTGATTATGGGGTTTGGTTTATTGTGTCAAAGGAGTAAGGAGTTTAACTTAATAGCCTATATAAATATAGACTGGGTAGGGAGTCTAGATGATAAAACACTAGTGGAGGGGCCTTCTTAAGATAATGCCTAGTATTATAAATAACTAAGAAGTAACCATCTATGGAAATATATACTTGTGAGGCTAAATAAAAATTATCAATTTAATGTTCTAATCAAGTCTTTTAGATTAGATAGACCTTAAAAGACTATAAGGTGGAGTATGATAGTCATATCCCTTTTTATTATGACAATACAAGTACCATAAGCATCACAAAGAATCTTATCATGCACTCAAGAACTAAGAACATTCCCATAAATTAACATTTCCTAAGAGAGAAGGTAGTGAAAAAAAATTTAAACTTGAATATTTTTCTATAAAGGCTTAGATTTCAAACATTTTGACCAAGCCACTTCCAAAGGCAACATTTAAGCATCTACCATAGGAATTGGGAATAATTCCTTCCCGTACTAGACATTGAGAAAGTTAAGGGTAATGGTAGCTAATAAAGTAGTTTATTATCTCCAATAATAGGTTTGTATTGACAAGAAATTATGCATGGAGATAGGGGATCATAATTGTATGGTGCTTCATAAAATCATAATCCTGTGTGTTGAGTGTTTTGATTGTAAGAGGTGTGATTCAAGAAGTTGTAGGCATCTCTTTGTCATTCATTTCAAAGGGGGATAAAGTTTAGAATGAGGGATAAATTACCTATGAAGATAATTTTCTAATATTGGTTGTCATCAATGACATAGGGGGAGATTATTGAGTGTTTTCATTAATGTCAAAGATGCATCTTGTGATGGTTTTTGTCAAAGATGATTTAGGACAATTATCAGTATGTGATGTGACAGGGTAGTGATAAGATACATGGAAAAATGTTGTCATGTGAGAAATATAAAGAGATAATTTTATGGTAACTAATGTCTTAGATTGTTTTCTAATCTCTTATGTTTGCATGAAGGTATAATTCATCGATGTTAAAGTGCATAAGAAGCCTAGTCATGATGTGAATAGGTATGTGCATGAAAAATTAATGAACACATGCATGTGAAGGTTGTATATAACTATTTGAGAATGTATGTAAGGAATTGAAACATTCATTATAGTTTTATGGTAAATCCTATGAGGGGAAAACCTTCAATCTAAGTTTGCACATAGACCACTCTTAGACCCTATCTAGCCTAATGAGGTATGAAGATCATATTTCAAGGAAATTATGCATATATGAGAATTTAAAAAGAATATATAAGTTTATTTATGCATTACCACAAATTTGTAGGTCAATTTTTGAAGGAATATTGCATGAATCACTATTTTAGACCTTCTCGAGCTGACAAAATGAGGTCTCAAACCCCGAGAAGCACTTTCATACATTTGTTGGCATGTGTAATATATACATGGGAGTTTTAAATTTTAAGTATATATTTTCAAGGGTCCTATGTAATATATCCATGCATTATTTTTATATTCAAGTGGTATTCCTTTATTAATAATCATTAACACCAAAACCTGTGTTAAACCTCCCTAAAACCCTAATAAGGACTAGATATGAAAGATTTTGTTCAAAAAAACTCATAATGGTTTCAAATGCTTAGATAAAATATTTTATAATGTATTTAAATATCCAATTTACCTATAGGTGGTGGTGGGGGTTAGTTATATGAGAGATAAAATTCACATATACAATCTTATTTGTCAATAAATTATTATAGCTCTCAAATGTTCTATTTATAAAGAAGATTAAATGGATGGTAGAAGAATCTAGAAAATAATTTTTCATGTCCATGATGATTTATAGATGTGTTATATCCTTCAAGTGTTCTAATTTTTTCATTCCATTTAGCCAATCGTAGATAGACCTAATGGTGTGAATAGTGTAAAACCCAGGTAGAGATGAAGAGATAGATTTTAGGGTTTATACAAGATAGATTGATGAAAAAAATAGATTTAATAAGTCATTAATTAATTTTAAGTAATGTTAATTCTTTGAATCATTTTTGGAGGTCATTGTGTATGGTGAAAAATATTCTCACAAAATGACCTATCTAGTTTAGATAAGACTATGAGATATAAGGCCAAGAAATTGGTTTTCAAGACCAATATTTTCCCTTAGATCATATGATTTTTATTTCTAAGGATGTTATATATATTTCATAATACCATTTTTACTATTAATGATCTTTTATATATATATATATATATATATATATATATATATATCATAATACCATTTTTATTCATCAAGAGTCATGATATGTGTTTACACACGTGTTGAAGGTCTAATTCATAATGACTAGTTTTTGAGGAGAATTGATGGGTTTGAGTAAGCAAGTTGTAGAGATGTTCTTGAGCCTTTATCTCTTGATTGAAGGTGTTCCAAGAATTTTTTTATGACTCTAAGGTCATGGATAATATATCTACATTTTTCATTAGTCATATTTGAGTATATTAAGGGTTTTTAGGCTTTATTATTACTAGATAGCCTTTTGAGGTACACATGCCTAATAGGGAAGTTTGTCCTAAAAGAACTTTCATGGTATAAAAAAATGATATAAATATAATTAATCATGAAGGAGGTTATAATATTTCATTGGATTATTTTTTTGATTGTTTTTATTTTTTGGATAAATCCATCTGGGGCCAAGAAGATCAAGTTTTGGTGCTAAGAGGATAGACCTAATGCAATTAGGTCTCCATGAGGCCTAAACGAAGAATAAGGCATAATTGAGTTGTTGAAGACTAAAATGGGTTCAAATTAAATTTTAGTCATGTTTATAAGATGTTATAATACCTATTTTATGGTTGATATAATAATTTAAAGGTGTGTGTCTATCCAAGTGGTGTGTAACCATGGGACTAGTATATATACAAGGCAATTTAGGCCTATTTGAATATATGCAAAAATAAGCAAAAAAATATTTCATGGTTGAATAAAAGGAGGTATTGAAATGAGACCATAACATAAAATCATATGTTTGGTGATAAAAACTCATGAGTTGGATGAGTTGGTGTTGAGTCACTTACATATTTAGTGCTTCTTTGCAAGTAGGTGCTTGTTAAAGCCTAGTCAAATGGGTGCCTATATTTATTGGGGTCGATGGTCCAAGATGAGTTGGTGCTCAATATATATATATATATATATATATATATATGGAATAGTATTCTATTTTTATATATCATAAAGGGTTTTATTTCCCTTGAGGGTTTCTTATTCATATAAGTTTGTTCTTGTGTTATGCTCATGTGAGTGGTTCTTTATGCATTGTTATATCATTGTATTATTTTTCATGGTTAAAGGAATGTTAAAGCATAATTGAAAGAAAGTTTTTAATCACTAATTCAACCCCATACCTCTTAGTTATTGTGCTTCAAAAAAATCTCATCTCAAATGTTTCATATTGAAGCATATCTTCAAATCAAATTTTTGAAAGGCAAGATGGTTGCATCGATACAAATGTGTACTCATAACCTTACTCTCTTTAATTTCAAAAATTTAAAAATTTTATTGGAAGAACAATTAATAAGAGGTATGGGGGGTAATGGGGGTGAATCAATGTTTTAAAAAATTATTTAGCATATGCTTAATGATTCAAGAACCATGAAAGCAACAAAGCGATCTAGTAAAGCATAATGAACCATTCATATGAGTATGAAGCAAGATAACACATATATGACTAGGAAACCTTGAAAAGGAAGAAAACACACTATTATATCTGAAAATTGAATAATTTATTATAAAAAAAATACCAAATTTAGTTGAGCTCCAACTCAACTTGGAGCACCGACCCCAATAAAGTCAAGAACCCACTTGACTAGGCTTTAGCAAGCACTTACTTAAAAGGAAGCCCCAACTCCCTAATCGACTCAGCACCAACTCAGCCACCTCATTAATTTTTATCACCACACATATAATTTTATGTTATTTTATCATTTCAATACCTCATTCTATTCAACTATGCATGATTTTATTCACTTGATTTTCACATAATATAATAGGCCTAAACTACCTTGTATATATACTAGTATCATGGTCACACACCACTTGGTTGACCACACACCTTCAACCTCTTAGGTAATCCACAAAATAGGTCTTAAAACATCTCAATAACATGTTTTAGTCACAATTTTAACCCATTTTGGTCTATCGTAACTCAATTAGGCCTTATTCTTGCTTTAGGTCTCATGGAGACCTAATTACATTAGGTCTATCCTCTTAATGTTAAAGCTTGATCTTCTTGGGATTATATCAATTTATCCAACAATAAAAAACCATTAAAAAACTTATCCAATTAACTCATCTAACCTCTTCCATTATTTATTATACCTTCATCCTTCATTCATACCATGAAATCTCCTTTAGGACAAACTGCCCTATTAGGCTGGTATACCTCATGAGTTTGTCTTGCAATAATTAAAATTAAAAACCCTTAAGATAATAAATTATGATAAATTAAAAATTTATACATATTATTTATGACCTCAATTTCATCACCAAATTCTTGGAACACCTTCACTCAGGAGATAAAGGCTTAATAACATCTCTATAACTTGCTTACTCTCTACTGCCAAATCACCTCAAAAACCAATCATGATGGATTCAATATATTATGCATGTGTAGACACTTGTCATGACTCATAATGCATAAAATAATTCCTATTATATATCTATAACATCTTAAAATAGATAAATCATATGGTTTAATTACAAATATTGGTCTTGAAGACTAATTTCTTGACCTTATATCTCATTGTCCTATCTGAACCAAATAGGCCATTTTGTGAGCAAATTTTTCACCACATATACCAACCTAAAAATATTATAAAATAATTAATATGAATTATAATTCATAAATAACTTTTTAATTCATTTTATTTCATCAATATATCATGCACAGGCCCCCAAATCTATCTCTTCATCTTTGCTTGGTTTTTACATTATTCACACCATTAGGTTTGTTTGCAACTAGCTTACTTGGATGACCAAATTAGAGCACTTGAAGGATAGAACCTATAAAAAAATCATCGTGGAAATGTAAAATTAGTCTATAAATTAATTTACCATCTATTTAATTTTCTTAAATAATTCAAAGTTTGAGAGCTAAAACAACTTCTTGATAAATAGGCCTATTTCTATACATTTTCTCTCTCATCTGAATAACCACTGCCACCTATAGGTACCTGAGAGAGTTGAATACATTCTCCAATATATTATCTAGGAATTTTAATCTATATTGATCTATTTTTATAAAAATATTTCATATTAGGTCCTTATTAGGGATTTAGGAAGGTTTAACATAGGTTTTAGTGTTAATGATTGTTCATAAAGGATTGCCACTTGAATCCAAAACTAATGCCTAGAGATATTAGCTAGGACCCTTCCCCATCTCTCTTTAACATCTCAAACTCCCATTTATAGGTTACACATGAAAATTAATTTCTTAAATTTCTTCTCAGGTTTGAGACCTTATTGTGTGAGCTAAAAAAGGCCTAAAATAATGATTCGTGCACTTTTCCTCAAATCTTGACCTCAAACTTTGTGATCATACCCCATTAGGCTAGGTAGGTTCTAAAATTGGTCTAGGTGTAGACTTATACTAAATTTCCTAAGCCTATAATCTCACCTTTAAACTCTCATGAATGCTTTTATACATTACTTATATTTTCAAACAATGTCATACAACCTTAACATGTATGTGTTCATTCATTTCACCATGCACATGCCTCTTTATGTCATGAATAGGTTTCTTATAAAATTGACATCAATGACCTTTACCTTCCATGTAGATAAAAGACATTACTTTCCTTAAAATTCTCTCTTTCTCTTTCTCTTTCTCTCATGAAAACACTCTCTTATGACAACACTCTTCTATGCACCTTATCACATCACCCGCTACCAACTATCCTTAAACACCTTTGACATCAACCTTCACTAGATGCACCTTTGACATTAGTGAAAATACTCCATAATATCCCCCTTTTTCATTGATGAAAACCAATCTTATAAACTTATCTCAATATAATATTTCTCCCCCATTATAAACTTTATCCCCCTTTGACATTAATGACAAAGATATACCTACAACTTCTTGGATCACACCTCTTACAACCAAAAAACTCAACACATAAGATTATGATTCAATGAAGCACCATTCAAACATGTTCCCCTGTCTCCATGCATATGTTATTATCACTAATCACCTACTCTTGGATCTAATGAACTACATGATTAGCTCCCCCTAAGCACTTGACTTCCTTAATGACTACTAAGGGTAGGAATTATACCCAATTCCTATCTTAGATGTTCAAATGTTATATTTGGAAGTGGATTGGTTAGAATATATGTAATATAATCCTTAGTAGATACATACTCAATCTTGACATTATGTTCACTTAACTATTCTCTAAATAAATGATACCTGATGGAAATGTGCTTAGTCCTTGAGTGCATAATTTGGTTCTTTGATACACTTATAACACTTGTATTGTCACAAAAGATAGGACTAAGACTATCATATTCCACTTTGTATTCTTATAAGGTATACCTCATCCATAATACTTTAGTGCAACATGAAACTAGTATAATGTACTTAGTGTCATAAGTATATAATGCCACTGATGGTTGTTTCTTGTTTATCCATGAGACTAGGAACTTTCCTAAATAGAAAGCTCCTCCACTAGTGTTCTTCCTACCATCTAGACTTCCTTCCCAATCTACATCTATATAGGCTATCAAGTTAAACTCCTTGCTCCTTGGATACAACAACTCAAACTCTATAGTCCCCTTGAGATACGTAAGTATCCTTTTGACTACTTGCAAATGATTTGCCTCTGGGTCTTCTTGAAATCTTCCCACAAGACCTACTACTTCTATGATGTCAAGTCTACAGGTGTTATTGTATAGTAAACTTTTAATCATTGACCTATATGATGTTTGATTGACCTTTGGATATTCATCTTCCTTGCTTAACTTACACCCTATGGTTATAGGTGTGCTAACTACCTTGTAATATTCCATCTCAAATTTCTTAACCATCTCTCTTATGTATTTATCTTGTGAAATGAATATATCTTTTTTTTATTGAATGATTTTTAACCCAAGGAAGAATGAAATTTATCCTATCATGGACATCTCAAACTCCTTTTTCATCACATCTACAAAGGAATTAGTCATATTCTCACTATTTCCACCAAATATGATGTCATCTACATAGATAACCAATATCAAATTATGATCATTTTTTTTATTTATGTATACATTACTATCTGCAACTCCTCTATTGAATCTTTGGTCCAATAGGTACTTGTCCAATTTGGAATACCAAGCTCTAAGAGATTTCTTTAAACCATAAAGATCCTTTTTCAATATACATACATAGTCTTTATTACTTGATAATGAGAAACCCTTAGGTTTCTCTATGTACACCTCCTCTTCCAAGCTCCTATTAAAAAAATCTAACTTGACATCCATTTGATACACCTTGAATGCTTTGAATATTTCATATGTTATAAGAAGTTTGATAGCATCCAATATTGATCCTGGAGTAAATGTATCCTCAAAATCTACCCATTATACTTGTGTATAAACCTTACATACCAATCTACCCTTATTCCTAGTGACTTCTCCATCTTCATTCAACTTGTTCCAAAACACCCATTTTGTGCCAATGACATTCTTGTCTTTAGGCCTAGGAACTAGTTCCCAAGTCTCATTATTTTCTATTTGGTGTAACTCATCATTCATAACACCTATCCAACATTTTACTTTGCTTGATTCTACAAGGTAATTAGGTTCAATCTTAGACAATAGAGAAACATTATCTTGATTTAGGTTACTTACAATATTTCTCCTTGTTTGCATACTTGTATCCTTATTGCCAATGATTTATGATTTAGGATGGTCTCTTCGAATTTGTCTTGAAGTACCTTTTGAATCTTATATTTCCTCAACTTATTTATCTTCATCATCTATCTCTATTATTTATTATTCATTCTTGAAGTCCAAATTCTCTTATGCATCCTTTAATTAAGAGTGTGACTTCTTAGAACTTGTCTCATCAATCTTCACATTTTATTTTTTCCACTATCTTTTGTAACCTTTTATTATAGGATCTATAGGCCAATATTATTGATGAGTACTCGAAGAACATTCCTTCATCATACCTATAATAAAACTTACCTAATTCTTCCTCGTCTCTTTTGATCAAGCATTTTCTTCCAAACACTCTAAAGTATTCCACATTAGCAAGTTTATATTTCCATAGTTCAAAGGAGGTTTTGTTACCATTAATCCTTATCTCTCTTATATTAAAAATGGATACTATAGTGCTCACTTTCTCTCTCCAGTATCCATCAAATAATATTAATTCATTTAACATATTCCTTTCCATTTATTAAACTATCCTATTCTTTATTTCCACTACCCCGCTTTACTGAGGTGTCCTAGCTGCTAAGAAATGTCTCCTTATCCCATAGATCTCATAAAATCCATCAAACTCATTGGGCCAAAAATATCCTCCTCTATCAAATGTTAGGCACTATATATTTACATTATTTTCATTCTTAACTAAAGCCTTGAATGTCATGAACTTATCAAGAGCTTCTAATTTTTCTTTCAAGAATGCTACCCAAGTCATTCTTGTGTAGTCATCTATGAGTAACATGCTTTGAATTCTTGTAGGTCCATAGAGATTAGTGTGTATTAACTCTAAAGTTTTTTATTATAATAATCCTTATACTTCAACAATATTCTATTTTACTTACCATGTTGACATTCCTTGCAAAGTCCATTTATAGGTTTGGTGATTTTAGGCATATTCTTCAAAATCTTCTTAGAGCTTATCTTGAACATATTATCAAAGATTAGGTTGCCTAACCTTTTTTTCCATATCCAAGATTCATTAATATTACTCATAAATCATCTCTCCTTCTTGATCTCATTTAAGATATATGGATTGTTCTCAATTCTCTTAGCATTGGCAATTATGCTTCCTAATTTGGCTCTCCTTATATCACACCCTCTATCATGAAAGGTTAGTGTGTGTCCTTGGTTTCACATTTGACTTAAAATGAAACAATATATGTTTCAATCCTTCCATATAAATCACATTCTCTA
This sequence comes from Torreya grandis, assembly GCA_037957365.1. NCBI lineage: Eukaryota > Viridiplantae > Streptophyta > Pinopsida > Cupressales > Taxaceae > Torreya > Torreya grandis. The sequence goes on from JARHVA010002447.1 coordinate 57,464, forward strand.
TCTTGGTATTACCATTGTCCAAACTCAAGATACCCTTGCCAATAATATTGGCAGTAGTGTTATCTCCAAATCTCACTATCCCTACAACATTCTTATTAAATGAAATGAACATGTTTTTTTCCCCTGTCATATGGCTTGAGAAGCCACTATATATATACCATTTTATGCTTTCATCTTGGATTTGAAATGTAGTATGAGCTATCATAGATTCTTCTCCTTTATTCTTTTATTCCTCCTTTACCTTATCTATAGGGTCAAACTTCTTGATCCACTTCTCAATGGTATGACTATATAACCTTTTGTCTTGACTGATCTTCCTCATGTGATTCATCTTGAAATCCCTTATAATATGTCATTTATAATCACAATTATATCACATAATTCTACTTATACTATTGAAATGAGCATTCACCCTATTCCTCCATGAGGAATTAATTTAGCATGATGTCTGCAATCCATTACTTTATGTCCATATTGATTAAAAAAGAAATAGTAACCACTGAAAGGATTAACATACCTTATTTATCTGATTTTGAATTATACAATTTTACCTTTGTTGTCTATTAAATGATTCAAAATCTTCTTGACTTGTTGATGATCAATTTGAGTCTCAAATTTGAGAGTTTTTAGATAAGTCTTTACTCTGTTAATACCATCACTTCTTGAGATTCCATTGTCATTTGAGATTTGACTCTCCTTGTTTTCCTTTGAGGAGACCTCTAACTATTCAAAATATCACCAATTACTTCAATACTCATTTAAAATTATTGATGTGTCTTCAACTTCATTGTTGCCTAATCCAATTCTGCTTTCAAGGAATCTATTTTTATTCTAAACTTGATACATTCTTCCTTCATGGTCTTGATACTTATAGTGATAATCTCAATCTAAGTTTCCAACTATTTGATGATCTCCTCATGTTCATTGGTGTTGCTACTTAGTATCTCTTCAAAGAGATTGACTTTTTCCTAATAACTCTTAACTAATGATCTTAGTTTCTAATGTTTCCTTCTTTGGAAGTTCAAATCCTCTAAAACACTTATCAATTTTTCCTCAATGTTTACTTCAACCTCTTCTTCATATGAATATACATCTTTCATAATAATTTTCCCTTTTAAACAACCTTCATTATATATTTTTATGTCCATAAATAAAATTTCATTTCTATCATGATCATTACTATCATCATCACTATCACATATACTTATGTCACTTATATTAGAGGATCTATTGTTTTCTTTAGTATAAAAACTTTTATTATTCTTGAATAACCCTTTCTTGCCTTCATTCTTATTGAAACTCTTTTTACTCTTGTCAATATTATAGAACTTCTTATCATCACCATGATGTTCATCATGCTCTCCATAATTCTCATGCTTATCCTTGTTATGGTGCTTGGATGCAAAGTGACCAATCTTACCACAGTTAAAGCACTTGAATGGAAACTTGCCTATATACTTACCTAATACTTTCCTTAATTTTATGACAAACAAAGATTATATCTTGTCATCATCAATATTTGTATCAACATCATCCTTGACCTTTTTACCTTATGAGTTTCTATCAAATTTTAATTCATCTTCCTTCTTAGAAGCTCTTCTATCACCTATTCTCATTGCATAGGTAGTCAGGATGCCTTGAACCTCATCCATTTATAATAGGTTGAGATCTTTGATCTCTTCCATAGTAGAGACTTTTGAATCAAACTTATATGTTATGAAACTTAGTAAATTTTTTACTACTATTTATTCTTATAACTTCTCTCTTAGACCTCTGATGACATTTACCACTTCATCTACTCTTAATAGATAAGATGTAATGGTTTCATTCTCAGACTCTGAAATTGCCCTCAGTGGTTCTATAATTTTTCCAACTTGACTTTGGTATATCCTTCATAGATGGTTTGAAAAAAATTCTATAATATATTGGTTGTATCATAATGCATGACCTTTACAAATTATGCCTCTAAAAGACCACATAGAATTGCATTCTTTGCCTTATAGTTGCTTTCACTTACCTTCTTTCCTATTGCATTAGCTAATGGTGTAGGAGGTGGATTGAATCCATCAATAATATATTTCCATAAGTCATAGCCCAAATAATTTATATAGGTCTTCATTATGATGATCCAAAATGCATAATTAGTCCCACTAAAGAGTGGAGCCTTATTGGTTGAGAAACCTCCTTGTACTTAATGACTAGACATGTTTGTCCTTCTAAGATCTCCTTTAAGTTGTTAGGCATACTTCAAATGACCATGATATGACACAAATTATTGGAAAAGAAATTAATTGTGGGGTAAATCAATGTTTCAAAATTTTCTTTCACATATACTTAATCATTCATGAAACATGAGAGCAACATAGTGAACTAACAATGTATAATGAACCATTCTGATAAGTATGAAGCAAGATAACACATATATGAGTGGTAAACCCTCAAAAGGAACAAAAAAAACTATGTTATCTTAAAATTGACTGCTATATTATTAAAAAAATACTAAATTTAGTTGAGCACAAACTCAACTTGGATCACCAATCCCAATAAATTCAAGCACCCACTTGACTAGGCTTAATCAAGTACCTAATTACAAGGAAACACTAACTCCCTAAGTGACTCAAAAATAACTCATACAACTCATTAATTTTTATCACCAAAATTTTTCTCTTATATTATGGTCTCATTTCAAAACCTCCTTCTAATCAACTATGCATGATTTTAATCACTTGATTTTCACACACACTAATAGGCCTAAATTGCCTTGTATATATAGTAGTCTCATGGTTACGCACCGCTTGGTCAGACACACACCTTCAACATATTATTTTGGACACACAATAGGTATTAATAAATCTTAATAACATGGTTCAATCATAATTTGAACCCATTTTGGTTTATCATTACTTAATTATGCCTTATTCCTCCTTTAGGTCTCATGGAGACCTAATTACATTAGGTTTGTCCTCTTAATGCTAAATATTGATAATATTGGGATCAAATGTCCTTATAAAAAAATAAAAACCATAAAAATAATTATCTAATTAACTATTATTACCTCTTCCATGCATGATTAAACTTGCATCCTTAATTCATACTATGGAACCTCCTTTAGAATAAACTACCCTATTATGTGTGTGTACCTCAAAAGTTTGTCTTACAATAATGAAGCATAAACACCCTTAATCTCATAAATTATGAAAAATTAAACATAAACACCTTCATCACCAAATTATTTAAACACCTTCACTAAGGAGATAAAGGCTCAAGAACATTTCTATAACTCACTTACATAGAACTACCAAATCACCTCAAAATCTAGTCATGATGGATTATACCTCCAATGTCTATGTAGACACTTTTAATGACTCATGACACATAAAAATAGTCCTATGATATCTATATAACATAAAAATATAGATAAATCATATGGTATAATGGCAAATATTGGTCTTGCAGACCCATTTCTTGACCTTATATCTCATAGTCCTATCAAAAACTAGATAGGTTATTTTGTGAGAAATTTTTTCACCACATACATTGACCTCCAAAGGTTATAAAATAATTATCATGACTTATAAGTCATAAATAATTTATTAGTGTACTTTATTGCATCAATATATCATGCATATACCCTCAAATCAATCTCTTCATCTTTGCCTAGGTTTTACACTATTCACACCATTAGGTTTGTTTGTGACTGGATTACTTGGTTAACCAAATTAGAACACTTGAAGGCTATAAAATATGTATAAATAATATTGGACATGTAAAATGAGTTTATATATTCTTCTACCATACATTTTATTTTCTTAACCAATTCAACTTTTGAGAGCTACAATAACTTTTTGATAGATAGGCTTGTATCTATATATTTTCTCTCTCATCTGACTAACCACCACCACCTAGAGGTACCTAGGATACTTGACTATATTATTCAATAGATTATATAGGAATTTGAATTCATAATAAGTTTTTTTAAATAAAAAAATCATATCAGGTATTTATTATGGTTTTAGGGAGGCTTAACATAGGTTTTAGTCTTAACAATTGTTCATAAAGGACTGCCACTTGAATCCAAAACTAATGCCTAGAGATCTTAGCTATGACCCTTCCCCATCTCTCCTTAATAGATCAGACTCATAGGTAGAGGTTACTCATACCAAATAATGTATTAAACTTATTCTTGGGTTTGATACCTCATTCTATGAGTTGGAGAAGGCATAAAATAGTGATTCATGCACTTTTCCTTCAAATCTTGACCTCAAACTTTGTGATCATACCTCATTAGGCCAAGTAGGGTATAAAAGTGGTCTAGGTACAGACTTAGACTAACATTCCTACCCCTATATGCTCATCTTTAAACTCTCATAAATTCTTTTATATCTTAATTGCATGTTAAAACAATGCCATACAACCTTCACATGCATGTGTTCATTTATTTCACCATGCACATACCTCTTCATGTCATGACTAGGCTTCCTATACACTTGACATCAATGACTTATACCTTCCATATAGATAAAATACATTATTTTCCTTAAAATTATCTCTTTCTCTATGTCTCATGATAACACTCTCTTGTGACAACACTGTTCCATGAACCTTCTCACATCACACACTGCCAACTATTCTTGAACACATTTGATATCAACCCTCATAAGATGCACCTTTGACATTAATGATAATACTCAATAATTATATCAATTATAGATTATATGCACTAAATATATACTATAAGATGCTCTTGGTTTTAGTTCATTCACCTAATAAACACTCAAATGGGTCTTATACAAAGAAAAGGTATATTATACACATTGAAGTACGAATTTATTTTCCTTTAAACTAATAATTGCATTACTAAATTAAATGGGGAGGGGGGTCAAATGTAGACATTAAATTTTAATTAAATATAACCTCAATAATGTACACTTGGAAATAATTATCATGGTTATTATTTTGGTCTCATAGGCCAAATTTCAACCCTTGATATCAAAAACTTATAGTGACCACCATCTTAGCTTGCTCATAGTGATCCCCAGCATAGTCATGTCACCCATGTCCTATTCATAATCTCTGAATCTTATTAAGAGCATCATTATGTGTCATAGTTTCATGCTTGATCCATGGTGTCATGAGTGTCTTTAATTCCTTATGGTAATGTTTTAGGTGTCATAGAGTTTTTGGATGAAAGAGATAATTATCAAAAGGCCCTAGAAGTCAAATCAATGTTTTAGCCCTGTTTGAGGAGTGTATTAGTCTTTTGGTATTATGAAGGAGTTTTAACATGATTAGAGGCTGTGATATGAAAATCATAATGTATTCAAGCCCCTTTTTACATGGCATACTTATCCAAACCATATAACTCTTTCATTACCATTCCTAAACCATTAATCACCCCATAAACCCCTTTCATATAAGCCCATTTGTCTATAAAACTTTAGAAAATGGAAATAAACTTGATTAATTCATTAAAATTGAGCCTTTAATAGATACTATACATGCCAAATTACTACCCCATATGTTTCATAAGGCTTAAAACCCTTTTTGGGACCCATTTATGTCTTTCCATGAGCCAAATGGGTCCCACATACCACTTTGTGGATTCTCCACTTCCTACCTACATTTTATCTTGATTGGAAGAGGCTTATTAATTAATTATACTCCTCATTTGATCATAATATGGAGAGAGAAAAGGGTTCAAAAACACACTTTTTAGGGCATTTTTACACTTGTATAGAATGGTACAAACTGTACCATATAGAAGAAGATCAAATATTGAATATTAACTCATGTCTAAGGTCTCTAAAAAATTTCATGGTGAATGGAGGTCAAACAAGCTCAAACCCTATCCTTCTCTTCACCTACCCTTGTTTGTAAGCTCATACAGCTCCTCAGGTTTTCACTTGTACTATATAGAGGATAGAGAGAGTGGAGGTCCTATCTATTAGCCAAAATAAGTACACTCAGGTAGGTTCAAATCATTAGCATTTGTTTGGGGATTTCTCTCCTCATTTTTATAAATATTCCATAAGAAATTAAGGAATATGTATACCCTTCACATTTGCACAAGCCAATTTCAATTATGTAATTTTCATGGAATTTTGTCTTATTTTCTCAATATAATGATTGATACTTTTTTCCCAAGTCTTTTAGGAACCTCCCATGGTAATTTAAATGTTTGAATCACACATATGATCTTATGAGATTAGCAAACATTAAAACTATCTATTGTGTGCAACCTATAGGAAAGTTTATTAATAGAAAGAGGTTTGATGCACACATATGAGTATATCATATATTTTAAAGAGTATTCATAGATTTTCACGATCCACCATTCCTCTCCTCTCAAAATTGGTATTCAAAGTATCCTCTCATAACCCCAAAGAGTGATTTCAAGGAAGGAGCCATATCCATTTAGAGTTCACTATGTGACAACACTATTAAAAGGATCAATGGCACCTATAAGGTTTATATATGGCTCAAAATCATGAAAATAAGAATTAGATTAATAATAGAACACCCTCATGTCCTTATCCACAATATTATCCACCTCCATGGTAGCCTTAAGGGACTAAAAACCACATCTCTTGCCTCCCAACTCACTTTAGCCACTTTTATCAGAGTTTAAGGTTTTCTCATGGAAATTAAGGATTTATGATTTCTTAAGGTTTATTTTTAAGGTAGTGTATGTTATGTTATGCCTTAATAAACTTCATGATTTATTAGGTATGGGTTTGAGGTTCTCCAATGGGAATGTGGTTGGTATTAGAAGGGACATTTCCCTCCATTTCATGTCTTTTCCATACCAATGTCTTTCCACATTATCATCACTACCATTTACACTATATTGTCACTATTTTCCCCTTATTTTCATGTTATTACCTCCTTATTTCCCCAATGTCACCCTTATCCATCCCTCCACCCATCATTCGAAGGCCTAAAATCATTTGAAGAGACCTAGATGCATCTTTTAATAGTCAGGAGCCCAATCATAGAGGATGGACCTATGTAGGCCATGTACCCTGCTAAGGATACCTAATAAGTACCTACAACTAGTTATTTGGAAACTACATTAGATTTCTAAGGAGAATTCCAAGGAGTTACTAAAAAGGCCTCTTTAAGTGAAAATATAGGTGAAAAGGGGAAACATTGTGATGAGTTCCAAACAAGAACCCAGTGATGCATGAACACCATAAATTGGCATTCACCTTAAGTGACACACTTGGATTGTCTCAGCCCATACAGTGAGAAAAGCCAAGAGATTATTGACAGTTGGAGTGTTGGAAAGGAATAAAGTCTTGTCCTAAATATAATGTGAATAGTGAGATATTAAGTGCATTATAAGAGTGTTGGGATAGATCATTACCCCATATTCATCAATTCACCATCTAAATCATAAGCATAATGAGCACTTACAACAACATCTCAAGAACCTACAGTCAACATGTTGAGGGTAAAACATGGAAAGTTGTAGGAGTCAAAGTCTGAAACCACCATATGCATCATAAACAAGAATGAGGGATGAGGGGACCACATGAAGAATGTCAAGCAATGGAGTGACCATTTTAACCCATTCTAGGTCCATATCTCCCTCTTTCACTATTGAGACTTAGCTTGAATGATTATCTATAGCTAGGTCTTTCTTGTCTCCTCTCTAGGTAATAAAATTGAGTTCATTTGGTTAAGCCAATAGTGATGATTCAAGAAGAGAGATTTTTTAGTGTAAATTTTCCACCTTACTTAGGTTTTTACTACACTTGTATTATTCAATATCTTAGGTGGTTATTTGGATACTTAGGATGATTTATGAGTTCATAATTGAACATACACATGTTTATTTGTATTAAACTTGGTTACACTATTCATTTTAAAACTATTATTGGCATGTGGGGCTTGGCATTTTGCACATGGGTCTACTATTCACCTAGTGACTAAGTTGTGTTTCTCATTACCAAATGGATGTGGATTCATGCCACTTCTCAACCTATTTAATGGCCTATTCTCCTTTGTATTTTGAGGTATGAGAGCTATTGACCTTGTGTGGAGTAATGCAATTTTGGATTTTGATCTTATCTATTATCTTGTGCAATATTTATACTTTGTGATTTCATCTTATTTCAAATTCATTTTGGTGTGCACTAGATTTGTCTCATGTGATCATTAACCATTGCATTTGCATTAACCAGACTAGGATAAAACTCTGATATGGTATCAGAGAAATTTTGGTAATTGTATGTCTTGTTAGTTTCTACCTTTGATTTGAAATATAGAGTTTATTTTCATGTGTTTTAAGGCAATTTTTGTGAGGTTTTTAAAATATATATATGGAATTTAAAATTCACAAATTTTTCAAGATTTAGTGATCGAAAAAAATGTATGGGGGTTATTTTTCCTAAAATTAGGGGCCTTACTTTGTACATGTAGCATTATTTTTTTGTCTTAATTATTTTATGATTATGTAGGCCACTTAGGCTTGGTTCATATGTTGTATGGGGTATCCAATCTTATTGATGGTTTTGTGCATATTAGCATAGGGTTTGAAGTTCTAGTTTATTGTTCATCATTAGTGGTTGGCATCACCCACCTCTATCTTCCAATTATTTAACTCCAATCATGTTATAAAAAGCATGACCTTCTCATACCATGACCTATCTACTGAGAAATAATTTGTTGACTCACAACCAATGGCCTTTCCTTAGCTGAAATCAAACTGATCTAGTTCACTCTTCCTACAAGCTAGTGTCTCATTTTTTTGATATCATTAAGAGATAAATCCACTAACAGTTGGTTAAAAATTATCTCTCAAACCTACATGGAGTTGAAAAAAACGTCTACACTTGCAAATAGTTAATTTTGGCCCTCACACCCTACCATATATTCAATCAAACCCCCTAATATGACATATGATCTAGTTTGATGCCATTGAGATCTAGTTTGACTCCATTGAGATCTGGTTCAATTCCATTAATATATGGTTTGCCCTACCTATTTATCCAATATTATGTGACTCTCAAGGTGATATTTCAAAGTGACTTAGCCTCCTCTATCATTGTCCACCTTATCTCTCCAACTATTTTTGCCTTTCTATGATCACCCTAACTAGTAAAACCCTTGAAAGTTGAAAACTTCCCTTTTATTATTTTGTGGTAGTGAGGAAATTAGCAAGTGGTTTCATTTTATGTGGTGGGAAAAGTTTATTTTATCCACTTTATAATCAATGAATAAAATCAAGTTTTGATTTATAAATTACTTTTTTTAAATAAGAGTAGGTGACAGATATTTTAAAGAGATTTTGTGAAAGAGAGTTTTTTTAAATTATGGAAATATATTTGGGGGATGGAACATTAAGTGGGTTATTTTTTTATTGTTTTTAATAAAAAAATATTATGGGGGTTATCATCTATTTTTTTATATTGTTTTTTAATAAAATTAATAAATTTTAAATGCTTTTTTAGTATTTTCATATAAAAATAATATATCATAGTGTGCTCATTAAAAGAGATGGTAAATAGTTCTTTTAAAACTCTTCATATCCTTGCTAGACAAAGACTAGAGGTGAGGTCCAATTTGGTACTTCACCAAATCCCCTCATATTCAAAACATTTATTTTCTCTCTATTTCTCACTATTTATATTAGTCTTCCCCTAATGCATTTTTAGCAGAGCTCAACATCCTCATTATTTGCAAAAAAAAATGACACTTGCACTGATTACTCTAGACACACTATTGGCTAAGTCCAACATCTTTTGAGTGTGAATTTGCAATATTTGGGAGGGGGTTTCACCATTTCATAATTCAAGGGGGTGTATTGTATTGTTTTGAGTCACTTTCCATTCTGTTCACATTCTTTATTTTTTGCAACAACTACTACAACTTGCACTACTACAACTCATTTTCTATACTAAAATGGATTCAAGTTCAATCAACCCACTAACTACTTTTAACTATCATGAATGTAAATTCAACATGATAATCATTTTAAGGAGTAAGTGTTTGTATAGGATAATCATGGGTGATGAAACTAAAACTAGCATAGATACAGAGATAGTTAAGTGGTATAACCATAGTGATGAATCATATGGGCTATTGTGTCTTTTTGTGTCTCCTAATCTCTTTTTTCACACAGAATCTACTAAGACTCCCAATGAATTTTGGACCATTTTACAAAATATATTTAGGAAGATTGATGTAATGAGAGGTCATGAGATTGAAAATGAACTCATTAGCCTCAGTCCTAGAAACTTTTAAACCCTTCAAGATTTCTTCACTAAGTTCAAGGCTTTAAGATTATAGCCGAAATATTATGGGGTAGATAATAAATATGACCAATTAATTATTTCTATTCTCTCCAAGATTGGTCCTAACTATTAAGTATTTGTATCTACTTTTCATGCCACTAAAATTTCTTTGGGAACTACATGGAAAACGCCCTCTTTAGATGCTTTCATTGTTGAATTAACTAGGGAATAAGACAAGTTAATCTAGATGGGCACATTGAATTCCATAAAAACTCAAGCCCTAATTACTAGGAATCACAAAATAAAGACTCCAAAATAAGATAGGAATAAGAAGAATAAGGATCAAGAGAAGAAGAAAGAGTCAAAATTTTCCAAAACTAACACTTAATCCTCCTATTCCAATTAAAAACATAAGAAAGATAAGGTTAAGTATGCCTACTGTAATAAAAATGGGTATGATAAACACAAGTGCATGAAGAAGCAAATATATCACCTAACTCATCTCCTAGATAAAAATAGCATAGGTGTTCAAGTCCATCAAGAAGAATTCATCTACCCAAGGTTCTACTAAGGCAAAGGGAAAAGGGAAAGAAAAAGAAAAGGGTAAGTCTTTTGTACCAGTTGCAGATTCAACATTTTCATGGGTTATTGACTCAGGTGCATCTCACCATGTGTGTTCTTCACTAGTTGAATTTTCATCCTTAAAGCCTTGTATCATGTCTTCTATTAGTTTGGGTGATGAAAATTATGTACCAATTATAGGGAGAAGGTCTATTAAAATAGGAGGAACATTTAATAATGTTCTACATATTCCTTCTATTTCAACCAATCTCTTATTCATGTATCAAATCACTCATATCAACAAAGACATGAGGGTTGATTTTTTTAACAAATTTAGTTATCATAAATAAGTTGCATAGTGATTCTATAGTAATAATATGTAGGGTAGATCACCAAACAAGGTTAAACATCTTCTCACATTTTTCACATGATTCTTCTCTAACTATATTAGTGACTCACTCAGATAGTGTTAGCAGATTATGGCATGAATAGTTTGGCCACCTTAACTACAACTACCTTGAACAACCTAGCAAAAAAGACATGGTCATAGGCTTGCCTCGAGTCCAATTATCTAAGGGAATTTATGAGGTTTACTCTCTTGAAAAGCACCCCAAATAAAAATCTTGGAGGGCTTCACAAGCATTGGAGTTAGTTCATAGTGATGTATCTGGGCCTTTTCCTAGTCTATCTTTTATAAGGGCTAATTACATTCTCACTTTCATTGATGATTTCTTGAGATATACCTAGGTCTACTTTATTAAGATAAAGTATGAAGTGTTTAAATATTTTTAAGATGTTAAGGCACTTGTTGAAAAATAATCTAAGAAATCTATCAAGATTCTTCAAACTGATAATGGAGGTGGATATGTTAGAAAGTGATTTGAGCAATTTTACATCATAGAGGGGATTGATTTGTAATGGATAGTTATTTATAAAACTTCATAGAATAGACTTTTAGAATGAAAGAATAGATCTTTGAAAGAGATGGCTCATTGTATGAATAAATCTAGGTCCTTGTCATATCATTATTACGCTGAAGCCATTAAATGTGCTTGATTTATTCAAAATAGGGTTCCTTGTAAAGATTTGAAAGTAATAACTCCCTTTAAATATTGGAATAGAAGGAAACCTTATGTTAATAACTTAAGGGTTTTTACATCTCCATATATGACACGTATATCAAAGACAAAATGCAAATTTATGGGACCTCAGTCCAAGCCTTACATCTTTGTAGGTTATCAAGATGGTGTCAAGGGGTGTCACCTTCTACATATGACCACACATGAGTTGTTCATAGAGATAAGTGCTCACTTTTAAGAGAGTCCCAAATACTCAACACTTGACACTTTTTATCTTTCATTAGATTCACTTAGACTTGATGATTATTATTCTAACTCAGATCATCCAGAGTAGGTTCCTAATCTAGGGTCTTCTTCTTCTTCAATTTTTGATAGTGAAGATAGTGGTGAGGAGTCTTTTACATCCACATATAGTCATATTTTAGAGGATGAGGAGTCAACACTTGATTCATCCATATATGGGACCCTTTAAGTTAGGAAGACACTTCAGAGTGTAGGTACTTGGGTAGGGGATCTAGTAGATAACATACCTACTTAGGCAGATTATCAGAGTGGTCCACATGCCTTCTCTGCTTTAGTTTTATATCCATATATATTTTTAGATGCTTCAAGAATACCTGAGTGGGATAGTGATATGCAAGAAGAATATTTTTCCTTGATCAAAAATTACACTTGGTATTTGACTTCACTTCCTAAGGGAAGGATGATTATTCTATGTAGGTGAATATATCAGACAAGGTTTATAGTAGATGGGTTGGTTGATAAGTACAAGGCATGATTAGTTGTCAAGGGTTTTTCATAGGTAGCCAATACTGACTACTTAGAGACCTTTGTACTTGTTGTAAATATTACTTTGATCTAACTCACATTAGTTACAGCTATAACATGTGGTTGGGATGTGCACCAAATGGATGTGAAGAGTGCCTTTCTTCACAAAGACCTTTAAGATGATATCTACATGGAATAACTTGGGTTTGTTCAAGATTCATCCTTAGTTTTCAAATTTAGGAAATCCATCTATGGTCTAAAACAGGCCCCTCGAGCTTGTTACACCAAGATGGATTCCTTCCTCCTTACTTTAGGTTTCACTAGGTGTCATTATGATCCCAATGTATACTTCTTATGGCAAGATGATTCTTTAATGATACTGGTCTTTTATGTCGATAGATCTATAGGTTAAATTTGAAATGACTGACTTGGGTATTATACATTACTTCCTCAACATCAAGATTTCATAGTCTGATTTAGGGATTTCACTTACAAAACCCAAGTATGCTCGTGATATTTTGACTCATTTTCATATGGCTAACTGTAATCCATATTTGACTCCCTTTCTATTAGGGGTCAACATTGAGGTTGACTGCTCTATATCTTTGGCTAATGCCACTCAATATCGATAGCTTATGGATAGCCTCATATATCTAACTCATACTAGGCCTGTGATTTTATATGTAATGAGACTTGTTTCTAGATTCATGTAAAAATCACATGAGCTGCATTGGAAGGTAGCTAAGAGGATATTGTACTACATTTAGGGCTCTTATAGATTCAATATTTAATATAGATTTAGCATAGAAGTTGACTTGGTTGGTTTTACATATTTAGATTTGGCTGGTGATACTCAATTATAATTCCATTTTAGGCTATAAACTTTCTTTCTATTATATTCCTATTAATTTATCAAGCATGAAGCAAAACACTATTGCTATATCTTCCATAAAGGCAAATTATAGGGGAGTTATTAATGCATCTACTAAGGCTATTTATATTTATGGGATTCTATCTAAGTTTGGCATTCCTATCAGATAACCCACCATCATCTATTGTGAAAAATAGAGTACTATCCATATATGTGAGAATTTAGTTCAGCATCAATGGACCAAACACATTGAGATTCACATGCACTTTATCTAAGAGCTTATTCATTATCAGGTCATCAACTTGATTTTTTTCCAATCTTTAAAGTAGGTTGTAGATATATTTACCAAACCCTTCATCAAGAGAAAGTTCAATCATCTATGACCTCTTCTTGGGGTACAATCTAAATCAACAATAACATCATCTTTAGGGGGGGCTTCTATCCTCTTCTCTTCTTATATGTCTCTCTTTTGGGGGCTAGAGTTTTTTCCCACCAAGATTTTTCCCTTTTTTTTAGTTTATGAGAGATTGCATTGTACTTGGGTACTTGATTAGGCCTAGTTTATAAAACCTAATTCTACTACCCAATAAGCTATGCTTAAGGGGGGTGTTAGTGTATATTTTTCACCTTACTTAGGTTTTTAATACAGTTATATTAATCACTATGCTTAAGTGGATATTTGGTTATTTAGGATTATTAATGAGGTAATAATTGCACATACACATGTTGATTTTTAGTTAACATGGTTAAATTTATCATTTGGAAACCAATGTTGACATGTAGGGCTTGGCATGTTTCACATGGGTCTACTATTCACTTGGTAACTGATTTGTGTTCTCATTACCAAATGGATGTGGATTCATGCCTCTTCTCATCCTAATTAATAGCCTATTCTCCTTTGTATTTTGAGGTGTGATAGCTATTGACCTTGTGTGGATTAATTCAAGTTTGGTTTTAGCTCTTATCTATTGTCTTGTGCAATATTATTGCTTGGTGATTTCATCTTGCTTCAGATTCATTGTGGTGTGCACTAGATTTGTTTCATGTGATCATTTGACCATTGCATTCACATTAATTAGATTGGGATCAAACTCTCATATAATAATGAAATAATATCACCACCATAACACCATGATGAGATAAAGAGACTATGATGACACTCCATTTCTCAAAATCCCTTCTTTATATAAACCCAATGTGAGCTATGAATTTGAATCAAGAGAAGTGTTAGTATCTTGTTAGTGACAAAATGAAATGAAATTGAAAAACCAACACACTAGCTAGCATACATCTCTAGGCCTAGTTACTAAGGAGATCTTACTGAGGGAAAGCCATTTGAGAACAGAACTAAAAATAGAAAGAAATATGAAATCTTAACAAAAAACACCAATTTCTTACCAAATCCTTGATTTCTCCAAAAGGATCTGTTGGGTGTCGTTATGCCCTTCATTTAATCAACTTTCTATTGATGTCATGTTTAACCAGGGTTGTGTCTAAAGCTATATGCAACAAGATGAATCTTAGCAATTTAGTAATTGATTGTAGGTATTTGTATTTTCTCTTTTGTTTTGGGGTTTTTTTTTTAATGTCTTAAGGACTTCTTGGTCAAAACCTTATTGGAATCAAATTATGAAAATTTATGAAAGTAAAAACCTTTTTTCAAAAATTTATTTGCTAGAAGTAAACACACGGTTGCAGAATGAAATAGAATGCTGGAAATAAACACATGTTTGTAGAATGAAATAAAATGATGGAAATAAACACATGTTTGTAGAATGAAATAGAATGCTAGAAAATGATTGTAAAGAAATGAAGATTAATCTAAAATTCCAGAAAGAACAAATTTACAACAAATTTTAACTTTAAGGAGTTAGAATCATTTATAAATTTAACAGAGTTACCTATTTGCTTAAATAAAATATAAATACCGACCAAAAAGATGAAGATCCTAGTTCTTTGGAGGAGTGGGCCCTTGCTCCGCCTAAATATAGGATTGAACAATTTAATTTGCCTTCAAAACAAAAATGGCTATTTCATTGATAAAATGTTATGTATTACAAAATGTACTAATCTATCCTAATCTCTCTATTCTTCAATGATTTTCTATATCTTTCTAAATTCCCAAGTCTGTATATATATTCTTTTACTTGTGGTGCATTGATTGCTATAACTATTTCATAGATATGATGGAACTGAATCGTGCTCAAAATAGATGCTAAATCAAGATGTGGCTGGATGTCCATCTATGTGACAAATATCTTGGATTTGCAAGTACAGAAATAGGGAAGTTGCTCCTAATTTAAGGGATCATTGACCTAATAGATCACTGGTTGTTTGTAATAGATCCTTATCAGTTCCATATCTAGCCACAAAAGTTATGGAGCTTATCTATAGGGGTATCGAAGCTAATTTAGATAATTCTAGAGCTAAATATAGAGTTTTAGAGCCAAGTTTGAAGATGTGACAACTTGAAATAGTATGGTGGAGTTCCAGAACTAAGCTGAATTGATTCCAATGCTTTCAAAAACATGCAACCCACTTCATATTTTTTCTTTAGCCTGATGATGACCTATTTTATTACAAAACTTGAATTTTCCAACACACTTGTTAGGAATTATAGGGTTTTTTAGATGTTAGAATCATAATCAACAAAATATGGATAATTACATCTTAACTTATTTTAGATCAAAATAAAAGTTACAAAATGCAATCAAACTTAATAAAAAGAAAGAGTAAGGTGAGGTAATTTATTATACATTAATCAGATATATCTTGGCCTCATCATTTCCCCCATAATTACTTGTTTGTAAGTCCCTTTACAAATGTTACTCTTCAAATTTGAGGTTGTATATTTTGCATTGCATTTGATAGCTCAGATCAAATGGCTAAAACTAAATATCCCAATGTTTAGATTCAGAGGTACTATACCCTGCTCCTGCTTCCACTTTTCTTTTCCATTCCTCAAATTGAGTGGGGTTTTGAAGTTCTCTATTTTTCCAAGGAGATATGGGAGTGAGAAGTAGAGGTGGCCTTGTCCACATGCCTATCCATATGCACAAGGGAGATTCATTGATCTAAGGAATTATTGTACATGAAGCTTTTACCTTTTGTAGACTCCAAATGAAATTTGAAGGGGATATTACTTCCCTTATTTTCAATGCCACCAGGAGAAATTGCCATCTTTTTAAACATGCATCATAGATATTATCAAAATTTGCCTCATCATAAGAGGTGAAGACATCCATGCCTTGTTGTAAATTGAAAAGATAAGTTCCCCTAAACTTGTCATTAAATGCATGGGATTGGAAATATGTAGCAAAGGCAAGTGGGTTACCATAATGAATTCTCATAAAAAAAACTAGATGAACTAGCCTTTGACCAATGCTCTGACTCCCTTTCCTTCCATGCAATCTAATTTTGAAGAATAGAGGCAAATGCGTTAAACTGGCTTTCTGCTACATATAAATTTATCATAAAACCTATATTTCTTTCTAGCATAAAATTGCAGAGGTAAAATTCACAAAGAAAATTTTTTCTATTCTGTATTGGCTAAGGAGTAGGTGGCTGAGAAATTAGCTTCATCTTTTATTTCATGTGGAAGACCACATGTTATCCTTACCAACTGCCAGCGAATGAATTGTTCTTCTAAAAACATGCTATAAATAGGAGAAGGTCTTCTTCACGCAAGTAGTTTCTCACTCATCATACAAGCTATTTGTATTTTCATAAGACATTTATACTTATCATTTTCATCCTTGTAAAATTTGTCTTCCCATTCTTTACTTGCTTTCTCTTCTTCCATCAATTTGCCTTTCAAGTCTGTATTGGATGCCTTAATTACACTGAGTTCTATGCATGTATCATCCCATAACTTCTTGAGTGGAAGATAAGTCAATTTAGTTTGTGCAGAGACTATTGACATAGAGGTCTATATTGTACATTTTTCCTCATTCTCCATCATTTGCCTTTTAATCTCTGTTAATTCCTCATTCTTGGTTGTGAATTGGTTTGTTAATTATTCAAGGAACATTTCTTTCTATCCTAACTTGAGTTTCAGGAAGTCAATTCCTCATCCTTTTCCTTGATAATCAGTTCCACTCTAGACAAAAATAGACCCTGTTTAATCTACTAGTTTTGTTCTTTTTCTAAAATTTCCTAGGGAGTTAAGCATTCCTCTTCCACCATAGGGGATTTCCCTTTCCTTCTTCAAGATGCCTATTCATCTTTTGCATGTGATGGTGATGTTGTCTCACCCGTTTCTTGGAAAGTTTGTTCTTCAAATCTTGTATCCCCTTCTTCCTTTTCTGTTTGGCTTGGTCCAGGAGGAATCATGGCCATGCTACCCAAAATATCAGTAGCTTCAATTTTCAGCCTCTCTTGTTCTTCCATCTCCTCTGGACTTTCTTTAGACATTTTATGATGTCTTCTCTCTTGAAGAGCCTCAAAATGTGCAGACATAGGTCTCCTTTTAGAACTTCTTTTGATGTTCACCTTTTGCTCAAGCCTAGCTGAATTGTCACTATCAGAGATAGGTATCAGTTCTTCTGTAGCTTCTGCAGAAGAAGAAATGTCCTGAGAAGGCATAGTAAGGTCTATATTTTTAACTTTTCTTTTAGATTTTCTTATTTGTGGTGCTTCCTCTTCCCCTAATCTTTTCTTTTCTTCAAAAATGGTATCAATTTTCAAATGAAATGAAGGGATAAGAGGATTTGCTATTGTTCTTCTAGAAATACTAGGGTTTTGCCCAAATTTACCAAGAAATTTGTCCCACATTTCTTCCCCATTTTCATTTGAAAAGAAATGGTGTTGGAATACTAAATGCACTAACCCATGATGTTTGATTGTTCTAACACCCCAAGAATACCTTTGGGCCATTGTATGGATGGAATCAAAAAGAAACCCTAGAAGGTTTACTATATATTCAAGTTTTTTGGCTCCATATCTAAGGTGTATAAGGATTTTCAGGATTTCTTTTCCTACTATCCCAGATTTTCCATCACAAGTTAAATACTTAACTATCCAAAATGCTACTCTATCAAAGGGTTTGGGCAGGCCAGCCCTTTTGACTCCTTTAATGATTTTATTTGTATTATAAATATACTAGGGTTTAGCTTCCCCTTCTTTCAACAGAGTTTTAGCTAGGTCTTTTAATGTCCCCTTGACAAGGTTTGGGACATGCACTATTGGTATTATAGACATTTCACTTATTATTTTCACAGAAAAAGAAATAACAACCTTCCTAATTTTTGTCCTTGATTGTTCTAAATTGACAACAAATTCTCTTACTAGTTCATCATTATACTTGGGAAATTTCCTTAGAAACTCCAGCCAACCTACCCATTGAAAGATGGTTGTTATTTATTCAGCTACAAGGAGTTAGGTATCATTTTATGGTTCTAACTTCTTTTTTATTCCCATGATTCATTCTTCTTGAATCTTACACAGCTTAGCTAAATATTGCTTCTCTTATCGGTAGAACTGATGATTTTGACTATGGAACTAGTAGATTCAATTGCTGATTTGGCAAATTCAGTGGCGGAATTACTTTACTCGGCTACATAATTTAGCAATTTCAACTACAAAGATACTGTACTCAACTATGGAACTGACAAAGGTAATTCACTGAATCTCTTTTAAAATTTTTATATAGCTAGCTTTTATTTTGTTGGTTCAAGAATGATTCTTTATGATTATCTGCCAACTTATTCCATCATTAATATCCTTCTCATGATTTTGCATATTTAACCATGATGTATAATAAATGACTCATCATACTAATCTTTCTAAATCAAGTCTAATCACACATGCAAACTTTCAATCTAACCTTTAAAAAGTTAAAAAACATAATTACCATCTTTGATGATGTAATCCCTTCATCATGATGACTCATCATTCCTAAGAAGTGGTTAGAACATAGTTAGAAAAAGTTTTATTTAAATTAGCCATTTTATTTGACAAGATCAATCACCATTACTGGTTTTCAATTGATCTTGGTTTTTTGTTTTTTCTTGGAGAAGAGAACACCATTTACTAGTTTTCATCTTTTTCCCTTTATTCTGGAGCTTCTCATCTGATTATTTAATCCTTTTCATTTTAGAAGAGCTGATTTCTTCCATATGATCAAATTCTTTGTTTACTTCAATATGCTTCAAGAATTCGTCCTTAGTAGGAGGCTTCCTATAAAGTTTTAGCCTGTGTCCATTGACCAAGAGTACTCTTTTACTGCCATCAATAGGAAGTAATTAGATAGAACCATTTTCAAATATCTGCTTGATTTGATAAGGTCCCAACCATCTAGTTCTTAATTTGCCTTTGAATTGTTGGTACTTAGAATCAAATAGCAATGCCCAGTCTGCTACTTTGTATTGTCTTTCCTTAATATGTGAATCATACCATTGCCTCCTTTGTTCTTGGATTATCTCTGTCTGGTGAAGTGCTTCCATTCTAAATTCATCTAATTTATTAATTTGAAGGATTCATTCCTTTTGACTTAGATCCAATTCAATTCCTACCTTAGTTGTTGTCCTCAATGTCTGTAGTTAGAACTCAATAGGCAACAAGGGCTTTTTCCATAGACTAACTCATACGGTGAAACCCCTGTTGTGGTTTTCCAAGTTGTATTGTAAGCCTAGATAGCTTTAGGTAGTCTTTTTACCCAATCTCTTCTTTCTACTTCAACTGTTTTAGTGATGTTTTCCAATTCTCTATTTGTTACTTCAACTTGTCCATTTGCTTGTGGGTGATAGGGAGATGACTTCCAATGATTGATTTGATAATACATTGTGAAGGCCTGGATCATGTTAGACATAAATTGCCATCTTTGGTTTGAAACTAAGCTATTTGATGCTCCAAACTTTACCATAATTCTATGCTAAAGGAAATCAACAACTGTTTCTTCAATGGCATTTGTTAAAGCCTGTACTTCTACCCATTTTGTTACATAATTAGTACACACAAGAATGTGCTCTTTTCCTTGTGAAGGAGGATTAAAGGGTCTAAAAAAATCCAATCCCCATCTCTCAAATGGTTCAATCACTACTTGTGGTTGCAGAGGCATTTCATTGGTAATGGCTGGTTGTCTCATCCTTTAACAAAGATCACAGCACCTGATATATCTCTTCACATATTTGTACAAAGATGGCCAATAATAACCAGTGCCAAGTATCTTGTGAGCTATTCTTTTCACTGAATAGTGTCCTCCACTTGGTTCATCATGACATGCCTGGAGGATGTCATAGATTTCATCTTCTCTCACACACCTGCATAAAACCAAATCAGGACCACATTTAAATAGCATTCCATTTAACCATTTGAATTGTGCACTGGTTTTGATTAACTCTTTATTTGTTTTTAGTGAAAGAAAGAGGAAAATTCCCTATTGCAAGATAATTTTCATGTCAGAAAACCATGGTGTATTAGCTGAAATAAAAAACAATTGTTCATTTGGAAAGTTGTCCTTGACTGGATCCTGCTCCCCTGTAGTGGTCAGTCTTGACAAAAAATTAGCTACCACATTAGATTTGCCTAGATTGTCTACAATGGTAATATCAAATTATTGTAGAAGTAATAACCATATAATTATTCTACCTCCAACCATTGGTTTGTTCATTAAATATTTAATTATTGAGTGATCTGTATGTAAAAATATTATGTACCCTATAATGTAATGTCTAAATTTATTGATTGCATAGATCATAGCCAGAAATTCTTTTTCAGTAGTAGTGTAATTTATTTTAGTGGGAGTAAGATTTTTACTTAGGTAGTAAATAACATGCATTCTTCCTTCTTCATCTTTCTATCGCAAAGCTGCACCAATTGAGGTATTTGGGGCATCAGTATGGATGTGAAAAGGTTTCTCCCAATTAGATCTTTGCAATACTGGGGCAGTTACTAATTTCTCTTTAATTTCTTCAAGAGCATGTTGACATAGTTCATTCCAAATAAATTCACAATCTTTGGTAAGCAACCTAAACATGAGAGCAACAATTTTACTAAAATTCTTAATAAAGCGCCTATAGTATCTAGCATGCCCTAAAAATGACTTGATATCTATGGGGGTTTGAGGAATAGGCAAATTAAAAATAATCTTGATTTTTTTTTGTCAACTTGAATTCCTCTTTTTGAAATATGGTGTCCTAATATAATCCCTTCATCAACCATCATCAAACATTTCTCATGACTAAGAGACAAGTGATGTTGTTCACATCTTGTTAATACTCTATCCAAAATTGTTAAGGCATCATCAAATGTATCTTCATGCACAGTAAAGTCATCCATATATACCTCTACACAGTCATTTTTTAGGTCTGCAAAGATTGCTAATATAGCTATTTGAAAGGGTATTGGAGCATTACATAGTCCAAATGGTAATAATATATAAGCAAAGGTACCCCATGGACAAGTAAATGTAGTTTTATCCTGATCTTTAGTAGCAACTCTAATTTGATTGTATCCACTAAATCCATTCGAGAAGGAAAAGTACTATTTACCTAAAAGGTTGTCCAAGACTTGATCTATGAATGGTTAGGGATAATAATCTCATAGGGTGGCTTTGTTTAGTTCCCTATAGTCAACACAAATTCTCCATTTTCCATTTTTTTTAGGGACAATTTTAAGAGGAGATACACACTAGCTATCTGAGATAGGGTAGATAAAACCTACTTGTAATAGTTTTTCAATTTCTTGTTTGACTATATCCCTTAAGGCTAATGAATCCTTCTCTAAGGTTGCCTAATTGGTCTAATGTTTTCATTATAAATGTGATGGGTGCAAATATTTGGATGAATTCCCTTCATATCTCTATAGTCCCAAGCAAAAGCTTTAGTATGATCCTTCAAAACATCAAATAGTTTGACTTCTTCATCATTCTTTAACCAACTATTAATATTCAAAAAAATTCCTAGTTTAATCTCAACATGTTTGGTTCTAGGATATGATGAACTGATTTGTTGAAGGGGTTCCATTAAGGTATTTAGTGGACATACATGTCGTAATAATAGATGATATGTAGCAACATCTCCGAAAGTTCCTTGAGATAGAATGCTGGACAAAGGATAGCAGAAAGAGTTATGATACTTAGCTTGTTATAGGTTGAATTCCTCATCACTGTTGTTGTCCAAAAATTCTTCATCATCTCCTGATATCTACAAAGCTGAAGTTACAAATCCTTCCTTTCTCAAAGAGAAATATCATTACTCTGGAGCAAACTTATCTTTATTTGTAGATAGTTATTTTTGGTGTGGTTCTAAAACTAACTGTAATTGTTTTGAAATAGATTTTGCAGGTTCCAAAACTAATCTTGACTGCTCCAATAATGATTGATGTTCATTTAATAAGGGATTAACCATATCATCTATTTCTCTTACATGATCCTACAATGTTTTAGATTAAGGTAAAAATAGGTTTTGAAGGGACCCCGAAACCCTTTAACAGTACAAAAAGATAAAGCAATACCGTGCATCAGGATAAGCAATCCTTAAACCTAATAAGAAGTAGCAACAAGAATAGGTTATATAGAGACAACCTCTTAAACTATTTTTTAATCATCCCCCTTAAGTCCCAAATAAAGATCTAATATCTATCTTTTAGGGGTAAAATCTACAATAGTTGCCTACCTGCCATCAGCAATATTCTGCATATTTTCTAGCTCTTTAGTTTTCCTAATGGGTCTTCTTCCTGGTTTGTCAAGCAAACCAACATCTGATTTAACCTTAAAATGATGTTCATCTCTTTTTCCATATTTAACCAGATTAGAAACAACATGTTTCACCTTAGTATGCTGGTCTTTTTTGCTGCTTCTTGTTTCTACCCCCTTGGTATTGGTCTTCTTTTCAGCCCTTTTTCTTTGGTTTAGAATTTGCTTTAAGTTTTCTCCGTTATCATACACAGGAGGCTCATTCATAGGGGATTTATTATCATCTAGAATCTCCTTAGACTGAGAAAAAATAAGGTCTCCTTCCTCTAAATTTTTTCCATCTTCAGCCAAAAATTCACCTTCCTCTAGCATAGTTTTATCAACAACATCTCTCCTTCGATCTTCTATCCTTTGGTAGGAGACAATTTGGTTTGATAAATCTATCAAGTCTTCTATTCTTTGTACAGGTATTATGGATTCTGGTTGCAGCCCATATCCTTCTTTCACCAAATTTTCTTCCTCAAGAGGAAGCTCTTTCTCCACCTCAGTATGTTTGACATTAGGATCTTGAGAAGAAGGTTCTTTTTCCACCTCAGCTTGTAGAGCTTTAGCATCTTCATTATTCTGTTTTTCTTGTCGATGATCTGCTTTGGGTTTCCAAACTTTCCTTTGTTGAATCTTGGTCTTACTCCCTTCTTGAACACTACTAGAGTGATTTTTACTTTTATAAGGGCAGTTTTTGACCAGATGCCCCTGTTTCTTACAGGCATAACAAGAGTTGGGCAAGTCTTCAAAAAAGATCCTTTGAGTTTTTTTACCAAACTTTGATATTAGATCCACTTTTTTTGGAAGATGATTCAAGTCTACCACTTTAACATAAAGTCTGGCACTCTGAAGTTTGGATCTAGTAGCTGTTGTATTATCCACTGCCACAAGTTCACCAAAAGAACTGGCAATTCCTTTAAAAATGTCCTCATGTCAAAATTCTAGCGGGAGGCCAGGAAGTCTTACCCAGATGGGAGTGGATAAGAAAAATGAATCTAAGAGATCCATGTTAGGCTCCCAAATTTTAATAGTGAGAGATCATTTACTGAAAGACCACGGTACTCCACACAGAACCATATTCATGTCTTCCTTACAATTGAATGTAAAAAAGAAGAAACCATTCAACATTGGAGCCATATCTACCTCTCCTCTAATAACCCATTTCCTTTTAACCATTTTTATAAGAGATTCAAGATCTGGTCTTGCTCCTAGAAATTTACCCACTAGAGTGAAATCCAATGAAGACACAGTAAAATCTATTAAAGGATATGGAATAAAAATTTGAAACTCACCTTTTTCCCAGCATGACTTAGTATTCACTGGTGGGAAAAGAGATTTTCCATTGGGTTTCTTTCCGAACAGAGATGAACATGATCCTACAATGTTATCATAGCTAAAGAAGATAGATTTTGCTCAGTAATATCAAGATTATCAACCCAAAAATTTTCTTGATTATCAATAAAAGGTCGTGCAGAGGGATATAATGAAATTTGCTTAGAATTCTTACCATTAGAAATAGTCATATCACCTTACCTGTAATCAATTAAGGCAACAACTATAGCTAACCATGGTCTCCCAAAAATAATGGGATAACCAAGTGTTTTACCTTTTGGTTGTAAGATAAGGAAGTCGACTAGATACTCTCACAATTCCACCATTACTGCCACATCTTCAATAACTCCTAGTTTTGCTACAGACTGATCTACCATTTGCAATATGGTATTAGTAGGTTGTATGCCTAGTAATGGTAATGTTTTCAAAGTGTCCACTATCATTACATTGATAGTTATGCCCAAATCAATCAAAAAATTATGTATATCCTTATTTCCTATAGAAATAGAAATAACAGGGCTTCTAGGATCCCCATATTTGGGTAGTAGGAGTTTTCTTGCTAATAAATCAGCAAGTTTCTCATCTACTAAAATAGTCCTGGGGTACTGCTTCTTTCTTCCATATTTTTTAAAACATAATAGTTTTATTAACTTGTTCAACTCTAGAATATCTTTAATTTCTTATAACAATGGTATTTCAATATTCAATCTTCTTAGTTCCTGTACCAATTTAGATTCCTTAAGTTCTATGGTTTCTTTAAGTCTTTTTGGAAATAGAATCTCAGTAGAATTTCTTTCTAGTTCCTCATCTTTTTTTTGTCATCTTCTTTAGGTGTAATTGTGCTAGGGGTTTTGGCTTCTTCTATCATCTCAGTGATTATAATAGGTGGACTACTAACTATTTTTCTAGATTTGGTTTGAATGTTTTTAAAATCTATTGTATTTAAATCAACTATTTTTTCTAGTTCTATTTTGTATACAAGAGTTGTTTGTTTGTTTCTTGGGATTGCTACTGGTTGTGCTAGAATTTATATTTGAACTATGTTTTCAACCTATGGATTTTGTGTTTTAGGTCTCATTATGGCTTGTTGGTTCTAATTTGGATATGTTTTCCCTTGCACATAATTACTAGGACCACTTCTAGGTTGTGGCCAGGCATAAGGATTTCCTTGACCAACCTAAGGTTGTTGATGTCCCTAAGTATACCAAGACTAAATTACCAAATCTTGAGGATGCCATGTAGGTTGAGGGGACCAAGGTGGCTATCCCCAAATTTTTGGTAGTGTTTGAGTTACCCATGGCATCATCCAGAGATTGGGAGCTGGTCTTGGCATAAACTGTCATTGGTTAGGTTGCCTCTGAACAAATTTAATTCTTCTATGGTGGATGATGTATTGGTTTATTTGAGCTAATTTTTTATGAGTGGAAGAAGATAAAAAGTGTGAGTATCATGTTCTTTAGATTCACAGACAAGACATACTTCTATTTTATCCAAAGGACATTCCCTTATTGCATGCTTCTTCCTGCATCTAAGGCAATACATGGCTAATGGTTCAAGTTGGGCATTTTCTTTACCTTACAATCCATCCATCATGGAGGTTAATTGAAATAATATGTATTTTTTAAAGTTTTCTAATTCATCCATCAATTTTTTCATATCTGGATTCAAATTTTTAACTGTTTTCCCTTTTCTAGGTCCACCCCTTGTCCTTGAATAGTTTCTACAAATTTCTATGATTTCATCCATTCTTAATTGAGCAATGTTTCCTCCACAAATTAAATAAAGGGTTTCCCTAGATTCATCATCCAAACCTTTGAGAAAAATGGTTTTACTTAAATCTTCTTGAAGTACAAATTCACATCTTTTACTCACAAAGAGGAATTTGTCCAAATAATCTTCCATATTTTCATCTTCTTCCTATTTGATTTTGAAAAAAATTTCCTTTCGATTTCTTCCTCTACAATAATCTTGATATTTATCTAGGAAGACAGTTTCCATTTTTTCCCAATTGGTAATAGAATTAGATGTTAATCCCATAGACCACCTCATTGTTGCATCCTTTAAGGTAGATGGAAATAGCTTTACTTTTTGATTATCTATATTGTAATCATAAGTTTGACATAGTACTATAAATTCAAACATAAATTCATCAGGATCCTCAGATGACACTCCTCTAAATGTGGGTAAATGTACAGGTGAAATTTTTTTCATAGTGGCTTCATCATCCTTGATCTGAATGGGGTAGGTAAAGGTTCTCTCAGGTTCTCTTCCAGCTTCTCGTGCCATCTCTCTAGTATTTTCTAGTCCCTTCTCCCAATCAATGTGGTATGTGGTCTATTTGGGGGATGGTGAAAAGTTAGGAGTATTAGGTTGACTACTCAATTGAGAATCAAAACTTTCCCTCAATGGATTTTGAGAAATAATCCTCTTCCCTAAGGTTCTACTTGGTTCTGGTGATTGATCCAAAAATTCCAAAAATGGCAATTTTGCTTCTTATCTTGTAGGAGATAATGGTGCCTCCAATTTTTGCTCAACGTCCTTACTTAAACTAGAGGATGATGGAAATTCTTGTTTAGATATTTTGGGGAGAAATATACCCTTGGAGTCTCATGATCTACTCATAAATTAGGGGAAAAAAATTTAATTACTAAATGAATGATTGTTGCTCTAGTTGACATCCAATTAGAAAATTCCAACTAGTGATCCTTGGCAATCACACCAAAAATGTTGGGTGTCATTATGCCCTTCATTTAATCAACTTTCTATTGATGTCATATTTAACCAGGGTTGTGTCTAAAGCTATATGCAACAAGATGAATCTTAGTGATTTAGTAATTGATTATAGGTATTTGTATTTTTTATTTTATTTTGGGGTTTTTTTAATGTTTTAAGGAGTTCTTGGTCAAAACCTTACTGCAATCAAATTATGAAAATTTCTAAAAGTAAACAGTTGTTTGCAAAAAGTTATTTGCTAGAAGTAAACACATGGTTGTAGAATGAAATAAAATGCTGGAAATAAACACATGTTTGCAAAATGAAACAGAATGATGGAAATAAATACACATTTATAAAATGAAATAGAATGCTGGAAAATGATTGCAAAGAAATGAGGATTTAATCTAAAATACCTGCAAGAATAAATTTACAACAAATTTTAACTTTAAGGAGTTGGAAGCATTTATAAATTTAATAGAGTTACCTATTTGCTTAAATAAAATATAAATACTGACCAAAAAAATGAAGATCCTAGTTCTTTGGAGGAGTGGGCCCTTGCTTCACCTAAAAATAGGGTTGAAGAACTTAATTTGCCTTCAAAATAGAAATGGATATTTCATTGATAAAATGTTCTATATTACAAAATGTACTAATCTACTATGATCTCTCTATTCTTCAATGATTTTCTATATCTTTCTAAATTCCCATGTCTATATATATATATATATATATTCTTTTACTTGTAGTGCATTTATTGCTGTAACTATTTCATAGATACAATGGAACTAAATTGTGCCCAAAATAGATGCTAAATCAATATGTAGCTGGATGTCCAGCTGTGTGATAAATATCTTAGATTTGTAAGTACAAAAATCGAGAATTTGATCCTGATTTAATGGGATCATTGACCTGACAGATCACTGACCATTTTTAATAGATCCTTATTAGTTCCATATCTAGCCACAAAAGGTTTAGAGCTTATCTGCAGGGGTACCGAAGCTAATTCAGATAATTCTAGAGCTAAATATAGAGTTCTAGAGCTAAGTCTGAAGATGTGACAACTTGAAATAGTATGGTGGAGTTCTAGAACTAAGCTAAATTGATTCCAATGCTTTCAAAAACATATAGTACACTTCATATTTGTTCTTTAGCCTAATGATGACCTATTTTATTTCAAATTTGAATTTTCCAACACCCTTGTTAAGAATTATAGGGTTTTTTAGACGTTATAATCATAATCAATAAAAGATGGATAATTACATCCTAACTTATTTTAGATCAAAATAAAAATTACAAAATGCAATCAAACTTAATAAAAAGAAAGAATAAGATGAGGTCATTTATTATACATTAATCAGATATATCCTGGCCTCATCAGGATCCTTCTTTGGCTTACTCAGCTTATGCTTCAAGAGATCTTCTTCAATGGAGTGTCGGTACTTTCATCTCCTCTTGACACCTTTGGATTTGGCTTGGATCTAGAATTTGGCATTATAACACTAAGATACAATTATTTTTGAATGCATTTGAGAAATATAAGTTTGGCACAAAATAGCTTAAAATTTAATAGGCAAGGCCTCCTATTTATATATTTTTGGAATGGTTTGAGGATCAACCATGACTGTCCATCTCAAGATTGAGATGTGTGGCCATAAATAATCCAAATATGAAATTCATTCTATAAATATCCCCATTAATATCTAGGATAGATGGGTGTTGAATAGGCATGGATGGTCTTAATGAGGCATGTAAGGTCTTAATGAGGTATGGGAGACCCATAATCTTGATATTTTATGCATTTATAGCTTATGAATGCCACCCCATATGATGATGTCACCTGATGATGTAGTTAATATAAATTAATTTACAATAAAGATTTATTCAAAAATTTCCATGGAAAATTAACTTAAGGCCTAATTTGGCTTAATTAGCCTAAAACGTGATTAGTCAACTTTGGTGCAAATTTTGGCTCTTGGTGCACAAATTAATCAAATTGGTCAAAATGTCTTATTATTGGTCCAAATTTTGACTAGATTGGAATTGGAAATCAATATCAGATGCATTGGATCTATTATCCCATTTAATATGTTACCAACACCAAATAACAAAGGCACATGTCTTGTGCAAGAAATTTGATAGAAAAGAGCAATCTAGAGCACCTAGATGCAAAATTGGCATTTTAACTCAAAATGATCTGATCAAAGTTAGCTAGCCCATAAATTAAATTGCCCCATTTGATGATACTCATGCCAAAATCAAAACTTAAATATATCAATTTCAACTCATTTAATGCATTTTATTATTTTTAATCCAAATTATGCACTTTGGTGGAAATTGGTCAAAAGCCTAGTTGGAGGTTATTAGTGGCTAGTTTTAGGTGTCTACCATTTCCCCCCATTTGAGAAGATATTTCAAACCATAGGCAAAGAAATATCTTCTCAAATAATTATAAAAGGCTTGTATGCTAAAAATAAGATGATGGTTGAAGAACATATCTCCAAATGGTGTTTGGGAAGCTTATGATGATGCCCCCTCAAGGGAGTGGCCATCACATTTGTTGATGGATGGTCCCTCGAAAAGAAATAAGAATAAATGTGGAATTAACCCATGGTTGAGATTAATCCAAATTATAAAATACTTGCATGCATTGAGTTAAAAAAGATATTTATTTTCCCAAAGGTAGTTATAATCAAGAATAAAAGTCAAAATAATTATTTGCCCGTAAGTAGTTATAATCAATAAGAGTACCTAGATTGGATAATGATGATGGTGCCCCAATTAGGGATAATTAACAAGCATAACTCAAGGATACAACATAAAATATAGATTAAATATGAGATGGCATAAAGTGATGAGAGGACATAAAATGATTCATTTGTACCTACTAATGAGGAGATGTTCATCCTTATTAGCAATTATATAACTAGAATGGCCAATGGGTTAATTTGATCAAGGGTGGGATGGAAAGATTTGTCAAGGTACCAAGGAGAAACTTTTATGGCTCCATTGATTATGGACATTCTTCAAGCTGATTTTTGTTGTAGCGTGTGACAGTAGGCATGATGATAGAACACCAGAAGACTTGGTCAAAATATGCATAAAGACTGACTCCCAATCCAATAAACACTTGAAAATAGTGCACTAATGATAAAAACCATGATGACAACATTGATGTATGAATATGGATAGACTCAAGAATAATGTGTGCAAGGAATCACCCAATGCATACATATAGACCAAGTTGAGGCAACAGTGTTAAAAGCAAACAAATAGGTAAGAAAAAAAACAAACAAACAAGCAAAATAATATAAAAACAAAAAAACAAACAAACAAACAACTTGAAATAAAAATAAAAACAAAAGTCATAAAAACAAAAGCAAAAGACAGCATCTTAATAATGACTTTGCCCCAGTAGGGTGGATTGAGGATAACTGACTAGGCTTATACAGGATAAATGTTTTTAGATTTTTTAAATGTTATGAATGTTTTTGGAATTTTGAGGTAACTTAACTCATTAGATAATGACAAGATACCTACTCACAAAATGATGAGAACATTTGGTTTAGGTTGCTTATAAAATGGTGAGAGCGTATGAAAAGGGGGACTGAGGTGACCTCAACAAGAATTGAGCATGACCTACATAGCCCTAAAATTACCTCAAAGCTATAATAATTTCATCCACTCAAAAGGTAGGGAAAAACCAACTAGGTCCCAACAAGTTCTCAAATCTAGCAAATGGCCAGTCAAATGAAAACAATGATGACAAGGTGATGTGGTAATGCATGGTAACAAGTGTTGCCCCTAGTTTACCAATAGGTGGTTATAACTAGGATACAATGGAATAGGTCAATGATACTAATTTGCCCATAGGTAGTTATAATTAGTAGCAAGACTGGTGAGATACTTATTTGCCCATAGGTGGTTATGATCAGGATCACATAAACAAACCTAATACAAGATGGAAAATGAAAGATATCTTACCAGATAAATTGTCACACTAATTTCATAGACTATCATTGTAAACATGGATTTGATTAATTATTAAAATTTGATTAGAATCCTCTCACAAAATGTTTAAGAAGAACCAAATGAACCAAGATCAAAACAAAATTGGGTAGGATGACTAAAAATAGGCTTTGATCTAGATAGGAATGGAATGATAGGATGGTATGGTCTTGATACGGATAATGATGATTTTTGATAGATTGAAAAAAATGGTAAGAGGGTTGCCTCCAAGTGATAAGGTGATTGGTTGGGATATGTAACAATGGTAAAAGGATATGTAACAATGGTAAAAGGATATGTAACAATGGCAATGGCATGGTAGATATTTTTGGCATAGGTGTGGTTTTTAATTCTATTGTTATTATTGATGGGAGATGCACGTCCTAATCAACAAATGATACAAATATAATATGTAATCATGTTAATTTCTAGCCCACACCTCATCTGAATCACTGCTCTATCAATAATTTATTATAGATTTAGATGTCAATAATTCTTTTGTGATCTTCATTGGTCATTGATTCTGATTCCTTCAAATACCGATACAAGGTATCTTTGTAGCCTCTACAAAGGAAAGTGTGTCCATGGATGCTAAATAAGGATAAATAATAGATGGTATATTTGATTATGAAATGGAATCATAAATGATAATGGAATGTGTAATGGCGGGGAAGTAAATGAAGACCAGGACTTTAAGTCATATGTAATGTTGTTGATGTTATATTTGACATAATTTTGGTTATGGTAGGGTTGAAGACCTCTAAATATGTTCTTGATAAGACCACCAAATTTTTCTATTGTTTGAGCTTGAGAGTAGTTACCATTTGATTAGCCTATAGATAGGAATCTATTTTGATTTTGTCTTCATTAAGTAGTGACAAAATTTTATGCTCAGCTATTAGTGCCTCAATGAGGTTTTCACAAATGAAGTAGTCTTGATTATCCCATAGCACCTCTAAAAAGGTTTCACTAATGAACATTGGATTTTGACTTTGATTTTCTTCTAGCACTTTTTTAAAAAAATCACTAGAAGATGCTGAGTTAGAAATTTGATTGTATCCTAGCACCTCTAAAAAGGTTTCACTAGGAGAGTGTTCTTATACTACATGAATGTGGTCTTGGCCTCATTTCTCTTATTTAACTATTATGTAGAAATCAATGCAAATCAAAAAGGGGTGATTCTTTCAATCCCAATTGACACTTATGGGAGATAGAATGTCAATAATATGACTATCTTAGTTAATGGTAATGGCTTGTGGAATGGTAATGGAATGGGTGTTGGCATCACAATCCTTGTAGAAGATACTAAGAGAACTTGTGTCAATGTTGAAGTACTCATCCTAAAAAATTGTAGAAGGATCATAAATATATTCAAATTGATCTATGAGGTATACATAACCAATGTTATAATAGCCACAAACATATTTTTCTTTTAAATCTAATTCTAACTCAAGGGACTTTAAATTTGATGTTGAGACTAACATCGATTTTGATTCTAATGTTAAATCTAATGTCGATTCAAGAATAGAACATGACTCTAAATTTTATTCTTCATCTAATGAGTACTCTATTACAATGATGTCTTGTTTAATGTTTGGTATTGGACAAGTAATGACCTATGATGGCATAGTGGGCTCCACAAAGACTAGTTTGTCAAAGTGAGACTCCTCCATAATGGGAAATAGGTTAAGAAACAACTCCTTAGGGACTAGCTTATCAAGGGGAGACTCTTTAAAAATATGCATATAGTCAAGGTAGTGATTTGCTCAAAGCTAGTTAAAATAATTAAGAAGTGACTTAGTAAAGATTGGCTCATCAGAGTGAGACTCTTCAAGAATTATTATAGGAGCAATAGGCAATTCATCACAGGTTGACTTATCACAAATGGTTGATTCAACAAAAACATCTTAGATTGTTTGGTTATTTTGGCCTTAGTTTCCAATGAGTTGGAAGATACCAATTTTGAACACAGATTGGTCTTTGAATGATTAAATTGGTTGAGGTTTGGATGGGATTGGTAATAGAGGAGGAATGACCTATAGTTGGATAATGGTAGGGCATTGGGGAGCATTATTTATTTCATGATCCAAAGGACAAAGTCATAAGATGGTAATGATAGGGTGGTGTGGATCTTGATTACTCACACAAGTCAAAGGACTAGGTCTTGGAATGATGAAAGGGTGTCATGGAGCCTACTTGCTCACACAAACCAAATGACTAGGTCTAGAAATGGCAATGGTATTCATTGGATATTTTAGAGCTTGATGGCTTATATAATCCAAAGGAGGTTTATGGATATTTGATGATCAGATAATAAAAGGACATCATAGAACTTGATTGGTTGCATAAGCTAAAGCATCTAAGTATTCCTCATAAACTATATCATCCTAGTTGTGAATTGGCTCATAAGTTGGTTCTTGACTATGTTCTATGTACTAATTACTGTAAAGAGCGTATGGATCCATGTCCCAAACAACATTATCTATAGTTTGGTCTTCATAGTCCTCCTCACAAGCCTCTTCATGCTAATTAAGGTCTCAAATTAGATTCTGTGGATTTTGACTATGTTCCCCATATGGAGAATTGTAGGGAGAATAATAAAACTCCTTACAAAATATTTGTCTATAGGTGTTCCTAGTGGGATTTTGTGTAACCACTCTATCATAAATTGGATTGTACATGACTCCACCATAAGTGTAGCTAGACATATCCACATAAATGATGAAAGCTCTAAAACAAAAAGGCTTAGAATTTTACAAACTCTAAAAAAATGTCCAAAGGACAAATGGTTCAAACTTGGTCGAAGGAGTGGAGTTGTATCTCAAATATGGTTTGAAAGTGGAGTTGTATCTCAAAAATGATTTGTGCTAAGACTTAACATAAAATAGTCTAACATCAAATGTCTAATGTCAAATGTCATACACATAAAAGCTCAAATGTCTGAATAAAAATGGGCATGTTAAATTTCTAGTTTAAAGTGTTCCAAATAAGGTCTAAACTAGGAAAGGAAAAGAGTCATTAGGTCTTTTTTCTAAACATAGAGTCAAAATCTAGGCTCAAATAGGCTATGCTATGACTTTTGGCCAAATGTCATCAAAAGATAGACTTGAAACAAAGGTATCATGTGATTTGAATTAATATAACAAGTTTGGAAACAACTTTGACATAAACCCAACACACATAATCGAACATAAAAATCATTAGTTGGCATAAGGTATGATGTAAAAGGCTTTTGTAAAAAGGTTGTGTTCTCCCAAATAAAGGAACAAATGATGAGGATAGGTTTTGAACAAATAAACCATTAATAGTTTTCAAATTTGTGTAATCAATTAATTAAAGTTATGCAACTTAAAAGAGAAAGATCTGTGTATCAACCCCATAAATTGAGACCTAAATATAAATCAATCAATATTTAAATCCAAACTTGAAAAGGTTAATTTAAAACTCAACATTGAAAACTAGGATTTGACCAAAAAATATAGACAAAATTGGATATCATAAGGACATAAAATAAAGGTCCAAATGGTATACATGACATGGTTTGAAATAAAACAATTTTTGATACAAGGTAAACTAGTCTTGAAACAAATTGCGAAACCTAACGGTAAGCATGCTCGAATGATGTGATATATGTTATTTTTCAAAGACTTAAAAGGCAAAATGGTTTGATATGATTTTTCTAGCATAACACTACCCTCTATAACTCAAATTGACACAAACATAAACAATTTTAGAAAAAAAATCAAGGGATAAGTGTGATTTAAAATGGCTAGCATAACGCCTCTTTAGACAAAAGAGTGATGTATAAACAAATTGATTTTGACATGGCTTATGAACAAACAAAAAAGTTTTAGTCTCAAAACATACCAAGCAAAAATGACCAAAATACACTAAGTATAATCATACAAATCCTAGCAAGGGTATGGTAATATGGGGTTGACTAAACAATCAAGATTTCTAATGTTTCTATTGGAATCAATTACACAATTATTTTCATGTCAAATGATGTAAAATAAAAGGACAAAACTGGGTGTTTGCAGCACTTGGATTGTTGTAAAAAGGTCTAGTCATTTTGACAACCACTACATCCTATTGTTCACTCAGTTTAGTGTGATGTATAAATGCAGATACATCCTATGTACAACTCAAAAGGAGTGGATGAAGTCAATGCTAGGAGATGAAACCCTAGGTTAAAGCTTCCCTAAAGAACTCATGGGAGGTAATGAAGACACCATCACAAGACAAGTTTTCATGAAATAAAAGACTAATAGAAAGACATTAGGGTCATTTTCAAGGTCATCCAAACTTTGAAAATTTTGTGGGGAGTGCTTTCGATGACATTCTTTCTAATCCTTGGACTAGGATTTTTGCAATAAGGATGGTGCTTTTGATTCCAAGGGTTCCCTAAAGGGGACAATGGAAGAGCATACATGCACAAAACATCTCTTTGCTAAACAAGATTTTAATTAAACAACTATTGAAAACAAGAATTGACAAGTGTGTTCAATTTTAGAACCCAAATCAAAGATGTGATGGTGTTCTTTTGACCCCTTGGTCTTAATTTGTAACTTTGAAAGCATAATTATCAAAACATTCACTTCAGCATCTAAATTTTTCATTAAGCCCAAAAATAAAGTTCTTAATTCATTTTAAAACACTGGAATGAAGTGTTAAAGGCACTGATTTAGTTTTTTTTATATGACTTTCCATGTAGATCCTATAATAAAAATGTTAGCACTTTGTTTAGCCTTGAAACACATTTATAAAATGAGATAACCTTGAAGGGCAACATCTATCAACCCAAAGGCAAAATATCAAGAAATAAAATGCATTAAATTAGATAAGTTTCTCAAAAATATAAATAAAATATTAAAAAATTAATATTAAATATATGAATACCTGTAAACAACAAATTAGAAGGTTTAAAACAAAACATAACACATAACACATAAAAGCGTACACATAAAACATAAAAACCTACAGTCAGTATTTTTAACATAACTTCTAAAATATAGATAATTTGGCCATAAAAATTTTAGAGATTGTAAATAACTCCAATTTTCATGTCTCTAAAAAACTTTATCTCCAAAAATTTAAACAAAAAAATTATGAACTATGTTTTAGCCATTTTATCTAGAAAAATACAAAATAGAAAGTGACGGTCATTAAAAAAGCTATAACTTATAAACTATAAAGGATTTTTTTATGAATTTTTTAGAGAATATCAATGACATATTTATATATATTAATAAAAAAAATTATGTAAAAAAATTAATTAAATAAAAATTTATGTCTTCTTTATTGGTCATTTTACTCAGAGTAAAAACAACAAAAAGAATCTAAACTATGAAACACAAAAAAGTTTGTGGATTGTGCTCGCATGAAGATCATTCTACCAGGAATGCCATTATGTGAACTAGGAATTTTAATCAATATATGTTTTAGTATTTTTTTTAGAGACAAAATGAAATCAAATTAAAAAACCAACACACTAGCTAGCATACATCTCTAGGCCTACTTACTAGGGAGAGCTTAGTGAGGGAAAACCATTTGAGAACACAACTAAAAATGGAAAGAAATAATAAATATGAACACAAAACACCAATTTATTACCAAAAATTTATTTCTCAAAAATTATCCTTCTTTGGCTTTCTCCACTTGTGCTTCAAGAGATCTTCTTAAATGGAGTGTAGCTACCTTCGTCTCCTCTTGGCACCTCTGGGTTTGGCTCGGCTTGGCTTGGCTCAAAAATTTAGATTTATAACACTAAGATGAAATAATTTTTTAATGAATTTGGGAATTATAATTTTGACATAAAATAGATTAAAATTAAATAGTTAAGGCCTCTTATTTATATATTTTTGGAATGGTTTGAGGATCAACCATGACCATCCATCTCAAGATAGAGTTGTGTGGCCATGAATAAATCCAAATATGAAATTCATTATATAAATATACCCATTAATATTTGGTATATATGGTTATTGAATATTCATGGATGGTATTAATGAGGCATGGATGGTATTAATGAGGCATGGTAGACCCATAATCATGATATTTTATGCATTTATGACTTATGGATGCCACCCCATATGATGATGTCACCTGATGATGTAGTTAATAGAAATCAATTTCCAATAAATATTTATTCAAAAATTTCTATGTAAAATTAACTTAAGGAATTAATTTGGTTTAATTATCCTAAAACATGATTAGTCAACTTTAGTGTAAATTTTGGCTCTTGGTGCACAAATTAATCAAATTGGTCAAAATGTCTTGTTATTGGTACAAAATTTGACTAGATTGGAATTACAAATCAATGTCAAATGCATTGGATCCATTATCCCATTTAATATGTTACCAAAACCAAATAATAAATTCACATGTCTTGTGAAATATATTTGACATAAAAGAGCAAAATTGGCATTTTGACTCGAAATGATCTAATCAAAGTTAGTTGGCCCATAAATTGTGTTGTCCCATTTAATGATACTCTGGCCAAAATTGGTACTTGAATATATCAATTTCAAATCATTTAATTAATTTTAGTGTTTTTAATCCAAAATTGTGTAATTTGGTGTAAATTGGTCAAAATCTGAGTTGGAGGTTATCGATGCCCAATTTTAGGTGTCTATACCTATAGCCACTTTATTTAACATTCATGGAATTAGTATGGTGTGGTGAAAGTCACTATCTTGGGGTAAATAGTTGAATAAATGAACTCATATATATCTTATCAAGTCATATATACTCTCAAAAGGCACAATACACTGACATCAAGAAGGTTTGCTACCCTACCCAACCAAGAATACATAGTGAATACCTACAAGCTAGTCACCGAGGTAAATTTGAAAATGGAATTAAGTAGTTATTTCAATGGCTAAGAGGCCAATCTGACTAAAGGGGTATCAATACATGAGTTATCTATTTAATTACAAATAAGAATGAGATGTTTGTAGAATTAAGATCCTATTTTAAATCAAGTCATAGACTAGATAAGGTATATATAGGGTTTCAAGTAAAACTCAGTCAACTAACCCTAAGAGGATATTCATATGCATTGGGAACACCAAGAAAGTTGTAGATAGAGATTGGATACAATAAGATAATAACTAATAAATACTAATAAATATGCCCAATGCCATTCAATGTGATTGTGCTTAGGTAACCCTCAAAAAGTATGCTTGTAGACCTTTAGGGTTAGATTAAGCCCATGAACCCCAAACCCTATGTGAGTAAATGAGATGCCTGGGAGGATTAATCAATACATTGATCTAAAAAATATGGTTGAGAAAGATATAAATTAGGAATATCAAATGTGTTGATGGTTTTTGATCTATCACGTCACCTACAGTGACCTCAAACTAAAGGATTTTATGCTCAAAATAAGTTTGTAGGTAGTGTGAGGCTAGTTTGAGCCAAAATAGTCATTTAAGGCCCTTTTAGGCAGAGATAAGCATTAAAATTTGGAAGATATGGTCCTTTTGATTACTCAAGGCATCCATGCTATCACTTGGCCCAAAAAAATAGTGGGTATACCCACTATTTTGTCTTAGACCAAGACATGTCTAGGACAAGTAGTCTAGGGCCTAGACAAGCAAAGTCATGCTTGGAAGAGTTTAAAAAATTATAGAGGCCCATAAATGGTCTTAAAATAATTAGAGATGATATTAAAAAGTACTTATACCTCTTCCAAATTTTAACATTTTGAACTTCAATCAAGAGCTCTGAATATGTACCCTTAACATCAAACCCATAGGCCTGCCTATATACCTTATTGCCACTCCAAGGTACCTCCAAGCTCTTGAAACAAACTTGATGGATATGAAATATGTGAAATGGTGTTAAATACCCTAATTAAGATTTTTTATGTGGAAATAAGTGTGGTAATGGTCATAAAATCTCCAAAACTTTGCTTTAAGCACTCAACCCTGCACATAGTCCACCCAAGTGCCTACTTCAAGCGCTCACCCACTCCACCACATAGTTTCCCAGGATCAAATATCTTAGGAGGTTTTATGTAACCTTGTAAACTTGGAATACATGATATATTTATGGACATTAGGGGGATATTATTCATGAATAAACCTTAATAAGTTAGGCACTCAAGAATGACCTATAAACTACCCTAGGATAACTTTGTGACATTCATATCTTCATCCACCCTTCGAATGGGAACCCAACCCATTTATGGGAGGTTAGTAGGATATTAAAATTGAGATTCATTTCATTTATTCCAAACTTGGATGTTTTTATATTATTAACTATCCATAATACTCCTAATAACTCCTAAACGTCCCTAAAACCCTAGGTAGACCTAGTCTCAGAAAACTTGATTATTTAGAATCCTAACACCTATGAATGGTCTAAAAACCTCATTAAACGTAAAGTAAACTTAGAGATGATTCACCTAATGTTACCTAATTATATGCACATCGTACAAAATGTTCAAAATTATGTACTTTTTTAGGGTTTTGAGCATAAAAAAAGGTTGTTTGATCGTATTGATCTCAATACTTGGAATGGTTGGTTTGAGACTTAATTCAACTTATAAAGGCATAAAATGTTAAAAAAATTAAGCTTTAAATGTATCTTCAAGTACATTCAAAACTAATAGTTTGTCAATGCTTAAGGAAAGTAGACCACTTAACTAAGAGAAGTGAATTCCAAGTGTCAAAGGCTTATATAATTATATATCATGGATGGAGGTGTTTTTTTAGGAATTAATTACACTTATCCATAGGTTATAAGGTTATTTTTAAGGTTTCATAGAGGTCAACATGCAAGTAGCTAGGATTTTATGCTTAATTGGCCTATTTGGCCTATCTTGTCATCTAGAAAAATCAAATTAGCATTGAAAGACTAATGAAATAGGTTAATTTAGAGATTTGCATTTCATAATTATGATGGAGGTTGAGATAGTTTATTGATTTTGTCACTTTGATGTAGAAGAGAGTGGGATGCTACATGATTATGAGGGCCAAATTCATGATTTGAACTACTAAACAAGGGATTAATTGACCTTTATTGGACATGTATATGCCCTAGAAGGAATCTGATGGGTTAGTCATATCCTAAACCACCTCATTTTTAATGCCAAAAGGATCCTTTAAGGAACATCAACACATTGCAGTATTGAAGAAGGTTTTTGTAACTAATATAACTACCATTTTTAGTAGATTTTAGTCAATTATGACCCCCTTCCATTATTTTCATGCCATATTCCCCTTCTTCTCTCCTCATATCTTCTATACACTCAAGGCTTTTTACCTTAGTTTGTATCCCTCAAGATGGTATGAGGAAACTCTTCCAGTGTTTGTTCTTGTGCAGCTATTTGGAATGAATAATAGAATTTTTTAGCTCTTTCATAATGACATATAGTGTATTCATACTTGTTTGATATGAAAAATTGATGGTTTTCTTTTCCTTGTAGGTCCTTGTTCACCTATATGTCAATAAGGTGTCTTATGCAGGTCATGTGGATTGTAGAAGTGTAGGTAATGGAGTCTTGAATTGTGACATGACTAGTGAGATTCATCTAATAGGCCTTCTTGTCATAACCTTGGTATTCCATTTACCTAGTATAACCTCCATATGAAACACTTGTGCATAAAGACTCATAAAGATGACTATTTAGTTATGGTTATCCCATTGGTGTGTTAAGATTTAAAAATTGAATGAGTGTATTATCTAATGCATCACCACTTTAGGAAAGGTTTCCATTTTATAATCTCATTTAGTCTTTACATCTCAACATGTTAAGGACTTAGAAATAAATTCAAATGAATAAATTAGGGAAGCTAGCCCCTTGAAATATAGAGGTCTAACCTACATATTAGGTAACCCATAGCCTAAGGTCATTCCCATGTTAACCTAGGTTTGGGGTTAGGACATGAACAATCCTTTCCTCAATAAGGGTGAAACTTAGAAGCACTAACAATCCTAACATGCCTAGTAGGATGAGCTTTAAGTGCCTTGAAGAATTCCTTGATAGTCTTGGAGGATATCCTTAAGCTAAAGACATCAAAGGTACCACCTACAATTATATTGATCAACTTCAAGGGATTTGTAATCAGTTTGAAATTTATCATGGATTCATTTTTGCATAACTATGAAGGTTCTTGTTTGTGATTTGATACATATGTCATATAAGGACTCATGGTAACCTATAATGTAGGATTATATCCTCCACCTCCATATCATCCCTATCATAACCCATATGAGTATTATATCAACCCTTATCATCCATATGATGGACATCCTTAGAATTACTAAGATCATCCACCTTATTATGAGCTTCCTCCTCCTCCATGTAAACCTTCTCGTCCTTATAAGTAGTCATATTACTAACCTATTTCCCCTTACACTCAAGCTGCACCAAATGCTAATCATTTGCATTTATAAATTAAAAATCTGAGGTGGGAAAGCCCATAATTTCAATCGAAACCACCTCAAATATCATGTTCTATCTCAACTCAACCATCTTCTGTACCAAGCCTACTATAAATGGTAGTCCATGAGCAACACCTCACAGATAAGAATATAGAGGTTAGAGTGAATCATACACCTATTAGTCCTTCACTTACTACTACTCAAGTTCTTTCTACCCCTCTTTAGATCCCTCCTCAATCCCAAGAACTTCTAAATAAATAATTTAATGTCCCTATTTGGAAAGATACCCTTGAAACTATCAAGAAACCTAGTGATGTTTTTTTCCTAACCACCCTATCCTTTCTTGAGAAAGAACCAAATGGTAAGCATGATGAACAAACTATCAAGTTTGGTCACTGAAGGGGTATTTTTTTAAGAGAATGACCATGTGTTATTTATATCAAAGTTCAAATATCACATTAAAGAAGACACCTCAAGTTTCTATGAAGAATAAATAATGATTGTAACTCCAATTCATCCTAGAAAATCAAATTTAGAACATGGAAATAAATTAGATGATGAGTGGTAGTCACAATGCCATAGTGATGGAGTGAAGGAGAACGCAACTCATGATAATCCTTCCATAGGAGACAATAAAAAGGATAGCCTTCATGATCCTACTTTTGAGATCAATAATAGCTCAAATGAGATAGAAAATCAGTGGTAGCACCTATATTTGGAGTTCTTGAGTGAAATGGAACAACTTAGTATGGTAAACCTTAATGATATAGTAGGATAGAGGTTTATGTTCCAAGTAGAGAAGACATTATAAGTTAAGGAGTGTCAAATCAAGATGAATTATATCTTCATTTGGTTGATGTGATACCTTACTCTATGGAAGATGAAGAGGAATAAGCTTCAACAAACCAAGAACTTTTACATGACCTTGTCCAGGACAAGGAAGTGAGTTATCAACATGATGTCTTACATATAGATGGTAGAAATAGAATTCAATCCTAGGTTTGACCATTTATAATGATGAGATGGAATTTTGGGAGGACTTATAAAACTTTTTCTTGAGTTTAGACACCCCTATTAGTGTAGGTTTTTATTTTTCCCTATTATTTAATTAGGGAAATTATATTTTTGTGCATACATGGAGTTTTCCTACATTTGTGGGATAGGCTAGCTTATGACGAGATGTGTGTCATAGATTTGTCATAGGTGTTATAAGAATGTCATAAGTAACTCCCTTGATGGGAGTTACTTCTCTATTCTTATCACCTTGTCACCACCTTTCATGGAGGAGTTACAGTCTATTCTTGTGGTGCCTTGACCACCTTTTGTGGAAGAGTTACTTACGTGCTCTCCTATATGTATTCTTCACTTTGGCCATCTCATGTCAATCAGATATTGGGTTTTCTCCTATTTTTTCTTATGCAATTTATCTTCTTGTATAATTTCAAATTTCTTTAGCATCTATGTGGTGTGCACTTGCTTCATCTCATGTGATCATGTCTCCATTGCATTCGCATTATCCAAATTATGGCAACAAATCCGATAACCCCACTAATATACCAATCAAATCTTGAGGAGGAACTTGTCAAGGATGATTAGGTAGCTGATCACTTAGAATCTAATGGTTAGAATCAATTATAACCCCTAATCAAAGAGGATATGGGATTAATGATGAAAAATATAAGGGTATGAGAAGAATATTATTGGGTTCTTGACCCTCATACTCAACCCATGCGCCTAGAGATAGAGATAAAAGGTTCAGTCACTCTTCCAAGAGACCATGAGAATGATAACTACAAGTGGACGTTTTTATATAATGATAAAAATTCACTTACACCCAAATCATCACATGACATATTTATACCATGGTACCATAGTGATCAGAGTACATTCCCATTTTATCCTAGGATAATGAAGTAAAACTTAGTTTAATTTTGTATTACTTAGTTATCTTATCCAAAACAAGTGTATTGTATAGATTATAGTAGTGTCTTATTGTTTAGTTCCTTATTTTTTTGTTCCTAGTTGTTTGATGTGATTCTTAGTGTTAGGTTGGTTCTCCTTACTTGTATTTTTGTGACTTATTACTACTTAAAGAACAAGATATGTCATGAATTACATATCAACTTCGTAGTCCACCAAATGATCCTTAAGTCATGTCACCTTGATTGAGCCATTATGTCACCCTTGTCCTAAAGAATGTATGGGTTATCTTGACTATCATGCTAGTCACTCATTAAAATCACCATAAATGTTTAAATTTTGTCCTCATAGGCCAAATTTCAACATATGATATGAAGAACCTTTTGTGACAACCATCTTAGCCTACTCTTAGTGATCCTTGCAATAGTCATGTCACCCTTGTCCTACTGAGAGTCCTTGAATCTTATTAAGAGCATCATGATGTGTCATATTTTCAAGATTTATCTATGTTGTCATGAGTGTCTTGAATTACTTTTGGTGATGTGTTAAACATCATAGTGTTTTGGGATGAGAGAGATCATTAACTAAAGGCCCTGGAAGTCAAGAAAATGTTTTAGCCCTATTTGAGGAGTGTATTAGTCTTTTGGTAGTATCAAGTAGTTTTAAAATGATTGGATATTGTGGTATGAAAATCATAATTTATTCAAGTCCCTTTTTACATGGCATACTTATCCAACCAAGTAACTCCTTCATTACCCCTCTTAAACTATTAATCACCCCTCAAACCCCTTTCATATAAGCCCATTTGTCTATAAAACTTTAGAAAATGGAAAGTGACTTGATTAATTGAATTTAAAAGGGGACTTTAATATATGTTATCCATGCCACATTACTACACCATGTGTTTCATAAGTCTTAAAACCCTTTTTGAGCCCCATTTATGCCTTTTCATGAGCCAAGTGGGACACAACCCACGTGCCAATTTTTGGCCTCTCCACTTCCTAACTATATTTAATGTTTATTTTAAGAGGATTATTAATTCATGATACTCTTAATTTGATCATAATATGGTATGGAAAATTCTAAACAAAGAGAAAAAGTTGAGAAAACACACTTTTTGGGGAATTTTTACACTTATACAAAATGGTACAAACTGTACCATATAGGGGAATATCAGAGATTGAATATTAACTCATGTCCAAAGTATCTATAAAATTTCATTGTGAATGGAGATCAAAACAGGTCAAAACCTATCATTTTATTTACCTACCCTTCTTTGCAAGCTAAGATAGCTCTTCAGGTTTCTACTTGTATCATACAGAGGAGAGAGAATGGAAGTCCCAGATCTTGGAAATAAAAAGTAAACTCAAGTAGATTATAATCATGGGAACTTGTCTATAGATTGGTATATTTATCTTTATGAACATTCCTTAAGAA
Organism: Torreya grandis; assembly: GCA_037957365.1. NCBI lineage: Eukaryota > Viridiplantae > Streptophyta > Pinopsida > Cupressales > Taxaceae > Torreya > Torreya grandis. Next base: position 102,461 of record JARHVA010002447.1, read on the forward strand.
TTTAAGGAATTTGCATGCCCTTCACAATTGCACAGGCTAATTTCAACTGGGCAATTTTCATGGAATTTTGTCTTATTTACTCAATCTAATGATAGATCCTATTTTCATAATTATTTTAGGATCCTATAATGTAAATTTAAATGTTTTAATCACATGTTTGACAGTATGAGATCAAAAAACATCAAAACTAGCTACTGTGTATAGCCTGCAAGAAAGTTAAGTAATGGATAGAGGTTTGATACACCCATCTGAGGATGTAAGCTAGTTTAAAGAATTTGAAGAGAATTTTCATGCTTCAACATGAATATCCTCTTAAAATTTGTGTTTAAATTATCCTCTCATGACTCCAAAGAGTTATTTAAATTAAGGATCCATATCCATATGGATTTCAATGTGTGATAGCATTGTTGAAAGGATCAATAGAACCTATAGGGTTTATATGTAGCTCAAAAGCATGGAAAGAAGAGTTATATTAATGATGGAACACCCTCATGTCCTTTTCCACAAGCTTATCCATCTCCATATGAGCCTTAAGGTCTTATAAACCACATCTCTTTCCTCCTAACTCACTTTTGCCACTTTTATCAGAGTTTAAGGTTTTCTCATGTAAATTAAGATTTTTTGAGTTTTTAAGGTTTCTTTTTAAGGTAGTGTATGATATGTTATGCCTTCAAAAACTTCATGATTTCTCAAGTATGGGTCTAACTTTCTCAAATGGACATATGTTTGGTCTTAAAATTGGCCTTACCCTTCATTTCATGTCTTTTTTCTACCATTGTCTTTCCACACTATCATCACTTCCATTTTCACTATCTTGTCACTATTTTTCCCCATGTTTTCATGCTCTCACCTCCTTATTACCCCATTATCACCCATATCCATCATTCCACCTAATTACAAGGTCTAACATAATTTGAAGAGACATATATTCATTTTTTAATAGTTAGGATCCCAATCATAGAGGATGAACCTATAAGGAGACCTAATAAGTACCTACAGCTAGTTATTTGGCCACTAGAGTAGAGTTCTAAAGACAATTCCAAGGAGTGACTAAATATACCTCTTCAAGTGAAAATATAGGTGAAAAGGGGAAAGTTTTTGATGAGTTCCAAACAAGAACCCAATTATACATTAACACCATAAATTTCATTAGGGCATTCACCTCAAGTGACACACCTAGACTATCTTAGTCAGTACAGTGAGAAAATCCAAGAGATTCTTAATAGTTGGAGTGTTAGAAATGAATCAAGGCTTGTCCTAAATAAGAGATGAATATTAAAGTCTTAAGTGAATTATGAGATTTTTGGGATATATCATTAACTCATATTCATAAATCCACCATCTCCATCATAAGCATAATTATAACTTACAATAGCATCTCAAGAACCTACAATTAACATGTTGAGGGCATAACATGGAAAGTTGTAAGAGGCAAAGTCTAAAACCACCATATTCATCACAAATAATAATGATGTATGTGGGGAATACATGAATAATTTCAAGTAATGGAGTGACCATTTCAACCCACTATATCTCTATATCTCCCTCCTTCACTATTAAGACTTAGCCAGAATGAGTATCTACAACTAGGTCTTTCTTGTCTCCTCACTAGGTAAGTAAATTGATTGCAACTGGTAAAATAAATAGTGATGATTAAATAAGATATATTTTGAAATAATATCACCACCATAACACCATGATGAGATAAATATACTATTATGACACTCTATTTCTCAAAATCCCTTCTTTGTACACACCTACAATCACTTTATTTGGCTTGCATGGAATTAGTATGGTGTGGTGAAATTCAATGTATTGGGGTAAATATTAGGGAAAATATGATATAAAAATTCATAGGAAACTCACATAAATAATATTTTCCACCCTACCTATCCAACAATATAGATTAAACACCTACAGGGTAGTCACCAATGCAGATTTGACAATGGAATTAAGTAGTTGTTTTAATGACTCAGAGGCCAAGCTAAGTAAAGGTGTTTCAATACATGAGTAAGATATTAGATGGAAAAAAATAATAATATTTTTTTTAAAATTATATAATATTTTTAGTTAATTCATAGGTAAGGTTGGGTATACATAGGGTTTTAAGAAAAATTCAGTCAACTAGCCCTAAGAGGGCATTCATATGCATTGGGATTACCGAGAAAGTTACAAGTAAAGATTAGATAAATTAAGGTAATAGATAATAGATAATAATAAATATTCACAAAGACATTAAATGGTTTTTTGCTTAGGTAACCCTCAAAAGGTATGCTTGCAGATCTCTAGGGTCAAATTAAGCCCTTGAACCCCAAACCCTGCATGAGTAAATGAGATGCTTAGGAGGAGTAATCAGGACATGGATCCACAAAATATGGTGGAGAAAGATATAATTTAGGAATATAAGAGTTTTTAATGGTAATTTTTCCATAAATTCACCTATAATGACCTCAAACTCAAGGATTCCATGCTCAAACATAATCTACAGGTAGTATGTGGCCAATTTGAGCCAAAATGGTCATTTGAGGCCCTTTTAGGTAGAGTAAAGTCTTAAAATTTAGAAGAGATGGTCCTTATGAGTACTCAAGGGAATAAATTTTATCACTTTTCATAGGAAAATAGTGGGTATACCCATTATTTTGTCTCAGAATAAGACATGTCTAGGATAAGTAGTTTGGGGGATAGACAAGCAAAGCCATGCTTGGAAGAGTTTGAAAACTTATTGAGGCCCATATATGGTCCTAAAACAATTAGAGATGATATTGAATATTCCTCATACATATTAAAAAAATTTAACATGTTAAACTACATTCAATAGCTCTGAAGATAAGCCCGTATAGTTAGACACACGAGACTACCTATATACCTAATGACCTCTCCAAGGTACCTATAAGCTCTTGAAACAAACTTGATGGATATGAAAGATGTGAAATGGTGTTAAAGAATATAATTTAGTGTTTTTTTGTGTAAATAAATGTGGTAAATGTTAAATAAATTCCAAAAAATTCATGAAGCACTCAACCTTGTACACAGTCCACCCAAGTGCCAACTTCAAGAACTCACCCACTCCACCACATAGGTTTCTAGGATCAAATATCTTATGAGGTTTTAGGTACACATGCATAATTATAATACATGATATATTGATTAAAATTATGGGGGTATTCTTCATGAACAAACCTTAAGAAGTTAGGCACTCAAGAATGGCCTACAGACTATCGTAGGGTTAATTTATGCCACTCATATCTTCATCCACCCTTTTCATGGGACCCCAACCCATTCATGTAAGGTGAGTAGGTTAATTACCTTGATATTCACGGAATTTATTCTAAACTTGGATTTTTGTATAGTATTAATTATCCTTTAGACTCTTGAGTACTCCAAAACCTCCCTAAAACCCTTGGCAGACCAAGTCTCAAATATTTTGAGGTTTTGGCATCTTAATGCCTAGGAATGGTTTGAAATAATCATGGAAGACAAAGTACAGTGAGAGAATATTCACAAAATGGTACCTAATTTTATAAACATGGTACAAAATGATCATAAATATGCACTTTTTCAAGGTTTTGAGTAGAAATAAGGGTGTTTAACCATACAAAGTGATTTAAATCCTTGGAATAGATGGTTTGAGACTTAATTAAACTTATCAAGGCATAAAATCCTAAAAAAATTAGCTTTAAATGTCTTTTCAAGTACATTCAAAACCACTAGTCTACTAATGCTTAAGTAGAGTAGACCACTTAGCTTAGAGAAGTGAATTTTCAAGTGTCTAAGACTTACATAAACATATATCATGGATGGAAGTGTTATTTTATGCATAAATCAAACTTATCCATAGGTTAAAAATTTATTTGGTAGGTTTAATGGAGGTCAACATGTAAGTAGCTAGGCTTTTAGACCTTAATGGCTTATTTGGCCTATCTAGTCATCTAGAAAACTCAAATTAGCATTGAAAGACTAATGGAATGCATCAATGAAAAGATGTTACACATGATGGTTGGCTTTGAATGGCATTCAATGTGCATTTCATAACCATTATGAAGGTTGAGACAATTTCTTGACCTTATCACTTTGATGTAGAAGAGAGTGGGATACTACATGATTATGAGGTCCTAATTTATTATTGTAATTACCATAAAATGGAGTAATTGAAATTTATTAGACATGTGTATACTTTATAAGGAATCTAATGGGTTATTTATATCCTTAACCACCTCATTTTCAATGCCAAACGGAGCCTTTAAGGAACACCAATACATGAGAGGATTGAATAAGGTTTGTGTAACTAATGTGACTACCATCTTAAGTGGACTTTGGTCAATTTTGACCTCCTTCCCTCACTTTCAATCTAGATTCCCCTTATTTTCTCCTCATTTATTCTATATATTTAAAACTTTTTTCCTTAGTTTGTATCCCTCATGTTAGTATGATGAAAATATGTCAGTGTTTGTACTTTTGCACCTATTTGGACTAAATTATAGACTTTTGCAGTTGTTTCATGGTGACATCTATTGTATTAATACTTGTTTTATATGAAAATGTGATGATTTTCTTTCCATTTCAAGTCTTTGTTCACCTAGATGTCAAGAAGATGTCTTATGTAGGTCATGTTGAGTGTATAACTGTAGGTAATGGGGTCTTTAAGTGTGACATTATTAGTAAGAGTCTTCTAACATGCTTACTTATCATAACCTTGGTATTTTATTTACCTAATACAACCTCCATATGAAACACTTATGCATAAAGACTCATGAAAATGATTATTTGGTTTTGGTTAGCCTATTAGTGTGTTAGGATTTCAAGATTGCATGAGTGGATAGAATTATAATCTACTTCATTATCACTTTAAGATAGGTTTCCATTAAGCAATCTCCTTTACCCTTTCCATCCCAACATGTTTACGACTTAGAAAGAGATTCAAATGAACAAATCAAGGGAGCTAGATCCTTAAAATCAACATGTCTAACCTACACATTTGGTAACCCATAGACTAAGGTCATTCTTATGTTAGCCTAGGTTTGGGTTTAGGAAATGAATAATCATTTCCTTAGCATGGTTGTAACTTATAAGAACTAATAGTTATATACTTCAGTTCTAATACATTCTCATTGCCAAAAGGATCACATTAATTATCTCTATGTGTAAAATATCTTATCTCTTAGTCTAACTACTATTATTCTAATGATCAGACCTTCTATAATATGTAAAAATATATAAACATGATCATTATCATTATTTTCAAGTTTTAGACCTGTAACTATTTCTTAGCTTCCCAGACACTTGCATCCCAGCTAAATGCCTACATATATGTAAGTTTTGTGCCAAACTAAGTAGCCAATTCCTTAAAGCATCAAATTTTTAATTATAATGTGTTATTATGAATGGCCTACATGCTTTAATGTGAGATATTTCTTGAAATTATTGGCATATATGTATGATCTATCCTCATTCATTCCTAACCTAGAAAAAGACCTAGAAAATACATAGTAACTCATAAGGAAACTTAAAAAATCACTCAATCAAGAATTCAAGTAAGAAAAGCTTCCTTATTCTTTCCTATTTCAACATCAGTCATAAGATCAACCCATATACAAGTCTACAGTATTGAAGAATCATTTCATAATATATATTTTCCAAGGTACAAGCTAGGTCACTCTATGTACATTTTTATCACACATTACATCCTTATGCACACAGAAACTAACACATAGGGGGAAAATACATAAGTTTGACACCCTCTTCAAAGTATTGATGTTGTATGCATCACCCATTAATATAAGGTTCCTTTGGGAAGTTCAAAACTATGTACATACAAACCCATTTTTCCCATAGTAACTCCAAGGGTGAGGAATATAGGGTTTGATCATTTGACAAAGTAAAAAAAACTACGTGTGAGATTTGAAAACACCAAATAACAGGTGACCAAACACCTAGAAGGTTCTAGGTGGTTGCATCCATATCCATTCAATATTCCATACTAGACACATAAATCTAACTTAGACACCAATGTTAATATAATTATCTAGATCTGATATAAGCGTCTATGGCCATAAAGTGAAAATTTATAAAATCTAACAATTGATCTAAAATATAGATCTAGTCTACTTCTAACATGTTTCATATCAAATATAAACATGTGTACTAAAACCAAATATATAAATCTAAATTTGCTTGATCCTATATTACTACAAATTTTGTCCATTCATCATGTCATAATACATAATTCATCTTGATGCATTCCTATTCAATTGTCTAACACATTCCCTACATTATTTATGGCATACACTAACCTTATAATAGCTCATGTCAATTAATCATGTCTTTATTCCTCTATTAACATATCATTTGTATTTTAATCTCACTTAGTCAATATATTAGAATGTTATATTCTAATCTTCACCTACCCCAAATTTCTCCTACAAATAATTTTATAATCCCCACCTAATCTCTCACTAATCTCCATTAGTTATTATTAAGAGAATTTATAATTCTCCACACTTTCTAGAGAAATCCTCTCAAGAATCCTCCAAGGAATTTGGAAATTCATCTTCATCGTCTATTTAAGTATGCATATACCATTAATAATGTAACTAATAATATTTAGGAGAAATCATGCCAAATTATTCTCTTATCAAGACAAATAAAGACATCATCCATTGCTACATGTGCTCCAAATTCTGAGCCCAATTAATCCAACATCTTCATCAAAGCATTTTACATGTCATTTTGGGCACTAAAATTTGGAGGTAAATTTGGTTGAAATATTATATTTACTTTATTTCAATTATTTTTTACATTTAAATTTAATTTCCTTACCCAATTAGGGGTATATATTGAATTGGAATGTCTTCATGTTATTAAATACATTGATGTATTGCATTTTATCTCCATTTTAATTCCTTACATACACAATTTTGGCAACCATAGTGGGAGAACCCTCCCTTAACTTGTTATTTGAGACTTTGGTATGATTAATCTAGATTACATGACCATTTCGATGAAGAATTGAATGCCAAAACTCTAACTTTTCATGGTTTTCACTTCTAGGTTACAAACATGACATCATTATTTGTAGCCATGGCATTATCTTCTACAATTGCAACTTAGTCCTCGACTATTATGACATTAAAATTAACCATAGTATTTAGCATGACCATTAGATTTCAATCTAAAATATCAAACCTACATTCTTATGAATTCATTTATATTAACCATGATGTTTTTATAAATAATTTTGAATTTGTCTCCTTTTGTGGACAATGTGTAGAAACTATTTTAGTGAATTTCTTGTTTATTATGGAAAATATAAAATAAATATGGGTATGGTTAAAAACATGATTAATAGTGCATGTATTGAATTTAGAAGACTGTGAAGAGCTCCACTTTGGTTTGGGAGGATGACCTACAGATAAGATAGAAATAAATAAAACTCATTTGTTAGACATATAGTTGAGTGGATTTCCTAGTGATAGCTAGATCCCATAAGCAAGAGCTTCCTTAGGGTTTGTTAATCCACACATTTTAAATAATTAAGTTTATAAATAGAAAAGAAAGGTAATTTTATCAATGAATCAAAAGGTACTAAAATTGAATACAAGAGTGCTTGCTAAGAAATAGAATATAAATGATTAAATTAGTGATAAACTAATTAACACTAGTGTTAGAGGGTTGGGGTATGCTTTGAGGGAGTCAGAATGGGGTCCATGGACAAACAAGTCCATATAAAATTAGGTTAGATTGGGTGTAGGTAGGTAAAATTAGCTTACTAGTTTTTGATGCCATAGTGACCATTGGTGGTTGGGATGACCATCAGTGGTTAAGGTGACCATTGGCAGTTGGGTAGACCATTAGTGGTTGAGTCAACCATTGATGATTATTGTGTGAGGATCTAGGTTAATAATTTTGATGATTTATGAGATTTAAAAGATGGATTTTGAGAGATGGGTAAGACCTAGGTTGATTGAAAAGGATAAATAAAGTAAATGAATACTAAAAATTAAGTACTTATCTTACCAAAAGTTGATTGGGTGGATGGTTGAGGAAGTTAGCCTGTTGGTAGAATCTAGCTTAATTATGATAGAGTAACGATACCTAAAAGCTTGGTGGAGAGGCCATGGCAAATTGACTCTCTGATATGATTACTATATTTCTAGACTGTTGATGTTAATTGACCTATAAGAAAGTAATTCTTGGATGCACAAGTTCTTGATGATAATTGTAGATAGATTTCACATTCAAGATCCTCTCTTCTTATAGGCACAAGCAAGAGGTGAAATTCAAGGTTCAACTAGGCTACCTAATTATAAATTATCCATGTAAAGGCTCATAATAAGATTTAGATAAGCTATAATTAGAAAAATAAAGAAAATGGTTTGCATGCTTTTGGTTAGGGAGGTGAACCTTGAACATCAATGGTCAGGGTGACTATTGATGGTTACCCTGATTGTCAATGGTCGCATGCTAAGGGGTAAAAAGGGATAAAAGGAAAGGTTAATCTAGTTAATTTAAACTAACTATGGGCTAGGTTGATTAGGGGTTAGAAGGTGATATTGGTCCTAAGGGGGCCTAGGGTAGTCTAGGGGGTATTACAACATTCAAAATCATGGTATATGGATTTTTGATGTCTACATTTTGCCCCTTTTTTTATGAAACTTGAGTGAATAAGCTTTAAAATAAAAACTAAGGTTGGTCAATTATTTTATTGCCCTATGTATGGGAGGATGTGCTCCCCCCTCAAACTAAGATTTGATGAGGTGAAAAATTAAGTCGAGGTTTGATAAGTGATTCATGGTAAGGTATTAGGTGGTAATAAAGTTGGTTAGGCATTTGATACACAAATGTGTGCATAAAATGTGACTAGGTGAAATGGCCAAGATCACACATAGACTAAGGTTACTAATGTTGGTAAAAATAAGGTCAATTTCAAAAGGACTGTGTCAGGACCCGGAAGCACAATTGATTACCAAGCAACTAAATGCGGAATTTAACCAGAAGTAACAAGTAACTAAAATTTAGAAATAACACAGAATATGAGAGACAATACCCAATTGTATTAATACTCTTTCAAAAATAAATTACAATGAAGAGACGCCACACTCTTCCACACCTTTCAGGCTTCCCACACCCAGAGTACAGTAATTCACCTTCAAGAGTTCACTCTCTCAATTATAGTCCCAACACACAACTCAAACACAGAGTTGGTGTTCACCTCCAACCATTCAGTATCACTATTGCTAGTACCACCAGTCAGTATCACTACTACTGGTACACAAGTACTCCACGTACTCCATAACCAAGTATACACACATACTCCAAGTAGATCTCCCCTGATCTTGCTACCTATTGTGTTGCTGATCTCCCTGATCTTCCTGCCACCTACAGATCACTTGGTTTTGTAACACCTGCAAACCTAGACCACGCACACACACACACCTGCAAATCAATGATCTTACTTACACATGTAGATCTCTCTACACCCTGAAGAACCCTTGGCCTTACCTCACCAAGTCCTTATGATTCTCCAAACCAGTACCCCGATGGATCTTCTACAAGATCTTACAACAACCTATAGATCTACCTAATCATACACACTCGGCACCGCTATGGAACTAGGAGGAACACACCTTGCTCTCTTCACACTAAAGGAGCTAACCTTGCTCTTCCTCAACTAGCACATTTTACAATATAGCCATGAGTCTATTATATAGATCCCATGCAAACAATAATTAGACATCCAATTACAATAATTAGATCCGCAACTCAAGACTAAAATTAGCCTTTTAACATGTAAAAAACCAATTTGTTAACAAACTATTCGTGAACTAGCAGTTCTAGAACTACACAGGCGATCAACATCGGTCCCTGTCTGCCTGGAGATGACTGACGTCGGCCGATCAATGACCGATGTCGGCAGCCTTGTGCTCTGAATATGACCGATGTCAGTTGGCCTGACTGACGTCAGTTGCTTTGCACCTCAGCAACCTCCTCCTGTTTGCATCAGTGAAGCTTTTAGCTCCACAACCTAATAAACTGGTGACAAGGTAACCAAGCCAAAGTGTTGGTAATAGATAATCAAGTTACTCTATCAAGTATTCTAGATAGGGTTGGTGTTCTCATAGATGTTTGAATTAGGAAATACTCCCTTTAAAAACACAAATGGTTTGGTTTTGCATAAGGTGGTGAAATTTCAAGTGGTCAACGTGGTATAAATGGTTGGTATGGTCAAAAAGGACAAAGTAAGGTTATCATAAAAATATGCAATAGTTTGAGTCAAAAATGGCCAACATCAAGGTGGACATCGTTTAACGGTTTGTTAGAGAAAGGGAATCTCCAAAAATTTGAAATCTGGTATGGGGAGATGAGGTGATCTCTAAAATTTGATATTTAGGTATAGGTGCCTAAAATAAAAAAGAGTGGAATCTTGACTATCGATGGTCAGGGGTCTCAGGGTCAACCATTGACGATCACCATGACCATCAACAGTCAGGAAAAACCCTAAAAAGCTGAAATTTAAAAAGAAAAATGTTATTTCATTTTCACTTTTGATAATTTGACTCCAATATTTCCATGTACTGGTGATTTTGTACTTTGGCATTTAGTTAGGGGATCATTTGACTGGGTGTGTGGTCTAGGTGTTGGTTGTGGATTAGTTGAGTTTATTTATCTAGGACCAATCATATAGGGTAGATGAGGATGTGACTGAGCTATAGGACATGGGATTCAACCTTTATAGTGATTGAGAAATGAGGTAGGGGGTGTATTAATATTGTATATTAGTTTATTTAGTTATTTTTTGAAGTTGAATTTAGATATTTTGGAAAGTGGGTGTCTATATTTAGTGGGTAGGTACAGGGCACTCTAGGAGGACTGACACCTATTTTTAGTGGATTGGTAGGGGTCATTGATAATGGTGCCCCAGGGGTATGATACATAACATGATATATGTACATGTTTTGATTTTTCATACTAGCCTACATGTCGATGATGTGAGATGTACATGAGAGAGAGATGACACATTTCTTACATGTATCATTTATGTAGACAAATAGACTCATAAACTATGCATATATATGATCTTGTTTATTGTTCATGTGCATGGTTATTATGATTAGATGTTTATTCTTATTTCTCATGGTGTGATTATTGGCATTGGGTCTTTATGATGTGATGTTTATATTGCTTATAGTTTATGTTTATGTTATAGTTGTGTAGACATTAATATATTCTTAGCTAGGCATGAGATGGCTTGGATTTATTATTATGTAGATGACATGTTATATTTTAATGTGCATTAGTAGAATCTAGACACGCGGTAGGAAATATTTGATATTTTTAGATGCTTATGGATGTTATTGCTTTAAGATGTTGGTCATGGTAATGGTTGTTGTTATGGTTATGCTTATGACATGCTAATTTTTTTTGGATTTCATTATGTTTAGATATGTTAACATAGATTTTATTGCTTATGGATATGATTATCATGTATGTTAAGATAATCTCGATGGCTAAGGTTATGCTTATGGATCTTTGTTGTTAATGTTTATGATTAAACATATGAGATAGTTTAATTAACAACACTAGATGGGACAATAGAGAATATAATCAAGAGGTGAATGCCATAATGAAAATATCAACTATTCATGATAGGATGAGTAGAGAGCATAGTGTTTATTCATTGACAAGGACTAAAACAAAACCAAAGCTGGATTGGCTTAATGAACATAAGCCCTTAAAATGCTTCATATGAGCAGTCATTAGTTGGTTAAAAAGGTGTCTTAGCCACATATTATCAAGTAATCTCAAAAATCCCTTGAAGATAGTGCAAAAGAGGAGATGGGTGAAAATAAAACCCTATTACAAGACTAGTTTTCCTCTTATATAGGTTTCCAAAAGACTATGGTAAATAAACCTATGCCCAATTGGGTAGATTGATCGATGCGAGAAGTCTACATGTAAAATTTGATTATAGCTTCTACCTTATCTTGTTGTTTGAGAGCCAATTATGGCATTCAAAATTATTTTTATTTTATTTTTATTGTGATAATAGGTCTTCTGATAATTATTAAATGTGGGAAGCTGATCGATGCTAGATGCTTCTAAGAAATTATGATGCTTTTGATAAATTATTACTCAACCATCCTTCGAGGGAGTGGTCTAAGTTTATGTGCTTTTCTTAATGATTTTTAATAGCTATCCTTTGAGGGATTAGTCTACCTTACATTTTGGGAATTTCCAATAAATTTTCAATAGTTGTCCTTCAAGAAAACATTCTGTAAATGCTAGGATTGACCCATGATTTCTAGTGATAAGAAGTTTTTTATTTGGATTTGATTAATTTTGACATAGACTTGGTTAGGCTGACTTAGTAGTTCACCTTCATGGAGGCAAAACCAATAGCACAAGAGGGTTAGTTAGGTGTAAAGAGGTTTAGGTGATAATGATCATGGGGATCCAACTTAAAAAGGGGTGGAAAATACCATGAGAACCATGTCATGGGTAGAGCCATGGTAACCATTGTTTAAGATTAGGTTGTGACTATGATGGATAATCACATGATTCATGTTTAATTGATTTCCCCTAAAATAGGAGGATAAATGTAGGTAGCTAACAAGGGATGAGATTAAATGAAACAAAAGGTGAACTTGATCCTACCTAATAAAAGAATAGATGTAGATGTCAAACATTAAGGGGCTCAAGTTCTAGGTGACCTTCAAAGGAAGACAACAAATAAGCTCTTAATCTATACTAGGTTATGATATAAGGTCTAAGCCAATTGAAAGCATACTTGCCCTACTTGATTTTTTCCATATTAGTGACATGTTGATTTTCCTTTAGGATGAGATATCTGATATTAAAGTCTTGCACTTTAAGGTGTTTGTTATAATAATGATTGATACACTCTTGGTATACATGAATATGGGTGAGGGATGCTAAGTGATTCTTATCGAGTAGCTCAAGCTAGGCTAGATGGTGATAGTGGTACTCACTCTCATAAATGAGATCTTGCAAAGATATACAAAGAGAGGGTATATGGATTTCAAGAGGCAAGACAGCCTCTGCTCTGAACATAATAGAAAATGGAGTAGAACTTGTAGGGGTTCTAATGTTAGTATAATATTCCCATAACTTGAAAGGGATGTACAAATGTGAATCCTGACCAGATGTATCGACCAATTTAGTTAGCATGTTATTAAGAGTTTTGTTAGAGGATTTTATATGTCCATTAGTTTGAGGGTGATAGGGTTATGAGAAGATTAACTTAATATGAAATGCATCACATAGACTCTATACTTGGTTTTTTTAAAGGACATATCATTGTTAGTGATAATCTTATGAGGAACACTAAAGTAGTAGATGATGTGATGGTTATAAAGTTGATAATCTTCTCTACTTTAGTTGAGACTAGAGGAATAGCCTCTGCCCACTTGGTAAAATACTCAATGATGATGATGATAATATAATGGTGTTATTGTAAAGAATGGGGATTGATTTCCCTAATAAGGTCCAAACCCCATTATGAGAAGGGCCAAAAATTGGTAGAAATGTGAACACTATGGATAGGAACATGATACAAATTAGCATGTTATTGACACTTAACACACTTTTTTACATAATCATAGCAATCTTTGTTAAGGGTGGGCTAGTAATAATTGAGATAAAGAATGTGTTTAGCTACATCAAGGCCACTAAAATGACCTCCACTGATACCATCATGTATTTATTTGATAGTGTGAGAGGCTTCATGACTATGCAAATAGTGAAAGAGGAGGCCATCAAATCTAAGTTTATAAATAATTCCTCCCATAATGGTATAATGATATGTACTCTAAACAAATGCTCTTTGAACATTCCTAGAAAGGTTAGAGGGAATAATTTCAAGGTTCAGGTAGTCAAAAGTTTGCTAGTATTAAAGGTTACGTTGGGTCTCCTTGACATTGAAAATGGTGGGAGAATATAGTTTGACATAGGATGTTTGGGTAAGTTTGTGGATAATGATATACAACTTTGAATCTAAGGGGACAAATGGTATCTAAGAGGCTAGGGAAATTGTGATGTTGATTAACTTATTGTTAGATTATGGGGTTGATTAGATGTGGTAGTCCTTGAATGATGATAAGAGTTCATCAATTAGTTTCTTGTGCTATTATAAAACATCATTCTTACACTAGTAATAATCATCTATTTTATTGACCACAAGTTGGGAGTTACCAAAGATATTGATCATTTTGACTCTTAAGGCTAAGGTGGTTTGAAGACCTATCACTAAGACTTTGTACTTAGCATTATTGTTGGTACATTCAAAGTCAAGCTTGAAGGATAAAGGAAGGGGTTCACCATAAAAGGGGATAAATATGATACCTTCTCTCCCACCATGTTGGTACTTTGATCTATCAAATAACATGGTGAATTGATAGGTGAAATCCGCTTGAGATAGGGTCACAATGGACTCATTAGGTAACTCAAGAGGAGGACATTGATTGTCTGCTAAAGGTGCCTCAACCAATTGGTTAGTAATGACTTTCCCTTTAATTGACTTCTACTAGAGTAACTCAAGGTCAAACTCTGCTAAGAGTATGACCCACTTGGCCATATGCTAGTTTTGGTATGGTTTGGAGTGCATGTACTTGAGTGCGTAAGTATTGGTAATGACATAGGTTTTGTGGTTAAGAAGATAGTGGTGAAGTTTGGTGGCCATGAAGACTAAAGCTAAGAATAGTTTCTCAATATGAGTGTACTGATTCCCATAGTCTACAATTATGAAACTAATCTAATACACAACTTTCTCTCTATGTTGTTCATCTTGGTGAGCTAGCATTTCCCATAAGGAATGGTTGGTAGCATAGATATATAGGTAGAAATGTTGGTCATCCTTTGGAGGGGTAAGGATAGGTGGTGATAAAAGGTACTCTTTCAATGAATCAAAGGCCTTTTGAAAATTATTCTTTGACTTGAAAGAGACATCCTTCTTTAAAAGGTGGTGGAAAGGTTGGCACCAGTCTAAAATCTAGGAAATGAAATGATGAATGGATTGAATCTTCCCTTGCAATCTTCAAAGTTTCTTAAGGTTGGTGAGAGGGAACATGTCTAATATTAATTTGGTTTTAGTGGATCAACTTTGATTCCATGAAGGGAGATAATGAAACCAAGGAGCTTCCCTGATAAGACCCCAAAAATGCATTTCATATTGTTAAAATAGACATGATAGTGGATAAGTCACTCGAAGATGATCTTAAGAATGACTAAATGATCCTTTTGGAGTTTATATTTCTTAAGAAGGCCATCCACATAGTCCTCTATAATATTATGGATAAGGTCATGACAAATGTAAGTCATGGCATGTTGGTAGGTTGTACCAACATTATTTAACCTAAAATGCATGAATATATAGCAAAAGTTCCCCCATATGGTGGTAAAGGTGGTTTTATGTCAATCTTCGGGTGTAATTAGGATCTAGTTGTAACTTGAGAACCCATCCATGAGAGATAACATCTCATGGTTGGTTGTAAGATCAAAAAGCTATTCAATGCTAGGTATAAAAAAAGTCATCTTTATGGTAGGTAGGGTTAAGGTCATGAAATTCCACACAAATACATAGTCCCCCTATGGCTTTAGTGATAGGTATGACATTCAATACCCATTCGAGGTAGTCAATAAGTTGGATGAAGTTGATAGATAGAAAACATTGAATCTCTTCTTTGATGAGAAAGGCTATGTGAGGATGCATGTATCAGAGATTTTTCTTGATAGGTTTGGCATCAAGGTGAGTTACTATGTTATGGGTAGCAATGGTGGGGTCAATTTTGGGCATACCATTATAATACCTAGTGAATGTTATCCTATGATCTTGGAGGAAAGAGGGGAAGTCCTAAAGTTCCTCAAGGTTCAAAGATTGGTTGAGGTTGATAATATAGGGGTTATCTTGAGTACCTAAGTTAATATCTATAGTGGATTCATTCAACATGGTTGAGGTCTTGGGAAGAAGGGATTTATTGAGTGAAGAATAAGGGGCACCAAGGTAGGTGAGAATGGCATCATCATCTTGACATTGCATAGTATTAATTGTAGGAGATTCTTATCCTATCATCTCAGGATGGGTCAAAGGGATGGTCATGGTCATCCCTTATTTTTAATAAGTTAGGGGTCCAAGTTTGATCATGTTGATGAAAAAATTTAGGTGGAATGATGTCATCATCCTCACACATAAGTGGAGGTAAGGTCAGTGAAGAAGGGATATCCTCCTTAACAATGGTAAGGATAGGATGTTTGGATTTCTTCTTAATAGATAAGATGAAACCAATTCCATGCTTCTAGGTTTCCTAATCTTAATGGAGACTAACTCATGCATGTCGTGATCATATTGTACAAGACTAAAACCTTTCCAAGTGCACCAATTAAGGTATGTCTTGATGAAACTTGGTTTATCAAGGTAAGAGAAATCGATGGTGAATAGTCAAGGTAGAAGGGATGTGGTCTAAACATTGAGGGATATGTCCATTACCCCATAGTCAAAATGGGTTTGATGATTAGGAGTTCCAAAGAGGATGATATTTTTGACATTAGGGTCATATCTTGGCTAGTTGATAAGTTGCTCGTACTTATGAGGAGTAGGGAAAGCATCAAGTGTTAAAAGGTGATACTCCCCCAAAAAAATATGATGGAATGTGGATTCCAAAGGCTCTATGGTAGGGATTTGGTATGAAGTGATGGAAGAACTAATCGATGCCTCATTGTTATAAGGGGATATGATATCCACTTTGGTGGTTGGAGATTGGGTTTTAGTTGTTGAGGGTGTGTTTGATGGGGGTAAAAAGACATCATTAGGGTGATATTTCATGTTTCATGTCAAGAAAAGACTTAGGTTGGCTTTGATGGTGATGACTTAGCCCTCATTCTCAAACTTAATACAATAGTGGAGGGTAGAGGGAATGCAACCTATAAAATGAATTCAAGGTCATCCCAACAAGATGTTATATTAGAATTTACCTTCTACAACATAAAATAGTTTGGGGAGTGTGTGGGGTCCTACATTAATATAAAAGATGATAGTTCCTAATGTAGTGGCTATGGTATTGATAAAGGAACAAAGAACAGTTGAGAATTTAGACATAACATTATCTAGTTGTTTGATTTGGTTATAGGCATGAGAAGAGATAATGTTTATACTAGCTCCCTAATCAATAATGACCTATTTGATATAGGTTTGGTTGATGTAGGTAGTGATAAAGAGAGGAGGATCTAGGTATTTAGGATGGATGAAAGGTATTTCTAAATCATTGAAGGTAACAACGTTGGAAATTTTAAGGGTAGCAATAAAAGTAGCTAGAGGTGAGGAATCCTTGGGGTGGACCTCAATGGATTGAAAAGCCTCTATTAGTGATTGGTGGTGATGGGGAAAAGTAGATATTAACTCATAAAAGCTCATCTTTGTCCATGTCTAATGAAGTTGTTTGAGGATAACTCTCTTGATGGATTCTGAAGGGTTAGATTAAGAGCCACCAAAGATAGATACCTTGGGTTTGGTCAAGGATGGAGATGGTTGGAAGTTTGAGGAGGGTTATATCTAAAGAATGGATACCTAAGCCTTCTCCTTATCCTTTTATTGTACTCTTGTGACTACATTAATTATATAGATAGAAGGGGAGGTTGAGATAGAGGGTTGGTCAAATTCATCTTCACTTTGAGATGGGGATGGAAGAGTAGGTGAGTGTTGGGTAGGTATGGTTGGCAGTTGAATTTGTATGGTGCTCATAGGGGGTTCATCTGTTGATAAATCATTCTCATCATAAAGTTAGTAGATGATGGTTTGGAGAGATTTGTATTTCTCTATATCATGGTTAGGTGTCTTATGATAGGAACACACATGGTGGTCATTGTACCAGATGGGATTTGAAGAAAAATGTCAAATGGCTTGATGGGAGGTAAGGCTAAAAAAGAAGTCTATAATAACCTATGGAGAATGGTTGAGTAAGACTCAAATAAAAGTGGTAAATGTTTATCAATTTTTTCTCTGGTGGTTGAGGTAGGAGGTTTTTTGGAAATAGGTTTGGTAATGGGTGCCTTGGGTAAGGTGTTATGTTTTTTGGATGGATTTGGTCTAGGGAAGGAGGTTAAAGAGTTGGAGGTAGAGGATTGTAGGGTGGGTAACCTAGGTACTATAGGTATGATAAAGAGAGATGGGTCAAAAAGTAGTTCCAACGGTGTAACCAAGATAGGTGGTGAGGTTTTGGTAGAGGTAACTAGATTCTTATTCAAGGTAGAGGGATTAGGCCCTAGAATTGAGGGAAAGGTTAAGGGAGGAAATATTTAGGATTTCCAACATTTATGTGGCTTCACCTCTTTAGTTTCTTTGGTCTAGAATTTGGTTGGTGGGATTGAAGGGGTTAGATCTAATTTCATAAATGGGTGACTAAGGCTTGGTGTAGGGAGGATACCGACATTTTGGTAGGAATAGTTTGGATGATAGGAGAGGGCTTACCTATTGGGCTTTGGTTTAGATTGAGTGGTTAAGGGTTGTTTATTTTAGTGGAGGTTTTAGTTGGTTATTTAGAGGGTCTAGTTATTTGGGTAGATATGGTAAGAGTTTAGTCACTAGAAGTGGTGGGTTGGTCTAATTAAGGAAGGGTTAGAGGTTATAATCAGGTAATGTAAGGGAGGCCTAATTACTACCATAAGGTGGCTAGATCCATGTCAGGATTGGAGATAAACTCCAATTTCTACACTATCCTAGAAAAAGGATTATAGGTGGGTTAGATTCCTTCAATGGTAGATCTAAAAGACAAATCCCTAGGTGGAGACATATGGATGGTAACCTTGTCCTCTTCCTCAATCATAAGATGTAGGGTTGAGATGGGTGGTTCCTCTGTGAGAGGAGTAGGCATGGGGTTTTCTTCCTCAAAAATGCTCTCTAAAGGGTAATTGCTTTGCTTGATAACTAAATGTGAGGCTGAGGTGATGATGGTTGGTTGTTCTAGTATATCAATTAAAAGGGTGACTAGTGGCTCCACTACCTCAATAATTAAAGGGAGAGAATATGGTATTTCCTTAGCTTGGGTATTTGAAGGAAGGGAAGGTGACTTCACTACCTCAATAGATGGAGGAGTTTGAGGATCATAAGATTGGGTACAAGGTGGCTCGATAATGATTACATCAAGGGCCATGTTAATCTTATGGGTATCATGAGAGAACTTGATATTATTACTCTCATTCTTGGTAGGAGCATGATTCAGGAAAGGTTGTATGAATATATCAAGGTATTGGTTCGATGGTGTATTAGGGTTGTCTAGTATAAGTTCCCCCTTATCAATGAGGGATTGGACAAGGCTCTTGAAAGTGTTGGACCTACTGACATCATGTATTATCACTCAATGAAAGTCACATAAATCATTCTCATTATACCATCTACGTGCAAGATGAGAGGAGTCAAATTATTGGGGTGGATTGATAGGAGGAATTTGAATTATATTGGCTTTCAATAACTTATTTTAGATGGAAGCATAATATTCTCCAAGTGGAGTTAATTGCTTTTGGTTATTCCAGGTTTGGTTCTTCGGGTTTTACTTTAAATAACTAGAGGGATTAGATTGGTTGACAAAAGTTGGAGGGGTAACTTTTAGGACAACTACATTCGTGGTTCCCTTATTCTTAATGTTGGTATTAGGTTGGTTTCTTGACTTGGAGGAAGAAGCCTTATTGGTTTTATAGGTTGAGTTCTCATTTCTGAGCTTAAGCTTACATTTGTCAATGGCTCAATTCTCCAACTTACATGCCATGGTTAATTCTTCATCTAATTTTCATAATCTTTTCACATGCAAGGTAGAGGAGATATACTTGGCACATGCCTGAGTAAAGAGCTCTATGAGTTCAGGTTGAGGTAGGGAGAAGGATAATTGGTTAATAAGACTCCTCCAACAAGCCATGAAATTGGTAATGGATTTATCCTCAAACTAATAAATAGATTATAATTCTATGATAGACACTTTCTTGGAGATGTTGATCAAAAAATTATCTAAGAAGGTTTGATCTAGTTGGGTGAAGGAGAAAATGGAATGTTTGGGTAAGGTACTATACCAATCTAAGGCTAGGCTAGTTAGAGACATGGGGAAGGTATAAAAAATAATGGCATCATCATAGGTGATAAGATATCAAGCATGCCTAAATGCCCCAAGGTGTTGTTAGGGATCCTCCTTACTTTAAAACTTAGAGAACTTGGGAATTTCTCATTGGGAAGTATATGACTTGATAGGTATGGATGAATGGATAGGCTTGTTACAAATTTAGTCATCTTTTCCATAAAAAAATTCATTAGGTCTACAAGATGTTGTGAAAACTTGAAATGGATGACTCTAGGGTGGTCATCTTGGCCATAAACATCTTCATTAGGTCTACTTGGGGTTATGTACCTGAAGGGTTATAAGATGCATATTGTTGAGATAGTTAAGAGATATATGGATAATGGGTAAAAGGTTAGAAGGTTATCACATATAGGTAAGTGGAAGTTAGTGGTTTGGTGGAAGATGCATAATGGTAAGTAGAGGTAGGTGTTTGAGTAGTGGGTACATGTCCTTGTGGATTAGAGATGTATCCAAATGTTCGTCCAAGAGGTACTTGTTGGATAAGAGTGGTAGTTGGGTTGGTGATGGATGGAAGGGTGGTGACCCTTGTACTGATTTGTGGCAAGGTAGAAGGTATGGAAACCTTAAGGATTTGAATAATGTGGTGTTTTAATGGTTTAAGGTAGTTAAATTAAGGTTGGTAGTACTAGAGGTAGGTACTCCTATGGTGAAGGAGTGGTTGTGAGTAAAAGGTATAAGGGTAGTGGTAGTTTGGGTTTGTTGGTTTTCAATGGTAGTCTTAAAGGGATTGTTGGTTGATGAGGAAGCTTGGGTGATTAACGGTTGAGTATTAACCATGGCAATGGAGGTACTCCCCATGAGGTGGGGAGGCATGCCATAAAGTGGATCTATGGATGGGGCCAGATTTAGAATTCGCTAAGATGTGGTTGTAAGGTAATATTGCAAGGCTACAGGATTATTGTCTAGGAAAGTGGAAAAATCCACATCTCCTTGAGGAACCTCTTGAGGGAAGGTAGGAATTCTATAAGGATGAGAATATTCCAATGGTTTGGAAATGCAGTCCATGGATGAAGAGGTAGAAGAGGTAGATTGTATTGGTGATAGGTTTTGCTCTACAAAGTCTCTTTGTTACTGGTGAGTGAGAACTATATGAGATACAAGAGATAGAAAACATAAATAGCCTTACTACCAAAATAAAGAAAAGATAAGAAATGATCAAAGAAATAAAATCACACCCTAAAATATATGTTAAGCCCTAGAGTTTTAATTAATATTGATTTTGGTTTATGCCTTAAGAAGATGTGTGATTGAAATTAGTTTGTAGATCAGTTACTAAAGATGAAATCTAAGGTTGGATTAAAGTTGTGTTTAGGCACTCAGAAATAATCTATATTGGAATTATTACATGGCTTGGTATTAGGGCCAACCCCCTCACTTCACGTACCAAAGTTATAAGGGTGTTGGGTGCTTAGCCAAAATATATTGATGTCTAGAGATTATACTCAACCATAGAGCTAAGTTGGTCTTCCTCTTCGTAATGACCTCCAAGTAGGATTTTTGGGAAAGGATAAGGTTACCATTAGGTGATGAAATCCTATTTGGGCCTTGTCTCAATATTTTTTGGTATTTAATTGATGAAATTCATTTGGTTTAGGTGTGTGCAACAAAGAGTGAAGCTAAGATATATTACTTTGCCTTTAAGTTAAGCTATATGAAATAAACTTCCAAGAAGTTGATGTATGCACTTAATTTTAATCTCAAATAAACTTTTGATATCACTAATGAACAAATAATAGAGAGATAATGCAAGAAAAAAAAACCCACAAGTAAAGACACAAGGGTCCCATTAGGTGTGCCAGAATGTTTTAGTGAATTTCTTTCTTATTGTGGAACAGAGAAACTAAATACAGATATGGTTGAAAAACCTAATTGTTAGTGCATAAATTAAAATTACAAGATTATGAATATCTCCTCTTTGGCTTGGGGGATGACCTGTAAATAAGAAATCATTAAAGCAAACTTAATTTTTAGACATATAGTTGACTAGATTTCCTAGTGATAAGTAGATCCTAAAAGAAAGATCTTCCTTAGGGGCTATCAATCCACAAATTTTAAATAATTAAGTTTATAAATAGAAAATAAAGGTACTTGCATCAATGAATCAAAAGGTACTAAAATTAAATACAAGAGTCCTTACATTGAAATAGATTATAAATGATTAAATTAGTGATAAACTAATTAACACTAGTGCTAGAGGATTGGGGTATGCATTGAGAGAGTCAGAAAGGGGTTTGTGGACATGTAGGAACACAAAAAATTAGGTTTTATTGGGTATATGTAGGTAAAATTAGCTTATTGTTTTTTGATGCCACAGTGACCATCGATGGTTGGGATGACCATCGGTGGTTACTATGGCATCAAAAACCAATAAGCCAATTTTACCTACCTATACCCAATCAAACCTAATTTTTTGTGTTCCTACATGTCCAAAAACCCCTTTCTAACTCTCTCAATTGTGGTTAAGGTAAGCATAGGTAGTTAAGGTGACCATCGGCAATTGGTAATATCATTGATGGTTGAGTTAACCATCGACAGTTACTATGTGAGGATCTAGGTTGATAATTTTGTTGATTCATGATATCCAAAAGATGGATTTTGAGAGATGGGTAAGACTTGGGCTGATTGTGAAATGGAAATAAATTAAATGAATAGTAATAAATAAATACTTATCTTACCATAAGTTGATTGGGTGCATGCTTGAGTTAGTTATCCTATTGGTGGAATCTAGCTTGATTCTGACAGAGTAATGGTACCTAAAATTTTGGTGGAGAGGCCACAGCAAATTGACTCTCTGATCTTATTACTATATTATTATATTGCTGATGGTGATTAAACTATAATAAATAAACTCTTGGATACACAAGATCTTAAAGATAATTGCATATGGATTTCAACTTCAAGCTCCTCTCTACTTATAGGCACAAGTAATAGGTGGAAGTCAAGGTTCAACTATGCTTCCTAGTTATAAATTATCCATGCAAAGCCTCACAATAGGATTTAGACAAGCTATAATTAGAAAATTAAATCATATGGTTTTCATGATTTTGGTTAAGGAGGTAGACCCTGACCATCAATGATTACAATGACCATTAGTAGTCGAGTGCCAAAGGGTAAAAAGGGATAAAAGGCAAGGTTAAGCTAGTTAAGTTAAACTAACTATGGGATAGGTTGATTAGGGGTTAGAAGGTGATATTGGTCCTAATGGGGTGGCTAGGGTATTCTAGGGGGTATTATGAAATTTGGAATTATGGTGTTAAGATTTCTAGTGTCTACAAGAACAAACTAGCAGTTACATACTTATGCATTGGTATATAGAGTTGCAACATTTTTTGGCCCATTTGAGCTTTTATTTTCATTGATTTTTGTTTATATGTTTAAAATCATGGTTTTATACTTGATACATTACACATGATATCCATTATATTATTTTAAGGTGGTGCAACACTATTCTACCATTTTCCTCTACATTGTTATCTAAATTTTGGGTTTGCTGATTGTATTTTAGTTAGATCCTTTCTATCATTATCTAGTATTAAATATAGGAAAGTGCAAATATATAAATGATATATTTTTTCTAATTTTCATTTTAAACACAACAATTAAATAAAAAATTGTGTGTTTTAATGAAATATAATAATAATCACTAAATTATATCTATAAGAAATGTTAAACAAACCTCAATTGGAAAGAATTTTGATAGACTATTTATCATATTTTGTTGTTATTATATTAATTACTATGAAAGTATGGTTCTAGAGCTATTGTATTATAGTCAAAATGTGTGGTTTTATTCCCCATAACTAAAAAATTATCTTCTTTGTGTTTATGTGTTGTAGTAATGAACTCACAGCTACGTAGTCATGACATTATAGTCTATAAGTGTAGTAAAAAAAAGGTGTGGCATCATAATGAATAACATTTCTAAATATATTTCCAATCTCACATTTTTTTAAGTGATATATTTTCAATATTATCCATGGAATAATTATCCTATACCACAATTTTATTTTTTAACAATTTTTTGAGTTAATTTGGTCTCTTCAGTGAAATCACATTTCTGTAGAGGTGGTATAGGATTAGGTAAGTGTGACATTGTATTTCAGATCTAAGACATTATTTAATATGTAATTTATCTTTGGTTTAGGGTTTATGTTTTAGGGTTTTAATTTAAAAATCCATGTGTCAAATTTTTCTTACAAATAATTAGTTTTTGTTTGGTTTAACATCTTTTTGGTAGGTCTACCCCTCAAGTCTCCAATTTCAAAGTATTAATCACTTTTTTTGCAAGATGTTGGTCAAAGGATTATAATTTTAAAACCTATTAGTAAATCCTATCTTAATTTTTGTATTAACTAACTTGTTTGAATGTACGTTTCATTTTCACCAATGAACACTTTTTTGGATTCCTATTTAACACCCAAGGATATGACAGTGTATGTTCTCCCATTACACCCATAGGGAAATTCTTGGGGATCATAAACCATAAATAAATCTCCAAAGTTTTCTTTTCTATAAGAAATATGACATGGAATTCATTTCCACACACTTTTAATAGTCTTACAAGGACTATGGCCTTGGATTTCACCACCATGCACAAATACACACTTTGTGTTATGGTAGAGTATAAACATAAGGGAAAATAATAATAAGGCTAAGTAGGTTTTGGCAAAGATCTAGTCTATGAGTATAGATCACCATAAACTATTTCTCACACTATCATATCACATAGGGGAGGAAAACCCCTATGAGTTCACCTGAGGTGTAAAAAAATAGAGGATCTGGGTTGGCTCATGTTAGTTATATTCAAATAGAGAGCAAGGTTTAGATAGAATATATGGGTAGAATACCAATTATATTAGGGATCACACATGAATACCATTAGACACTATATAATAGACAAGCATAGAAAAAAATCCTTTTATTATCATCAATATTTGTTGCATAACATGGTAGGCAATCACATTTAGCACATTGAGTGCTCTATAAACTAGAGCTCATTCATAACTTTTGCTTCTCCCTATCTCAGTATAATGTCAATGTATAACCCTAATTGTATTTGATAAGGCCCACTGGCTCTCACTCTCCATTGTATGTTACTCTCATTTCCACCACACCTTTTCTTATCAGTAGCTTTTTCATCTCTCCTATTCTACTATGCCACTCCTTAAGCCTTTGCTACCTAAACATGCATTTGAATTTCCAACCTAGCCCAAATCCAACTACCACATTGTTGTTGTACCAAAATAACTTCATATCCAAAAATCCACCTATTACTTCCCCCTAAACACTCCTTTGTGATTCTTGGTTCCAAGTGCTTGTTTTTCCTTAGGTTCTACCAGATTGTCATGTAGCATGTGTTGGCATCATTTTGATAGCTAAAATATTCTTTTATTTAAATTCCATTAAAGATGCACATGTTTTTTATGTGGTTTATAGTTCACATGTTATCAACTAGTGGCACTGAACTCCACATAAATCATGCAAATGCACACTTATTTGGTTCTTAGTTGATTTTCAGGGATCAACATCATCCCACACTAAACTAGTTATCCATCCCTAGGAAATGAGTTATTATTATCCTTACTCTCCTTACATAACTCATCTACCCTCAAAGCATAATAACAAGAAACTAATTCATCTATAATTACACAACTCTATAATCCTTTTCTCTGTGACTCCTACAAAGATGTTTTCCTTTTTAGTGACATTTTTGTGTGCTTTAGGCCCTGAACATATACCCATTTTATGTCAAGGTCCAAGTATCTTATCCATCAAATACCTCTAAATTTTTACTCATCCCTTGCATGTCACCTACTTTCCAAGTTGTGTTTTCAAAAACCTTTATCTATGCATTCTTATACAATGGTTTATACTACCACATGATTTTGAATTCTTTGATTTGACTCCTAATATCCTTATGATGGGTGTCAGTTACCTGGGGTGTCAAGTGTTTAAATAGATATATTTCTAAAGTAATATCTATCTCCATGCAACTACATGAGCACATATTCCTCATAGTGTGCCACTAGGGTTTCTTTGAAGATAGAATAAAATTTTATGTGGGAGTCTCCCATTTCCTCCCACCCAATCCCAACCCCTAGGGACTTCTTATTAGCTCCCAATGGGTCTAACTAAACACTATTTTGACTAGTATCAAAGAGTTATATAGTCTTAATTCTTTATCTCACCATATGATCCTCTCATTGAAGGCATTAATTCTTCCTATTTCATAACACCACTGCACACATCCTTGGGGAATGGTACAAATAACTTCTTTCATTATGAATTCATACTCACCAACTTCTATCTATTGTCTCCATTGATTTAAATCAGCTCCACGTATGTACTCTTTTTGAGTCCCCTATTTCTTATTGGTTTTACTCGACCTCTACCCATCTATGTTTGCTAGAGGCTTATGACTCTATCCTAAGTCATCTTTCTCCTTCTACTAGTTGTAGGTCTTTAATTTTCCTCTGATATCCCAAAAAAAGGGATCTTCCATTCTATATCCTTCCTGAAATCAATTGGGCCATGTCCACAGGGCAGTGTGTTGACGTCAGCTTGTCATCTCTGGTTCATCTTATCAAAATTCCAAAGTTTCAAATTTCTTGGACTTATTTACTCCTTCCTCCTCTTTATTTTCTTGGATTTATCTACTATATTTCTCAAAAAAAATCCTTTTAAGGCTACTTTTTAAATATCTCAATGGTCTCTTCGACTTTTACTCTTATTTTAGTAATTTTTACTTTGGGCCATCCATGCCATTCATATTTATAGGTTTAAATGGAGTGACCAGCTGATCTAGATGATAGGTTGACAGTTATCCATACTACCACCTATTTCTACATAGACATATGGAATCTTGTCTAAGTCATGCTTCAAAAGCTTAAATTGCTAGTAGGTGTCCTATATTTCACACAGATTGATATTTCACATGCTTGTCCTTTCCTAGTTAATTCACTTCCCTCACCACTCAACTCTGATAATAATAAATATAGATCAAGTCCTAGATTGTGTTAGTCCTAATGTGTATCAATTTTAATACTGTTGTTATTATCTATCAAGTCAATTAACTAGTTGTACCTTATTCTTTGTGCATTGACATGACACATCTTTTCTTATTCAAATCCTTAAATTAGTCAACATGCCTTATTTCCTTCATGTTTTTACTTATTCCATGCACTTTTCCATGTTTTTTATGTTCACTTTTATTTAGACATCTTTTGTAGATGCCTCCCTTCCTTTTCCTTCTTGGCATCATCTCCTACCCCACACTAAAATATGTGTTTGGTCTTCCAACATAGCGCTTTGATTGAGATGTGTCTTTAGGTATGGATGAAAACTTTAATTTTAGTGGCATCAACACACATTTATAATTTTAAAACACTCCCAACCTCACCATAAATACTTAAAAGTCTAACATGGAGACTATCTAAAGATAGTTCCTTCTTGACTCACCTAGTAGGATATTAAGAGGTGAACACATCTTATTAACTAAAACATTTATACCACCACACACAATGGGAAGAAATAAAATTGATAAAGGATATTTATTACATGATAGCATCAAACACCTTATTATACAATGGTTCCTAGGTATTTCATAACCCAAGTTGATGAAAATTGATAACTCCTGAGGTGTCAGCGTATGAGAGGATTGGCCTTGTATTATAGAGTAACTATTTGATCATCTAAGAAATTTTGATCAGTTCATTGCTGAAAATGAATTTAAATAATTAATGGCCTACCCATCCCTTCCTTTTTGATGTTCGAAACCTTTCTCTCCTTTATTCATGTAGTGACCCATGCCTCTCTAGACTTGTAATTATGACTGTTAGAATGAGAGCATGTATGAGGTTAATCGATGGGGTGTAGCTTTGTTGGTTTTGTAGTGGTGTTATAAAATAGGTTTTCATCTCATTCTTTTAGATTTATACCTATTTTACTCCTTTGTCATGGACATATACCATAAATGTTATAGTCAAAGTATTAACCAATTCATTCTATGGATCAAGAGGGAAGTTAAAGTGCACTATGTTACATCCCCATTCAAATTTCTCATAGGATTCATGTACCAAAGGTGTTTACTACTTTGGCATACTCACAAATAAATATTTATCTAGGGTGTGTTTACTTACTAGGTTCCCATTATTTTTATTTTGTAAACCTATATTTATTTGTGTGGGAGTGTCTACTCGTGGGTACTCAGTCTCAACTGGTTCAAGACTAATGAAATATTGAGTGTACTAATTAGTAGGGGTAACTAATGGTTGTCTCACATTTGAGAGTTCTACCTAACTCCTCTCTCTTGTGGGCCATTTTGAGTTCACTTTTTAACTCTTGGATTATTTTCATGGTTTTGTGTAGTGATTTCACATGTCACACCTAGTCAACGTAACTAGATTATAGGTATAGTCTAGTTGTGATACACTTTTACACCTATCAGGTTGGGGTATAATGACAACCCTAAGATTCTATGAGGCCTTATTCACATGGTGTGCCTCTATGACTACCTTACCTAGATCACTTCATCTCATACTCCTGACATGAAGGTTTTAATACTCATCAACCATATGATTCCTTCCTAGGAAATCAAGCTATAAGTGTTGTATTTTTCCACATTTATAACATGAGTGTAAATAAGGTCATTGTTTAGCTTGACCCCATGCTCAAATGACCTTTTTAGGTATATGGTGTTCAATAGATCATTGTGATTCTCCTTTTACTTATTATCATCTATCGAGACTTAGACCTTTTATAGTGTTTCTAGTATTCTACTTATGGATATGTGAGCACATGTTCACTCCATGTCTTCTACGTCTCATTTCTTTCCCTTGTTATATCATTCTACATAGTCATAACTTGCTACAACTACTACCTTATAATTTCAACTTACACTTCCAAAATTGATCAGGCTTCTTCATCCATCTAATGCATGATTTTTTTTTCTAAATATAGCTTCAAGCACCTACCAAGGCTTAGAGGGTTATATATTAGATAAAGTTTTTTAGATTAGTGGGAGCAGTCCACTGATGAACTAGTAGAAATGATCGAGTGGTTGGAGGGTAAACATAATCTTTGATACCAAGGTTTTTAACCTTGAATCATAATCTTATACAATTTATAAATCCTCTTTATTGATGTTCCTAAACATAACATTTAGGTCCTCTATCTTCACAACATCAAAATACCTTTAAAATGTAGTCTTAAGGAGGGTGAAGTTCATGATCATCTATGTCATATCAATATTCTAATATTAGGTCTATGCTTACTCTTATAAAGTGGTCAAAAATTGGTACACCTTTTATTTTGACTATACAATCCTTTGATCTATCCAAATGAGTTATCACATGTGTATGTGGCTTGAAGCATCGTCTATTCCATAATACTATGGAAGGTTTAGATCTGGTGCATAACATATTTTCTAGATTAGTGTGATCATGTTCTACATCAAGGAATCACTTCACTAAGGAATGCATATATGTTTGGCTCCCCCATTGGTGGTCAATATCACACTACCTCCTACTTTAATAAATCTTGTCCTAAACCTCCTTGGCTATTATAATATGTGCTCTTGTTATGTTGCCTCTAGTTCGAGCAAGGTTTTGCAAAGTACCTACTTAGGTGCAATCACTACTTTTTCCTCTTCATCCTAAACTCCTAGTGTATCTTGAAATATATCCTCTAATTATTAGATGGATATATAGGCCATGTGTTGGTATCAAATACATTAGGTGCTATTTCACTAGCCTCCAAACACCTAGTATTTAGTACAGCTCTTCCTAAATCCTACTCCAAATTTGTGGCATGTCTAATCCTTTATTTGTATCATATTCTCTCTATGTAATATTCAACCTCATACCCTTCACTTCCTCCATGGGTCTTTATGTAATTTATATACGTATACAATTCCCTTCTTCTAGGGTCCTACTTGGCCACTTCCATCTATCGAATCTCATTACACTTACACATATAATCTCTCATCTCCTAGGGATTCCATGTTGAACTTTGATACTTTCACTATGTATCTCACGAGTGTGGAGTTTTATTCAATGAATTTTTAATGTCTCATTATCCTTACAACCATTACAATAACTAAAAACAAGTTGGTATCAACAATAGAACCAAAAATGTTGGTAGGAAGTTATTCTAGGAGTTTATATCACCTCAAAATATTTCTCACACCAACATATGATGAAGGGGAGAAAATATCTTGTGATCTCATCTGAGGTGTGAAATAATAGACACCATACAATAGACAAGAATATAAAATAATTATTTTATTATTATTAATCTCTAATACATAACAAGGTAGATAATTACATTCAGCACATTGAGTGCTCTATAAACTAGAGATCACTTACATCTCTTACTTATCCCTATCTTAGTCTAATGTCAGTGTTCAACCCTATTTTGCCTGGTTAATGCTTAGTATCTCTTACCCAGCTATCCACTACACTCAATTCCACCACATCATTTCTTCTTTGTAGTTCCTTTTCCTCTCCTATTATGTTCTACCACTTGTTAAGCCTTTGCTACCTAAACTTGCATTTTAATTTCCAACCTAACTTAAGGCCAACTACCAAGTCATCCATTGCCATACCATAATAATTTCATGTCATGATTTGTATCTATAAAATCCACCTATCGCTTACTCCTATTATTTCCCCTATAGTTCCTAGGTCGACATGGCTTCTTTTCCCTAGGTCCTGTCATGTTATCATGTAGCCATGTTGGCATTGTTTTAAGATCTAACATCTACTTTGCTAGAAATTACATTCAAGACATGCACTAGTTATGTGCTTTGGATTATGTATGCTTATTATTTAAAATCATTAAACTCTATCTTAAGCATTCAAGTACATGCTTGTCTAGTACTTATACAATTTTAAAGGGTCAACAATAGGTTTCTCCATGTAGGATCCTGTGAAGTGAGGAGTTAAAAATATAATAATTAGGCATTAAATAACACCTTATATATAATTAGTCCCCACAACTCTAAATGTGTTTAGGGGAATCTCTTAGAGAACGTATCAAACCTATCTTAAGACGCTTTAGTCGTACCAAACATCCAAGGTAGGAAAAATAACATTCTCATAGATTACTCAAAGGTACAAATACTGAGAGGGGGTTGGGTGACACCAATCTTGGCACTTCTCATCATGAGTCATTTGGTGTGTTGGGCATTGAATTGCACTCTTATGTTAGTCACTAAAAATAGGTTTTTGTCTTGTATGCTCTTGGTTATGTTCTTTTTATAACAATGTTATTTTCAAACCTATACCTGACACAAAACAAAACACCCCATTTAAACTAAAATAAATTTTATTAATTAAACCTATTGTCCAACCCTACATTCATCAAAATCATAGATCACATCCTTATCTAATACATCCCCTTCATTTTATAATACTTGAACCATGTCATATATTATCACAATATTTCATGTTTGATTTAATTCTACATCACCATCACCCTTTTCTATATATTCAAAACTCTCACAAATTCAACCCTATCCTTATCAACCCATCCCATCTTTAATAAAATCCTATCTAGTTGTATAACTGATCTAGTTTATATCAAATAAACCTTAATTAGGAACATAGACCTATTCAAACCTAGTTAAATCATATATTTTCTATCCTAGATCTAGTACTCATCAAATTGACCATGTCAATTCCAGTCATGATCTTACCTCATCATCAAATTTATTTAGACTTAGGGTTAGCATAACCTACTCATCTCAATCAAACTATCTCAATGATATTCATTACAATTTTATTAATAATATATAATCCATAATCATTATTTCATACTTTAATATCATAAGTCGAGCCACCCTTAGTCAATTCAAGCTTATTTATAAAACTATCCTAGTCCATCCACACATCAACATCATGCTGGTCCAAACTCACTAATGACTTACGCTTAGACAAAATAGAAACATCAATGACCTTGACACTCTTTTAGGAGGTTAAAAACCACATCATAATGATGGAAACAACCTCATCAATGGATATGCACACAATCCAGATGAAAAATACGACTTCTTGTATATTGATCATGTGATATCCCAACTCCAACAATATATCTATGAAAATAAGGATCAATTTTTATCCCAAATCATTGAAATAGGTGTTATATTCCCTCATAATTATAACTAAGACAATTTAAATAACCTTACCTAAATTCTTGAATAAGAAGGACCTACTCTTAATCATAGCCATAAAATAATCCCAACCCAAGTCCATCAACATCAACCATGTCAAGATTAGCAAATGGAAATCCATCTTATAAAACCAAGTTAAAAAATATTAAATACAAGTCATATACAAATAACTTAACAAAAATAGCCAGAAAATAGCCTCTCTTACATCCCAAATTAATATGGAAACTAATAAAACACCAAATCCTAAAATACAACCCAAAACCGATCCACCTCCCATAAATCAAAGTCAAACAAAACCTGATCTTCATTTAATATCATCCACCCCACTTGTTGATCATGTGTTTGCCTATGAATGGTAAGCCATAAAGGATAATCTCCAAGGTATGAAATTAGAATCAAAAAATAATAATTACAAATCAGATGCACTTTACCCTTATCCAAAGGATAAATACTTATTATGGGTTCCCTTCTTTATTTCGAACAACCCAAATTTGACAAACATAAGGTAAATGGAGGACCCTAAGAAGATGTCCTAAAGTTTTTCATAGACTGTCAAGAGGTGGCCTAAAATGATGTATACTTAATCAGATTATTTTCATGTACCTTTAGATGAAATACCTTATAATGTTTCACATGCATACCTAAAAGATCTATCACATCATTCAAGGATCTAACAGAAAAATTGTCAAACATTTCTCATACAATATAGGTCATGAGATCACTATGTGTGATTCATATAATATAAAGTAGAGAAATGTGGAAACTTTCTAATTTTTATTATAGATATGGGAAAATATTACAAGTATAATCCCATGCTTAATACCTACAAATCAACTCACTATTATCTTCATTAATAATTTTAATCCAAAATTATCTTTCTAATTACAATTGCATTGTGTTAACACCTTCAACGAGATTATGGAGAAAATAATCCCAATTGAAAAGGATCTCATTAAAAAAGGTGTAATCAAAATATTTTCAAATATTTATCATAATCAAACAAGTACATCACTTGAAAAACCTAAATTCTTCAACAAAAATAAGAAAGTGGTAGGTAATGGTGTGATAGAATTTGAACATGTCCAAACCATTCAAGACCCTCATCCATCTACCTTTCATAATGTATCTAACATCATTGTATATAAAGGTTTATGAAATATTGCATATGGAATATGCCATTAAAAAAATATAGGTGAACCTATAGAATGTGTATTAAATAAAATTTTAGCTAATAAAATGATCACATTTCCAAAAATTAAACCCCTTGATAAACATATGCCATGTCCAAACTGGTTCAAAGAAAATGAATTTCATTATCAATATTTCAAGGGAAATGACACCAAGATGTGTATGATACTTATAAATTATATTCAAGACTTAATTGATAAAGGATAAATCAAATTTTAGGGATAATAATCATCTTTTTATAAGAATTAGTAGTTGAATATATATCAAGACCCCTTCTCCAAATATGACCAAAGGAATAAAGGCAAGTCTAAGGACCAAGGAAAATCATTCACCTAAACTAATTTTGAATATTAATAAATAAATTATCAATATAACCATCAAATTATCACCATTTAAATCAAGGCCAAGACACCTTATGAACTTCCACATCCTTTTATCAAAATCAAAGTTTCATCTTCAGATTGTACTGCCACTACCCAATGTGGAAAAATTAATATAGTGGTAGCACCTCTTAAAGTAACACCCCCAATATTTCCACCTAAAAATACCTATACTATTCCTATTTAATATATCATCAACCATATTGAGAATACCAGTATGTAAATTTCCATTATGGATCTTCTCAAATCCTGGTCTATTCATTGTGACATCTTAAAGCAAATCATTCATGAATTTAAATTCCCCACTAATATTTTTTCTATCCAATTTCATACCATTTTTGGTCATTTATCCAACTTATAATAGATCACTTTCAACCCCTAGGACATGACATTAAATGACCTTAATCATAACTACCCCTTATATGTTGAGGTGTCTATTGAAAACCAAAAGATCCCTTAGGTGCTAGTAGACAGAGGATCCACTATAAACCTCTTTAATATAAATATAATAAAAAAATAAGATATTTAAATACCACACTTGGGACTAATCTTATCATAATAAAATATTATGATGATAATGAGTGACAGTTGACTAGAACTATACACCTCCCTATCTCAGTGGGTCTCGTTATATATCAAATGTTTATCCATGTAGTCAATTTTGACCTTCCTTATAATATCATCTTGGGTTGTCCTTAGATACAATAAATGTGGGATATCTCATCCAATCTTTAGCAATACTTAAATTTTCCACATTATATAACGGAAGTCATAATTCATGATGATTCTCAATACTTCCACAATTTCCAAATGATAGAATAACTTGCTCATAGTCTATATTGTCCAAGAACTAAAAGTATCCCATATAATCCTAAGTTTACCAAGTATATTTATTTGGATGACTTACCTTCCAATCTCATTCCATTTGAGTTCACTTATATCAAAATCATTTCCAAAGGTTGTGGAGATTATGAGTAATAAACATGTAATGTTGGTAATATCCTTTTATCACCCCATAACTATGGGTCCTCCACCAAAATGTAATCAAAGTAAATTGATTATGATGAATTATCTAATACCAATATCTTTATATATGTATCCATATATATAGTTAATTTATATATTATTCAACAAAAATATGTATCTTGAACTATTCCATCATGATAATCCATATCTAGCAATATGAGTCTTTAGGAGGATCTAATCAGCTAATGATTATTATAGTGGGTTTTATCTAACTTTTGATACTTGTCTTATGATGACCCTTAATGGTCCTCTTATGAATATTGAGGATGATTTCTCCAACATTGACATTAGGTTTCCTAGTAACTTCTATGAATATTATGGTGCCCAACACCCCCTCATTGATATCATAAATCCCTCCCCTTCATCTTCATCTTCATCCCTCAATGATCCTATTATTCCCATCAAAAATAATTTCATCACACTTATAAATGGGAATATATAGGAACATACATCATTATATTTCTCTCAAATCAACATGTCATGTGCCAAATATATAAGGATCTAAGAAGATAGTCAGATAATCAATCCTTATCATAAAGTCAACTCTAATTTAATCATAAAAATTTATATTTAAGATGAGTCAACTACTCAGCCAAATAACAAAGTTTCTTCCCCTATGGAGAACATTTCAAAATAACTCAAGGACCAACAAAGTCCTTTATGGAAAAAATCAAATCAAAATAATCCTAAATCAAGTAAAAAGTCAAAATCCCCTAGTGAAGCCCAATTTCAAGCACTATGAGGTAATCATAGTAAAAAATAAAAAAATCAACAAGTCATCATCATAAACAATAATAGTGTGGACAATCTCACTTCAAATATTTAGATCAAATAGTATAAAATTCCAAAGAACTTGGATCCATTAAAATCCTTCATCATGTGGCACAAAATACAAACATCACATTCAATATCTCCAACAGTGTGTATGCTTGCTAATCCCATCCTCCAATCACTCATCACCTTTTCTTCACCTAAGACCAAAATACCCTTATCCCTAGGCACCTTCATATTTTGTATAAGGTATGAAGATACGTAGTTAAGATATTCATATGGGTCATAATCAAGATTAAATTAAGGTCATGATGTTTATCTATGGCCAGCATCGCTTGTAGATCAACACCATTAACATCACACATATCTCACACTCCCAAACATGAAGACATGATGTAAATATTTCCAATATTTATACATTATTTTACATATTCTTACTCAAAAAATACTAAAAAAAATCCATCTAATGGGAAACCTAGTTCTTTCCCACCTTGGATAAGCACATGGATGAAAATTGGTTCATGGCCTCACTAGTAATATGCCTTCATCTAAAATCATATCATATAAAAACCTTGTATACTTAGGGGTAATACATACATTATCTCATTTTTTATCATCATCCATCCCATTTGATTGGTCTTATCCTATCCATCATACCATCCCTCCCATCTTTGACCTTGGTCTCAGATTATGGATACAATAATAGTTTGGGGAAACATTTGGCATGTTAGTAGCACTATAGTAGGAGTATAGCCAATAAAATAGTGATAGGAACAAAGGAACCTTGGATATTTATCTATATCTTCCCTTTCATTCCTATCCTTATCACTTTTTCTTCATCATTACATCACCTAGTCACCTATCAAGTCTTCTCATATTGGTTACTAATTTTTTATTTCCTTTTTCTAAGATTCATATTTGTGTCTATTTTCCTTAAACATATGCATAATATACACAATCATATCTTCTTGATATCATGACATCATACTTTATCTTAGTCCCGCATACTTCACCTCACTATTCCATGTCAAGTATTCAACAGGGCATACCATTTATTTTTCATATTCAACACCTAGTACACTTAAAACTAAATGATAATTTGTTCATTCCCCACTCCCAAGATCATCAACATGACAAAGGCATAATCATACCAAACTTAATAATTATGTATATATGTATGTGTTTACTCACTAGTTTCTTAAATTTAGTACATTTGTGGTAATGTATGTGTGTGTTTACTCCTCTTTATGCATTATGATAATATCATATTGATTGTATTATCTTTTTTTGTCTTTGTGACTTGTCTTATGTTTTTGTATGGTAGTACAAATTAAGGATTCATCTTGGTTTATTAAATACCAATGGTGCATTATGATAGGTACTAATTTTACACTTTTTTAAAATATTTTTGTCTTTTGTGTTATTCCATTATACACTTTTAAAAAATGTCACCATGGTTTTAAGCATGTCATGGTGCATACTACCTAGTGTTATGTAAAAAAATGATTATGTGGACTATGATCATATTAACATGCTTTAGCAATATATAATATATGGATGTTTGAATATAATAAGCCATATATATCCTATAGTCAATCATACATATCTCAATCCCATCATCTCTCCTACCATCTACCAATAAAATCATCAAATTAATCATCTAAGTCTATTACTATGAAGAGGAAATATTCTTTTTTTGAAAATATCTTAATTAAAAACCAAGACAAAGTGTGAAATATTATAATAGTATGTTTTTCAAGATGGTAGTTTAAATGGGTCAAGACACCTTTGACCATGACATATTATTGAAGTATGTTGGGGGATAACATAATCATTTGAAGAGGTCAATGTTTCTTTCAAAATTAGGATATTGGTGAGGCTCGTTATTAATATCATTATCTTGAGATGGTTGAAGACAAGGGTTTATTTTATTCTTCAAATGGTAATAAAGGTGTGTTAAATTTTACTTATGTTTCTAATAAATAACATGTGAATCATTATGGGCACTGTGGTGTTAATGGTCATATTTAGGACACTTGAACAAAAATATGGATCTAGTTTACTATACATGTCATCTACTTAATTTCCACTATACTCAATTATGTACTTCATATATGTAAAACACTATGTAAGACACTTCTTCAATTTTTTTCATGTATATTCAAATTTTCATTTAATTTAGAGTGGTAGAATATGTGTTGAGATGGTCTAGACATTCTTTTATTGATGAAATTAGTAGCTTGTAGCCTTTGGAATCGATATTTTTTAAAGGATGATAAAACTATTAGTATTTATAGGTGGTAGTTGGATAACTACCCTAGTGGTTGCATAACTACCACTATATTAAAGTGGTAGTCATGTAATCACCCTCGTAGTTTCCCCACAAACTAAAAATATGAATTATATTATTTGAAAACACTTCCTCTTCTTGGAAACAATTCATTTGGATTCTTTGGTGGGTTACAAAGTATAAGGTTATAAATAAAACCTATGTGGAAGGAAGAGGACATCATAA
The DNA here is from genome assembly GCA_037957365.1 of Torreya grandis. NCBI lineage: Eukaryota > Viridiplantae > Streptophyta > Pinopsida > Cupressales > Taxaceae > Torreya > Torreya grandis. The sequence continues at coordinate 140,642 of JARHVA010002447.1, forward strand.
AATTCAATGAGAATTATTGAAGTTGGATTTAGATTTTAGTTTGCAATCCTAGATCATTGTTCATGTTATCTCATTATTTCTTAGCTATTATTTTGTTGTTCTTATTGTGTTGGATCATTTTTGAGTGTCTAATAAGTGAAAACATGTTTTGTGTGATAGATTTGGATAGTGTGGAAGTGAAAATCTATCCATGAAGGCCATGTTTGGAATTAACTTGTTAAATTATTGAGATACATAGAGGAAGGGGAGTACAATTTTTTCTCCCACTAGAGTTTTTACCACACCAAGTTTATCTAGGTCATATCTTGTGTTCATATTATGCTTTATCTTAACTTATAATTCCATCTTATGTTTAGTATGTCATGCATCTCATTATATAACCTTTTTGTCTTTGTTTTATAATTAAAATTACTCTATAATAATCATCTATCAAGTATTTTTTTAGATAGTAGTATATGATCCATGTTAGTGAAGATTAATGTGGAACATACACCTAGTTTTTAGATTATATTTATATCATAGATGGTTTAGTATTTTTTTTAGTCATTTTATATGGTTTTGTGTGTTTGTGACTACATTTTAGTATATTCCTATCACTACAGTAAGCCTTGGTAGTGTTCAATAAATCCTAGTTCCTTTTGAAGAAGACAATTCCACCAGGAAGTGGAAGTAAGAGATCATAAGTATGGTCTATTTTGAAGAAAAATATGACCGTATAGTAGAAGAGTTATTTCAAAATTTTAAAGGAGTAGTTATAATCTTTATTTATATAATTAATCTTAGTCGGTTATATTCCATCATAGGGATTCTCTCATACAATTTTGGTGTTCTTATAAAAGCACTAAAGGAAAATAAAGAGAACTCTCTCAAGTGTGAGAAGGTAAAAAAACAACCATGTGCACACAAAACTCCACCTCATTTCAAGGTTGAGGCAAAGATATAAATTTAGCCATATGATAGAGTTTTTAATGTGAAAAGGCTAAACATTTTCTATTCCAAATAAAGGTATATTTTTGTATCAGATTAATGAGAGCCAAAAATAATATTTTGAAAGGTTAAAATTAACCAATCATGTTTTAATTTGGTTTGAAAGTTGTGTTCATACCTTGGTTGTTAAGAATATTCCTTTTATTATTAAGTGGGATGATTTTAATATGCTAATTAATAATTCATTTTATCACATATTTTATTAGGAAGAGAGATCCATGTATTGTAAATATCTTAGGCAAATGTAAGGCCAAAGCATGTACGAGTACACAAGTGAGTTCAAAAATAAATTTGTCAAAATATGAAAGGATATTATATAATTTGACATCTTGATGAACTATGTTAATGGAATCCATAGCTATTTTAGGATACTTGTCCTCTTATCCGATCATATAGATGTATATTAGGCTTGCTCTCAAAATCACTACTTAGATATGGACAAGAAGAAGACTCGATTTACCTCTCAAAGCACTCTAACTCAACAAATTGATTCTAATCATAAGGTTAAATGTTAATGAAAAGGTAATCATAATTCTAATTCCATTTCTATAAAATATGCCAAAAGTTATTATGGTCCTTGTGATGTTGATACTCATTTTGAGGAAATTTTTTGGAAGCTACATCTATAATTTCACTTGTTCAAGATCAAGAGGAATAAGAAGTATATGCCCCATTTCAAGAGGAATTGGTTGTAGCTCTGATGTAGACAAAACTTTATGTTGTACCTCTACCAATAGATAGCTATGTCTGGGTAGTAATATTTTTTTAAGTACAATCCATTGAGGGGGGGTTAAATCAGTGATGGTAAACAATCCAATTCAATTTCTAAACCCTTGCAAATACGTAATCATTCAAAAAAATAATTCATGAAGCATATAGATCATTCATATTAGTGAACAATGAAAATAAATCAAGATCACATACACAACACAAGATCTACATGGGAAACCCTCTTGGGGAATGAAACCCAATCTCAAGCCTAAAAACACATGGACTAGTATCCTATAAAATGATCACAAACAAGAGACTAATCAACTCCTTTTGACTAGTAAACCTTGATCATGTCAGCTTGACCAAAGGCATTTAGTGAAACACCTATTCCACAAGGATATATTTCCCCTAATATGATCAACTCCTTTATACCACTTACCTTTATTAAAACACATGTTTTGCAAGGAGAAACTACCCCAAAGGAAGATCAAGTCCTTTAGACCCTCCTTGGAAAAAACACTTCCACCTTAGAACTAATGTCTTCAACACCTAATGATAGACATCTGGATATCACTCTTATTTTCATCAAAAACTTTGTCACAGATTCAACAACATTACCAAATGATCATACACATAGTTCACTCATTGATCTACCTCTTAGATCAACCACCAAGCTCACATAGTCTTCATATGCACACTCAGATCTCTTTTCACAACTTCACACTGTAGGAACACTATACTATCTTTACAAATATGGAAAATAGGTCATACACATATTTAACCAACTATAATACTTATTAACTCCACCAGTAGGCATGCTACCTATCCTTCACTCTCCAACTTTGACAAAACTTCGACACCAAGTCTCTTGCTTATAAATTCTAGAACCCAACACATTTGGTTCTACTATATATAGAGCAATCATAAATTAATCAAGAACATAGTATTTTTTTTTTTTCCACAAAACATGCCTTCACCCTTAAATCATCTCATATAGGTCATACTTAAGCACAATCCCCTTTAAAAATAGGCCTAAGTCACTTTTAGGTCCTATGGAAACCCATCCACCTTTTTTATACATATTCAAGTAAATTAAGAATATAGGACCATTTAAAAATGCATAGGTCCACTCCTTATGTCCCCTAGTACATCCTCAAAAGGTCACAGACATCTTAGCTTACCTTTGTGTATGCTCAAAATAACTTAAACAGAGAACTTATACACAAGAATGCCATTAACAAACATGTAGTCAACTTCTTAATCATTATTTACACTTAAGATAGATTTATCATACCTCCATAAACCACACATAGAAACCTCATGGATTATACAACACTCCCCAATATCCAATTCATTAAGAAACATTGAAACAACTACATAAGTTTGAATATCCTTCTTGGGTCACTTGCAGAACATATACATAAATAGATTCAAATTTTGAGTTCAATAACTTTTTTTGTACATTCTTCCAAATCTTCTAATCCATATTTTTAGATGCACCTTGGAGTCTTCTACCACTTTGTATTTTACTATGATAAAAAATTTGACTTCTATTGATAACTATGGTCCAAAAACTAGACATTAGTCCTTCCTTTACAAATTCAAATATTCAAATGCAAACAATCACAGTTAAAGTTCAAACACTACTATCACATCTCATGTCCTCTCAACATTAGATCAAATATGCTCTATTGATCTTGATTGATATTTAACACATAAAGACCAAGGCTCAAACATTAAACCTTTATCACTTTCACCATATCTCTTATATCCTTGAAATGTTGACTCCATGTGATCTATCGATCTCTTCAGATCAACTAGCTATTTAATGATCAATGCTCACCATTCGATCAACTATATGAATTTCCACACTCCATTGGATCCTTATCCTATTGCTTAGTCATTAAACATTATGCACATGTCCTCATCTCACTACCTCCTCATTCCTTGGATCAAATGTGCACCTTTGATCTTGCTTGAGATTTAACACATTCAAAAATCACCAATTATGGGGACCCTTGCAATATGCATGAGTAGCCATTTGTGTACCTCAATAACTTCTTCATTGCTTCGATACATGATCTCAAATTTAGACCAAATGAACTCCTCATAAAGGAGAATCCAACCATGTGACACATTTATCCTAAAACTCTTGTGTATGTGAGATATAATTCCATTAAAGTTCCTTCTCAAAAACTTTTTTCATAGATCCAACCATGTCCAAATCTACTTGAGAGGCCAACTTTGATCATCCATAACTTTTTTCATGCTTTAGTACATGAACTCAAATTTAGCACAAATGATTTATGCTCAAAACTAAACAAAACCATATGATCAGTTTCTTTTGACACCTTCACACATTCAAGATATAAAACCATCAAAGTGATCACTTGACCCTTTCTACCTCATTTCAAAATTGGCTTAGTATGGGAAAACATAGTCAAAATATTTGGGATCCCAACTTTGCACATCTATATCTCTTGATGTGCTACATGGCATGATCTAAAAAATAGCACAAACAAAATAGGTCCAAAACTAAATAAAACCATATGATCAACTTCTTATGAAACATCCACATGTGTGATATCTAGCCTCATTAACATGCTTAATTATCTCTTTGTAGTCATATTGCAAATTTGGCTAAGTATGGGAAAACAATGAAATTTTGACTGAGAAGCCAACTTTACACCCTCATATCTTTGAATAAAATTTGATGTATGACTTGAGATATGGTTCATAACAACTAGTGACTAATTTTATAACAACCATATGAACATCTCCCCTTGACTCCCTCTCATGTGGCAATGGTGATGTCATCAAACTGCCTACTCAATGTTTATGCCACTAGACCCAAAGTGTCTAGATGAGAACTATGATCAACTAGATTAATTCCACTTGTGTACACCAGCTCTCAAAGCATAAAAAAAATCTTAAGGACCTCATTTACATGCACCAATCACCATACTCAACCTTGAACACCTCTAATCATTCAAACTATAAATATCAACTAATCCACCTTCAAGCATACTTAAAACATGCACATTACACACTTTGTCATTATCACTTAGGCTATCAAATAACTTCATACACTCACTATGACATCTTCATGACATGACCATTGACATCACTAACAAATCTCCAAAAATATCCCTCTTTTTAATTAATGTCAACACTCATCAATATAGCAATATATAGATCACCTTCTCTCTCTTCAAAGTACTACAACAAGAACTTTCTCACCAAGAAGAACTTTATCCCCATTTGACACAATGATAAAGTGGGAACACACTAATCTAGATGACCCAAAAAGACTAAAAAAATATGAAATTACCATCGTATAAATATGATAGAAACTCCCCTTACCTTGATCTTACCTCTTCTTATCTTGACAACTTCCTCTTACTCCATGCCAACACTCTCTTCAATCAAGCATTGCAACCCATGAAAAAAGAACACACAAGACCATATAAATCTGATATATCTTACCAATATACATATAATAAGGGCTCCCTATAGTATTTTTGAGTAATTACACCATTTGAGTATTATCAAATATCCACACACCATGAAGAATCACCATGCAGGATTACTAGCCTTATCTCTTAAGACACTTACATGACCATCAACAAAACATCATACCACTCAATTATAAAGAAACATGTTCTAAACAAATTTAAGAATAGACCTTGAATACAATCATGATTTTCTCTTATGAAAAAACTGAACAAAAGCACTCTTCTTATCACTAGGCTTGTCTAGTCCTCTTGTAGCCCTACCTAAAACTTGCAGAGCCCACAATTTTTTGTAGACACATATTCCAAACCTAAAAATTAATATCTAGAGCACTATCATATTTCCCCTCAATCACAAAAATTTTTAAAAACAATCTCATATTATTCCACATACTTATTTAACAAACATACTATTAGCCAAATTTGTTACCTTTATTTTGAAATTTCGTTTGGCTAAGTTTAGCATCTCTTATCTATTTTCAATTCAATTGTGAAGGACTCATGAAAGAACCAGTTATTTTATCTTCTTTAGAAGATTTGTTTCAGCCTTTTTCAAGTGTTTTTCCCCCTTTTTTCCCTAAGTGTTATCTCTTTTAGAAAGGATTCCTTTATTTCAGGTTTTTTGTCTCAGATAAAAAGTTTAAAAGAATTTAACCTTTTTGTTTCAGACTTTTTGTCTCAGACAAAAAGTTTGAAAGTTTTCTCTTCCTTTGTCTTTTCCCTTCAAATATTTCCCTTCAAAACTTTTTGTAAGTGTCTTTTCTCTCTCTAAAGTGCCCTTTGAAACTTTTCAAAAGGGTCACTTTCCTTCCAAAGTGCCCTTTAGAAAGTTCCAAAGGGTCACTTTTCTTCCAAAGTGCCCTTCAAAACTTTTCTGAAAGGCCACTTTCTTCCAAAATGCCCTTCAAAAATTTTTGAAGGGTCACTTTTCTTCCAAAGCACCCTTCAAAACTTTTTTGAAGAGTCACTTTCTTCTAAAGTGCCCTTCAGAAAAGTTTTTAAGGGTCACTTTTCTTCCAAAGTGCCCTTCATAACTTTTTTGAAGGGCCACTTTCTTCCAAAGTGCCAATCGAAAAAGTTTCAAAGGGACATTTTCTCTTCCAAGTTCCCTTAAAAAAAAATTGAATGGTCATTTTCAAAGCTAAGTACCCTTCAAAAAGTTTTGAAGGGTCACTTTCTATTCCAAGTGCCCTTTGGAAAGTTTCAAAGGGTCACTTTCTCTTCCAAGTACCATTCAAAAAGTTCCAAAGGGTCACTTTCTCTTCCAAGTGCCCTTCAAAAAGTTTTGAAGGGTCACTTTCAAATATAAGTGCCCTTTTAAAAGTTTTTAAAGGTTATTTTCTATTCTAAGTGCCCTTCAAAAAAAATTTAAGGGTCACTTTCTCTTCCAAGTGCCCTTCAAAAAGTTTTGAAGGGTAACTTTCTCTTCCAAATTCCCTTCGAAAAGTTCTGAAGGGTCACTTTCAAAGCCATGACCTTTGAAAGAGGTTTAAAGGAATTATTTTAGAGTTTTTGTCTATAAAAATCCTTTCAACAAGCCATAAACAAAGAGCCATAAAATATATGGAAGAGCTAGGAGAAAGATAAAGGAACATTTCCTTTGGCAAATGTGTCTATAGGGAAATTATTCAGGATGAGTGTCAAAGGAAAAGAAGCTCAAAGGAATGAGCAAGAAGAAAAGGTGGATAGAAAGTATGAAAGAATTAATTCAAATAATTTATTTAAAATAATTCCTTTAGGATAAAATCTCGAAGGAAATATCTTGTAAAAAGGCTAAAAGAAATATTCTTGAAGGAATTATGTTGATAAAGTGACGAGCTAAGGGACGTCAAAATTAGCATCATGGATTAACTGTTGGGATTAAAATGTCCCATGATATGTTGAAGGATGTAAAACTTTGAAGTGATTAACTATTCATTAAGATTAAATCAAGTTTTCAAGGCCACTTAATAGGCTTGGTCCAATGACATGGTTCACCATCATGCTTAGACAAATGAGAAGTTGCCATATGGTGTGAGCTAGAGTAAATTTGGCTTATCAAAGACAAATAGAGGGAAATCAATAGGCATCCATGCCCAATACATTGATGACATAGAATCAATTATCTATTGAATTCTTTGAGGACCAATCAGAGGGGCATCCCTCAATGCCATTGTGCATCGGAAGAAGCCAAGGAGAAGTGGTTGGGCACTAAAATAGATTTCTAACAAGTGGCTACATTGATAAAAACCATTTTAATTCCATTTCCAAATATCTTTATTATATTAAGTATCCATTGGAGAATCATCTTCAAGAGGGCAAGCCAAGGGCATTCAAGAGGGTGACATGGATCAATCAAAGTGCCCTAATGAGCATCATTGGCAAAGTCAGTTGCAGCTGAAGATGGAGACTTCCAATAGAATTGATTCCTCTCCTTGGCACCAAAAGTTTTCCTCTATTCATTCTTGATATATATATATCCCCTTGGATAGTAAAAGAGGAGACCATACAGTGTATGGCAAAGCCCTACTAGAATGATTCAAGTTCTACCTTTTGAGCATTTAGCATAAATCTATTTCCTTTAAGATTTTTCTAGTTTTTTTGGTTTGAGTGTGAAAGAGATGTATAGTAGTAGCATGTAATGATTTTCCATCATTCTACCCACTTTATCCTTCATAATTTAATAAGAGTTATTAGTCTAACTAGTCACATATTTTGTATCCAAGTGTATTGAATTTATGCATGTTTATTATTATCTTGAATGTGCAAAGTTTGCCTTTCAACTCATTTACCTTGTGTCATATTTACACATCTCACCTCTATATTGAAATATTGTTGTTAGAATATTTAGAACTTGGGAATGGTTTGTGATTTTCTGTATTGTGCACTAGAATCTAACATTCATGTGGAAAATAGTTTTGGTGTATCACCACTCTTAGAATAGGATTCCCTTTTCTACAAATTTCTAACTCTGTTCTTTTTAAACAAGTTTGTTTAGTAGAGATTATGTTACAGACACATCTATAGGGAACTAGCCCTTTCAATCTAGAGGTCCATTTCCTCCATAGGCATACCCACAAGCTTGGAAATGTTTTAGCATTGCCCAAATTTGGGATAGAATTGAACATTCTCTTCTAGGGTGCAAGATTTGGAGTTTATAGATTTGGCACACATGGTGGGACCAATTTTTTGACATGTCAAGGTGAATGTTGGTCTTGACAAGCCTAAGGTTGTATAAGTATCCTTAACCTATAATTTGGTGAGTCCAAAAGGGTGAGAATCCGTTGTTTTAGATCAAGTTCCCCACATTATACTTTATGGTCCTCACTAGGTCATCTAGGATTTTTAATCAAGCCCCTTTAGCTAAAGCTCTTCCTGAAGAATAATGCCCTGAACCATTCCTAACACTTAGAAATCCTTGGTAAGGATATTTTGGAGAAGAAGAGGAAGAATTGGAAGAATTTGAAGATTTTTAAGAGATAAGAGATCAAGAAAAAAGAAGATAAATGGATATACATCAACCTTTCCTAGCCTTTAATACCCAAAATCTAATTGACCTTCCTGCATATGACCCTATTCCTCCCAATGCTACCAAGAGTCTCCCTAGTTTCAATGGTGAAGGTCCTATTACACCATCTGATCATATTAGAGACATTTCAAACTTTTATAATTTCTATAATGTCACCTAAGCCAATATAGCCATTAGATCGTTGGCTATGTCTCTCAAAGGTAAGGCACTTGACTGGTACAAAATGTTGGAGGGTAGTTGAATTACAAGCAGGGATGGCTTTAGGGAATTGTTGGAAACTAGATTTGAAAAAAAAGGGGACCATATTTCGCTAATCCATCAATTAAATGTAATAAAGATAGGTCATAATGAATCCATGGGGATTTCAATGAAAGGTTTTAGAGGACATGGCATAGGCTACCACCTATCATGAGACCTCCTCCAAGCTTTGTGTTCCCCACGTATCTCAAAGGTATTAGTACTAATGTGTCTATTATATTATAGTCAATGGGAGGTTTCACTTTACCATGCATATATGATTTAGCCATTGAAGCTAATAATAACTCAATATAGGCTAGAAAGCTCCCTCTAAGAGTTTCCATGCCTTTATTGTCTCACAATTCAGTTGAAGCTCCAAGCATAGCACAAGTTCCTAACACCAATGTGAATTCAAGAGCCTTTCCCAAGAAGATGGATATTGTTGTGGAAAAAGATGAAGAGATCTGATCATTGCAAGCTCAATTCTAGACACGTGTTCTAGCCAACCATCAACAGTATCCTCAATAAGGATATAGAGCTCCACCCCAATACAACTACCAAGGAAGAAGACAAAATAAGAAAGGTTCCAATAGGCATCCCAATACCTATAATCCTGATTCCACTCCTCCCATGAAGGTTGTTGTTCTAGTACATGCAAACCTAGTCCAAGGAGGGGATCATTTGGACTAATGGGGACAGCCTCAAAGTTAGTTTATGAATGATGATGGATGAGCCATCCAAGATTTTGAAATGCAGGAAGAAGCTACTCCTTACATGACATCAGAAGAAGTGGGTCCCAGTCGAAGGGATATTCATGGAAAAGGTAGCAGCCAAAGTATAGGAATGATGAGTTTTCAAACTAGAGATGATTACATGTTAAATCAAAGAATGTCAATTACAAAAAACACAAGAGATAAAAGGAGAGATTTGGGAGATGTTCCAAGAGTTCATGTGACTCCAAGTGATGCTTCTCTAAGGCCACAAGCTATGAATTCTAGTACAACACATACTACTAGTCATGTTCCTCAACAAAATTAGAATATAAGTGGGGTTATCAAGCCTCCAATAAAGCAAGATCAAAATCCCTCACTACCATCAAGAACGCAAGAGAGGGTGAAATATTTCCCTCTAATCATTTTTTATTCATTGAAGAATGCCAAGACAATCATATCTCTATGGGTAGTCTTGCATATGCCTGGTCAAAAAGAGCTCTTGCAAAAATAGCTTACAAACATTCATGTATCCCCTCAAGCTTCTAAACACAATGGTGTAGCTCTTACCAATTCTCCAAATCATATCTTGGAGCCCTCCAAAAAATCTAAAAATCCTCCACCTTTCTACCTCACACTCATTATGGGAGACAAGTTGGTCCATAATTGTATTGTGGATAGTGGAGCAAGTACCACTGTCATGCCTAAAGTGGAGGCTGACAAATTGGGTTTAAAGTATGAACCATATAGAAAAGGCATGTTGTAGTTTGATGTGACTCTAACCAAGATAGTAGGATTGGTCAAAGGTTTGAAATTCTTTCTCCATGGCTATCCAAGTTTCCCCATCATACAAGATGTTATGGTGGTCAAGGGACTTCATGGCAAAGATAGGAGGATAAATTTTTACTGACTAGTCTTTTCTAGCCTTCAAAACAAGATATGAAACCAAGGTAACTATAAGAACTCAGCCCTTAGTAAGGTTTCATATTGAGCCATACATGGAGACAAAGTCAAATCAAAATTGTATAATCAATAAAGAAGAAGAAACTGTCATAGATGGTGAAACATCCTCCCCCCTTGAAGATATTTCTAATATTTTTCCTCATAAATATAACACTAAGACACTTGGACTTGATCTATACACCTTCATAGAAGAGACTAATTTGGGAATTTACTATATGCATGATAAAGATGTTTCTGTTCCTTTACTCACTAATGAAGATCATGAACTTGATTGCATATGGGATATGTTTTTTGATGGCTCAAGAAGTAAAGTAGGTGTAGGATCTAGTGTTATGTTATTTTATCCATTAAATAATCAATACTACTCCTCATAAAAATTCCACTTTAACTACACTTACAATGTGGTAGAATATGAAGGTCTAGTTCATGGCCTCTAATGTGTAAAGAAGAGAGGGATCAAGAATCTAAAATTTTATGGATATAATGAATTGGTCATCCACCAAGTAAGAAATTAGGCTATAGCCAAGAATCCCTTTCTTAAGTCCTATAATCATAGGGTATGGGACCTACTTGAAGACTTTGATGCCTCAACATATAGTCCCTCTTATGGGGTTCAAATAAACATGTTGATAGGTTGGCTACCATAGAAGCACAATTTGACACAACTGCTAATGTAGGGAAGGAGGAGTAGTCACATATCAAGATCATAGTGAGGCCTTCTATTCTATACAATGAAGTGTCATGACAAGTGTTTGAAAGTGATGAACACATTGCACATTTATTGAAAAATGAGGTAGTTTTTTCCTCAAGAAACCAAAAGAGACTACATGGTCAATATGAAGAGAAAATCATTTAGCTGAAGACAAACAAGATACCTAAAGGGCTGATTACCTTAGAGAGTATTTTCAATGAGGATGATCATAATAAGAAAGAAAGAGTGAGTATGTCAACAAATGAAGAGAACTATGAAGGAGTTTTGATTTTCAAGGATAGATGTTTGAAAATTGGCAAGGTATGTTCTCAACCTGAGAGGCAGGATTTTACTAAATTGTATAAGGAGTTTCATGACATATTTTCTTGGGAGTATAAATAATTCAAAGGTTTTGATCCAAGTCTAACTCATTATATCATCGAGTTAAAACTTGAAGCTAAACCGGTCAAGCAAAAGCAAAGGCCTATGAATCCCAATATAGAAGAACTAATGAAGAAGGAACTAACTAAGCTGATTGAGTCTAGGATTATCTTTACTATCAAACACTCAACTTGGGTGGCCAATGTTGTGCCTATCCAAAAGAAGAATGGAGAAATCAGACTTTGTGTGGATTTTTGAGATCTTAACAAAGTGTCTCTCAAAGATCATTATCCACTACCCTCTATGGAGAAAATTTTACAAGTTGTTTTGGGTTCTCAATGCTTCTCTCTTCTTAACGATTATTTAGGATACAACCAAATATTGATTAATGAATAAGATCAGTTTAAGATAGCCTTCATCACCAAATGGGGAACCTTTTCCTATAATAATATGAATTTTAGTTTATCAAACACTTTAGCCATGTTTCAAAGGGTAATGGACATGGCTTTTAAAGGTCTGATCAATAAGTTTCTATTGGTGTATCTTGATGATGTAACTATTTTTTCAAAAGATGTTATTGATCATATGAAACATCTACGATAGGTGTTTGATAAATGTAGGGAGTATGGGATATCCCTTAATCCAAAAAATTTCATCTTTGTTATCCATGAAGGTAATCTTTTAGGTTATATTATTTCAAAAGAAGGCTTGTCTATTGACCCAAAGAGGATTGAGGATATTCTAGGCTTGTCCTTGCCTCAACACAAGAAAGGGCAGCAAATTTTCTTAGGGAAAATAAAATTTGTAAGGAGGTTTATTCTAGGCTTTGAAACTATGGTAAATCCTATCACATCCATGCTCAAGAAGAACCAAGCTTTTACTTAGAAAACGGAAGGTAATAATAGTTTTGAGGCAATCAAGAAAGCAATTGTAAAATCTCCTACTCTCTTAAACCCAAAATTTTCCAAGTATTTCATACTCTATACCTTTGCTAACCTTTATATAATCTTAGCAATGCTTATGTAAAATAATGATTAAGAGGTTTAGTAGTCAATTACATTCTTCAGCCAAGGATTAGAGGATTATGAGGTCAGGTATTCTTTGTTGAGAATTAGGCTCTAATAGTGATTAAAGGATTGAATAAATTTAGACACATGGTTTCCAACAAAAAGATACATGTCATGGTTTCTCATCCTAGCACCAAGGAATTTCTCTAAAGCAAAGACCTCAACGAAAAGAGAGCTAGATGGATTACAAAGGTGATGGAGTATGACATGGACATCAAGGTGATAAACTTGGTGAGAGGAATAGGATTATGTAAGCATTTAAATTTACATCTACAGGAGCCAAAATAAGATGTCTTAATTAACCAAGTTCAACCCAAACCAATTGATCACATTTCATTTCAAAGTTGGACACAAGACATCATCAATTTTCTTCAAAATGGTGAGTGTCCCAATGGTTTAAGCAGGTCTCAAAGGAGATACTTAGATTACAGACCATTCCCTATTGCCTTGCTAATAATGTTCTCTTTAGAAAGGACATAAATGGTGTGTTGTTAAGATGTGTTGACAATGATCCATTTGACATGTTGCTAGAAGGTTTTCACATTGGTACAGATGGAGGTCATTTATATCCTTGAACTATAGCTACAAAAAATAATGAGGGTTGGTTACTATTGGCCTAGTCTTTTTAAGGACTATTATCATTGGGCTAAGGTGTTTCCTCAATGTGCCTTCTTTATATGAAAACAAAAACTTGCAGCCCTTCCATTGAATCATATCCAAGTGGACTAACCTTTCATGCAATGGGGCCTTGATTTCAATGGTATGATCAACCCTCCATCAAGTATTGAACACAAATGGATATTAACTACTAATGACTACTTCACAATATGGGTAGAAGCTATTTTACTAAAAGAGGCAAATGAAAATGCTAACTTAAAGTTATATGACAACATTATACAAGGTTTTCAGTTTCTCATGTCATAATTTCTAATAATACACTTATTTTCTTAAGTGCCAAAATGTTTGATTGGGTAGGTAGGAATGGAGTTCACTTGAGTACCTCATCTAATTATTACCCTTAAGGTAATAGATTAGTTGAGTCTACCAACAAGAACCTCATCAAGATCATTAAGAGAACATTGGAGAATAATCAAAGAGCCTAGCACAACAAATTAAAAATAGCTTTATGGGCAGACAAGATTACTCCTAAGAAATCAATTGGTAACTCTCCATTTATACTTATTTATGGAAGATAAGCCAAGTTGTCCATATCCCAAGAACTCCCTACCCTAGAAATTGCACAGTAGCTATAATTACTTGAAAACACTCCAATGGAAGTTAGGTTGATAGAACTAATTTAGTTACAAGAGGCAAAGGATGATTCACACAAGGCCATGGATCATCACCAAGTACTCATCAAGAAGTCCTTTGATAAGAGAGAAACTACAAGAGTATTCAAATAAGGTGACTTGGTTTTGAAGTGGGATGAAGATAGAGAAAAACTAGGCAAGCATATAAAGTTTGACACTTTGTGGAGTGGCCCTTACATCATCAGCAAGTGTAATCAACTCAAATCCTTTCAACTATCCAAAATGAATGGAGAAGAGTTTCATATCCCTACGAATGTGCTAGACTTATAATCTTGATATTAGCCCTTGCTTATCTTTTTGTAAATACTAGTTTAGATGTGTGTGTTTCCTTTTGTTCATTATTGTGTTCCCTAAGTGCTTATAGCATAACACACCTTCCTTTTGTTTAGTGTGCATCTCTACCTTATGTGTGTGAATTAATCTAGCTAGTGTGTTTTTGAGCCAAAGCTTGTTTGGTCCTCTTTTAAGTGCCTATATGCATGGCTCCATGCCCAATGAAATGATTTAGGTGATTTATCTTTGGCATACTAGGGATGTCTCCCCTGGGAATCACCAAGAATGTTAGCCAAATTTTTTACCCTTATTTTAAAATTTCCTTTGGCTAAGTTCAGCATCTCTTATCAATTTTCAATTCAATTGTGAAGGACTCATGAAAGAATAAGTTGTTTTCTCTTCCTTGGAATCTTTGTTTCAACCTTGTTCAAGTGTTTTACCCCCTTTTTAAATAAGTGTTGTCTCTTTTGGAAAGGAATATTTTGTTTTGGGTTTTCTATCTCAGATAGTAAGTTTGAAAAAATTTGGCCTTTTTATTTCATAATTTTTGTCTCAGACAAAAATTCTAAAATTTTTCTCTTTCTTTGTCTTTTCCCTTAAAATATTTCCCTTCTAAACTTTTCTAAAGGGTCTTTTCTCTCTTTAAATTTCCCTTTGAAAATTTTCTAAAGGGTCACATTCCTTCCAAAGTGCCCTTCCAAAAGTTTTGAAGGGTCACTTTTCTTCCAAAGTGCCCTTCAAAACTTTTTTGAAGGACCACTTTCTTCCAAAGTGCCCTTTGAAAAGTTTTGAAGGTCACTTTTCTTCTAAAGTTCCCTTCAAAACTTTTTTTGAAGGGCCACTTTCTTCCAAAGTACCCTTCAGAAAAGTTCTAAAAGGTCAATTTTCTTCCAAAGTGCCCTTCATAAAAGTTTCAAAGGGAAACTTTCCCTTCCAGGTACCCTTCAGAAATTTTTGAAGGGTCACTTTCAAAGCCAAGTACCCTTCAAAAAGTTTTGAAGGGTCACTTTCTATTCTAAGTGCCCTTTGAAAAGTTTCAAAGGGTCACTTTCTCTTCTAAGTGCCCTTCAGAAAGTTATAAAGAGTCACTTTCTCTTCCAAGTGCCCTTCAAAAAGTTATGAAGGGTCACATTCAAATCCAAGTGCCCTTCAAAAAGGTCTAAAGGGTCACTTTCTATTATAAGTGCCCTCAGAAAGTTCTGAAGGGTCACTTTCTCTTCTAAGTGCCCTTCAAAAAGTTTTGAAGGGTCACTTTCAAAGCCATGGTCTTTGAAAGAGGTCTGAAGGAATTATTGTATACTTTTTGTTTGCAATAATCCTTCTAACAAGCCATAAACAAAGAGCTTGAAAAGATATGGAAGAGACAAGAAAAATCTAAAGGACCATTTCTTTCGAGGAAAGTGTCCATGGGGAAATTATTTAGGATGAGTGTCGAAGGAAAAAACCCAAAGGAATGAGCAAGAAGAAAAGGATAATAGAAAGTTTAAAGGAATTATTTTGGATAATTTGTCTGAAATAATTCCTTTGAAAGAAAATCCTAAAGGAAAGAGCTTGAAAAAATTTTGAAAGGAATATTCTTGAAGGAATTATGTCGATGAAATGATGGGCTAAGGGATGTCAAAATTAGTATCATGGACTAGCTATTGGGATTCAAATGTCCCATGACAGGCTGAAAGATGTCAAACTTTAGAGTGAGGAACTAGCCATTAAGAGTAAATCAGGTTTCCAAGGCTACTTAACTTAATAAGCTTGGTCCAATGACATGATTCACCATCATGTTTAGACAAACGAGAAGCTACCATGTGGCATGAGCTAGAGCAGAATTAGATTGTCAAAGATAAATAGAGGATAATCCATAGGAATCCATTCCTAGTAGATTCATGACATAGAATCAATGATCTATGTCAGTATTTAAGGGCCAATCAGAGGTATGTGCTTCCATGCCATTGTGCATCATGACAAGCCAAGGAGAAGTGATTGGGCATAAAAATATATTTCTAATAGGTGGTTCCATTAATAGCAACCAATTTAATGCAATCTCCAAGTATCTCCATTCTGTTGAGTAGCCATTGGAGAAGCATCTTCAAGAGGTCAAGTTAAGGGCATTCAAGAGGGTGGCATGGATCAATCAAAGTGCCCTAATGAGCATCATTGGCAAAGTTAGTTGCAACTAAAGATAGAGACTTCTAATAGAATTAATTCATCTCCTTGGTGCCAAAATATTTCCTCTCTCTCTTCCTTCTTGCTATATATATATATATATAGCCCCTTGGCTACTAAAAGAGGAGACCATGTAGTGTATGGTGAAGCCCTGCTAGAATTATTCAAGTTTTGCCTTTTAAGAATTTAGCATAAATCTTTTTCCTTCAAGATTTTTCTATCTTTTTTGGTTTAAGTGTGTAAGAGATGTATAGTGGTAACATGTGATGATTTTCCATCCTTCTACCCACTTTATCCTTCATACCCGAACAAGATTTCCTAGTCTAGCTTGTCACATAGTGTGTATCCAAGTGTATTGAATTTTTGCATGTGTATTATTGTCTTGAATGTGCAAAGTTTGCCTTTCAACTCATTTACTTGATGTCATTTTTACACATCTCACCTCTATGTTGATATATTTTTGTTATAATATTTAGATCTTGGGAATGGTTTTTGTTTTTTCTATATTGTGCAATAGAATATGACATTCATGTGGAAAATAGTTTTGGTATATCACCACTCTTAGAATAGGATTTCCTTTTCTACAAATTTTAAACTCTTTTCCTTTCAAACAAGCTTGTTTAGTAGAGATTGTCTTGTAGAGACATACACATGGAGATATCCCTTTTAATATAGAGGTCCATTTCCTCCATAGGCATACCCATAGGCCTAGAAATTTTCCAATGTTGCCCAAATTTGGGATAGGACTGAACACTCTCTTCTATGGTGCAATATTTGGAGACAACACCTACTATCCAAATAACCCTCCACATTGACAAAAAAAAGGAATAACTACAAAACCACAAACCTTCAAATCTTTTTGAAGCTTTATTTGACCACCCATTTGGCCCATTAAACAAATTAAGAAGCCTAAACCTCAAATCATAAGGAAACCCACTTTTCTAGTATAGCCCAAAACCCTATAATCTCAAAATAAGCAAGGTCAACAAACCTCCTTTTGGTCAATGCCCACCTATGCACCTACTTACACACCAAGAAACATAAATCACACACTTTTGAAACAAGATTTGATCTTCTATACCTTTTTTAGCACCAAACACTTCATGACATTTGCATCAATCTCAATAAGCCACTTGAAACCTTCAATCTAGCCCTATATATTATTCCAACTAAAAAACACCACAACAATACTTGCTTCTCCACTTGAAAGGAGTCTCTTAAGAAGCATAGACAGAGACACCCTCTATAACTCAGTGTTCCAAAACAAATAAAAATCCTCATATTCCTCTTCCTCCTTGCTTAGATGATACTTATAGTTCTTTTTCTTCTTCTTCTTTGGCTTTAGAGAAATAGCTTCTTCAACTACTACTACATTCTCCTTTTCTTCAATGATTGGATTATTAATACATGGAGACAACATAGATTCATGACATACCTTTTCATCTAAATAATATTCCTAGTAGTTTGAATCTTCATCACTCGGCACTTATTCAACAATAGTAGGATGTTCACTTGGATCCATACATACCTCAGAACTAGCCTCAACCAATACCTTGGTCTTCTCCTTGAGCTTAGTCTCTTCATTCTTAACATGAGCAGATAATGAGACCTCTTAGGACTCTTCAACCTAAAAAACATTCTCCACCATATAAAATAGATTACTTGGATCTACATCCTCATTATAATTCCTACTTACTACCTTTGGTTTTCATGTATTAATTTGTCTTCTTTTTTTCACTCTAGGATCTTGATAGAACCTATTATGCTTTATAGGCATTTGCTTGTAAAATCTAGTAATATGACCTCTTTGTTCACAATTAAATCACACCATACTTTTTGCAAAAATCTCTTTCTACCTTTCCAAATTTGGACAATATCTTACAATGTGTCCAAGTTCACATTAACTTTAGCACTCAATATCTCTTGAAAGAAATGTAGCTTGTCTTACCTTAAATGGACAATGTTTTATAAAGTATCCAAAATTATGATAGTTAAGGCACTCAACCTTGCTTACACCTTTTGACTAATGACCCCCATCATAGTTCCAAGTAAATTCATTCTTATCAGGTCTTCCACATTTTCTATCTCTATGCCCAAATTGATTACAAGTATAGAAGTAACCATTGAGCATACCTCATGGAATTTGGTTGTCTGATCTATTTTATATTCATCCTACCATCACCTTCATTCCTTTTTTGATGATTTACCTTCAAAGGCTGATCTACCTTATTCACATTAGTCTTCATCTTGTTTTGAGTTGTAGTCTCTGGTTCTTCTTTGTATCCAAGACCAGTCTTATCACTCTCATGCTTTTGATCATTATGAATGTTGTTTGAATCAATTTATCCCTTTTCAAATCTCAAAAATGACATAACATTACTAGATACATTCTTTTACTTATATTTCAATGACTCGTTTTCAATTACATACCTTGCACATTCATCTTCTTTAGGTTTTAGGCTTGTAGATAGAATTTTGAAATGACAACTAAGATGCTTGACCATATCTTCATGCTCCTTAGAATCTTCATCCATTATTTCCTTAAACAAATTTAATTTATTCTCAAATTCCTTGAGTTTAGATCTCATCTTCTTATTTTTCTTCTTCTCAATATTCAATTCTTCATGTGCATTAGATAATGCAGTCTCATAGTCCACCTCATCTTCATCATCACCTAAATCAATCTAATTAGGCACCTTCTCATGTGAGAAACTTCTTTCCTTATCCATAAATAGAGCTTCATCTTCAGTAGAACCATCATCTTCATAATCATATTCTGAGACACTATCTTCGCTCTCTTTTGATGAGCTACAATCTTCTTTGGTGTATAGAATCTTCTTGTCCTTAAAGTGCTTCTTATTGTTATCAAACCTTTTTAATCCCTTTTTAATTTTATCAGACCTAAAATATATCTTTTCATCATCATGACCTTGATCATGCTCTTTAGCATCATCCTTCTTATACTTATGAGGGTACTTATTAGCAAAATGTCTTATCTCACCATAGTTAAATCATTTGAGGGGTAGCTTACCTTTATAACTTTTTGAACTTTTTCAAAATTTTATTTAAATAAAAGCAATTATTTCATCTGATCTATATTAGGAATGTCATCCTCCTTCAATTTCTTACCTTGTAACTTCTTCTTTGTCTTAATTTTAGTCTTGAAAGTTACTTCCTTCTTTGGTGGTATATCATAATTCTTCTTCATCTCATAGGCATTAAGGGTGCCATGCAATTGATCCATCTTCAACTGAGTAATATCATGACTCTCTTTTATAACAAATACTTTTGGATCAAACTTGGGGGATAGAGATCATAATGCATTTTAAACAACAATAGTCTTTTTAAGATTCTTTCCAAGACCTCTGATGATGTTCACAACCTCACAAACTTTCTATAAAAAATATGCCATGGTATATTATTCATGCATCTTGAGACTTTCATATTGTCTTATGTGATTTTATAACTTAGCAAGATTAACCTTTGAATCTCCTTAAAAAATAGTTTTCAATTTATCCCACATTTCCTTGGTAGATGTGCAATGAATTACTTTGGTGAACTCAATTTCTATAAGACCACAAGTGATGGCAATCATTACCTTAAATTTGTTCTAAAATAGATTATTTTATGCAACACTAGATGGAGGAATAGTAGGAGAAACATAAACATCCAAATCATATTTCCATACATCAAACCCTAGGGACATAATGTAGGTCTTCATTATAGCACTCCAAAATGCATAAGTGGATCCATTGAGCATCAGTGCTTTCTTATTAGAGAAACCACCTTGAACATTATGACTAGCCATTATACCTTGGATCACCTTCAAGATATCAAGCCTTTACCAAAGGACCTTGATCTGATACCAATTATTAGAGGTATAATCCACTAAGAGGTTGGGGATGAATCAGTGATGCAAAACAATCCAATTCAATTTTTAAACCCTTATAAATAATTAAGAACTCAAAATAATCATTCATGAAGCATACAAATAATTTGTATCAATGAGAAATAAACATAAATCAAGACCACATACATAGCACAAGATCTATGTGGGAAATCCTCTTGGGGTATAAAACCCACTCTCAAGCCTACAAACACATGGACTACTATACTATAAAATGATCACAAAGAAGAGATTGACCAACTCTTTTAGACCATCAAACCTTGATCATGTCCTAGCCAAATGTATTTAGTGAAACACCTATTCCACAAGGACATATTTCCCCTAAGATGACCAACTCCTTTAGGCCACCTTCCTTTAGTAAAACACATGTTTTATAAGGAGTAGCTACCCCTAAGGAAGATCAAGTCCTTTAGACCCTTCTTGGAAATAACACTTCCACCTTAGAATTGATGTCTTCAACACATGATGATGGAGCTTTGGATATCACTCTTCTCACCTTTCAAAAAAAATTATGTCATAGCTTAAAAAACATGACCAAATGGTCATATGCATAGTCTAATCACTGATTTGCCTCTCAGATCAACCACTAAGCTCACACAGTATTCATATGCATAATCAGATCTATTTTCACAAATTCACACTACAAAAACACTATACTATCGTTAGGAACATGACATATAGGTCATACACATAGTAAACTAGTTGTTTTGCTCATTAACTCCACCAATAGGCACATTACCTATCCTTTGCTCTCCAACTCTCTCAAAACTTCCACACCAAGTCTCTCAATTACAAAATCTAGAACCCAACACATTTGGTTCTACTATATATAGAGAAATCATGAATTAATCAAGATCACAATATTTATTTTTCATCCACAAAACATGCCTTCACCCTTAAGGCATCTCATATGGGTCATACTTAAGCACATTCCCCTTTCAAAATAGGCCTAAGTCACTTTTAGGTCCTATGGAAACCCATACACCTTTTTGATACATCTTTGAGAAAATTAAAAACATATTACCATTTTAAAATACATGATTCCACTCCTTATGTCCCCTAGGGCAACCTCAAAAGGTCACAGACATCATAGCTTACCTCTGTATGTGCTCAAAATAATTCAAACAAAGACCTTATACATAGGAACACCATTAATGAACATACCATCAAATTCTTAAGAATTTTTCATACTTAAGATAGATTGATCACACCTTCAAAAACCACACAAAGCAACCTCATGAGTCTATAATACTCCCAAATATCCAATTCACCAAGAAACATTTAAACAACAACTGCATAAGTTTGATTATCCTTCTCAGGTCACTTGTAGAACATATGTGAAAACATAGTAAACTTTAGGTCTAAATAACTTTGTCTATACACACTTTAAAATCTTCTAATCAATATTTCTATATGTGCCTCGGACTCCTCTACCACTTTGTTTTTTAATGTAATAAAATTTTCAACTTTTATCAAAATCTATGGTCTAAAAACAAGACACTGATCTTTCCTTTACAAATTCAAATATTCAAATGCAAATAGTCATAGTTAAAGTTTGAACACTATTCTCACACCTCATGTCCTCTCAACATCAGATCAAATATTCTCCATTGATCTTGATCAATCTTTAACACATAGGCACCAAGGCTTAATCATTAAACCTCTATCACTTTGACCACATCTCCTACATCCTTGAAATGTTCACTCCACTTGCTCTATCAATGTTTGTGGACCAATTAGGCCTTTAATGATCAATTCTCATCATTCAATCAACTATATAAATGCCCACTCATTATTGGGTCCTTATCTTATACCTTTTCTCTGTCATTAAACATTGTGCACCTATTCTCATCTCTCTACCTCCTAACTCCTTGGATCAAACACACACCTTTGATCTTGTTTGAGATTTAACACATTAAAAAATGACTAAGTATGGGTACCCTTTTAATATGCATGAGTATCAATTTTTTCACCTCAATAACTTCTTTTGTGCTTTGACATAAGATCTCAAATTTAGATCAAATGATCTACTCACATAGGAGAATCTAACCATGTGACATATTGCTCCTATAACTCTTACACATATAAGATATAATGCCATTAAATTTCCTTCTCAAAAAATCATATCATAGAGATAACCATGTCTAAATATACCTAAGAGGCCAACTTTGATCATCCTTAGCTTTTTTCATGCTTCAGTGTATGAATTTAAATTTAGCACAAATGAACTATGCTCGAAACTGAATAAACCCATAGGATTAGTTTATCTTGACACATTCATACATGCAAGATATAACACCATCAAATTTCTCACTTGGATCTTTCTTAATCATTACAAAATTGGCTATGCATGGGAAAACACAGTCAAAATTCCTAAGATCCCAACTTTGCACATCTATATCTCTCGACATGTTACATCTCATGATCTAAAAAATAGTAAAAATAAATAAGGTTCAAAATTAAACAAAACCATATGATCACCTTATTTTGAAACATCCACATTTGCAATATCTGACCTCATCAACATGCGTACTTAGATCTTTTTAATCATATTACAAATTTGGCTATGGGAAAATAATGAAATTTTGAATGAAAAGCAAACTTTGTACCCTTATATCTTTGAGTGCGCTTTGACACATGACTTGATATTTGGCACATAAAAACTGGGGACTAATGTGATCACAATCATGTGACCATCTCCCCTTGATTCCTTCCCATGTGGCAATGGTGATGTCATCAAACTACCTACTCAGATTTTCTGCCACTAAACCCAAATTATCTAGGTGAGAACTATGATCAACCAAATGTATTACACTTGTGTAAACAAGATATAAAAGCATAGATGACATATTAGGAACCTCTTTCACGTGATCCAATAACCATACTCAACTTTGAAAACATCTGATCAGTCTAACTTTGAAGATCAACTAAGGCACCTTCAAGCATACTTAGAATAAACACATTGCACATGTTGTCATTATCACTTACGCTATCAAAGAACTTAATTCACTCACCAAGACATATTCATGACACCACCATGATATCACTAAAAAATCTAAAATAAATAGTGCTCAAGAGAGTGACTTATTAAGATTTTCCATATTAAAATATAGATGAAAAAACAAAAGTGGATGCTCTTTTTGATAATTATTCACAAGAAAATCTGATAGGTAAGGAGTTAATAGAAAATTTAGATATAGAGACTTACAATCATATAAGCCATATGAATTAGGTTTATATACTTATGTGAAGGTCACCAAGTGATGTAAAATTAAATTTGGTATTAATTCACATTTCATTAATGAATTTATAGTGTATGTTGTGCCTCTTGATATGTGTGTTGTAGTGTTTGTTATCCCATATTTATAAATATAGGATGTTATATTCATGAGGAGGAATGTTATATTCATAAGGAGGAATAATAAATTTCATTTGGTAAAGGATGAAAATACATACATAATTTTAGCCTAAAAAGGTTATTTTAAAATATCTTTGTTAAGTGGTTTTAAAGTTAAAAATGCTTATTAATGCAAGTGAGAAGTTAGTTTTGTTTATTTTGAGAGATATTCAAGATAAATATGTGAATGCAAATAAATATTATGTTTACTAATAAAGTTAAAAAGTGTATGGGATAATTTCTTCAATAATTCAAGAAGGAAGTATTTCATGAGACCATAGGTTACCACCACTGAGGCTTTTTGAGCATAAAATATAGTTGTTACTACATAGTCTGCTTCCAAATCAATGGTTATATAGGCAGTCCTTGAAGGATGAAATTGAGGTAAAAAAATAATTACTATCTTAAATTAATCAATCTTTAATGCATCCTAGCACTTATCCATGTGTTTCTCATATTGTTTTAGTGCCTAAGAAATATGGTTCATGGATAATGTGTGTTGATTATAGATCATTTAAAAAAATAAACATCAAGAATAGGTAACCTCTTCCATAAACTAAAACATATCATCTTTATCATGCAAAGTATTTTTCTAATCTTGATTTTAAATCAAGTAATACCAAGTGAGAATCAAAGAAGAGGACATTTACAGGACAAGATTCAAGACAAGCCAAGGGTTGCATGAGTGGTAGTTTCTACCTTCTGGGAAATGCAATGCATTAGATATCTTCATAGTTGATGAATGAGGTAATAGTTTCGTTTATTCATTCCTTTGTCATTTTATATTTGGGTGATATTATTATTTTGATCAAAATTTTTGATGAGCATATTGATGATTTGAAACAAGTTTTGAAAGTTTTGAAGGAGAAAAAGTTGGTGTTGAATGATAATAAATTTGAGTTTTCTCAATAATCACTTGTTTACTTGGGGCATGTGGTTGGATATGGGTAATTTAGTATTTATCTATAAAATATATATGCCATCATGAATTAGACAAATCCTACCAATGTGGATGAAATAAGGAGGTTTCTCAGTGTAGTTCAATATTTTAGGAATTTCATCAATAATTTATATTTTGTAGTTGCATCTTTGCATGCCATTAAAATAATGTTAATAAATTTATTTAGGGTAAGAAAAAATAAGATGCATTCTATATGTTCTAAAAAAATATTAGCCATGCTTCAATATTATATTTTCCTAACTTACAGTTCCCTTTTGAGGTGGAAATACATGTTGGTAATTATGTTATAATAGTTATCATACTACAAGGACGTAAGCCCATATGTTTCCATTTAGATTTATTTCATGGTGAATTTTGAGTTATTTTACATACAATAAGGAAACATATGGTATTTTTTAAGCAATCAAAAAACCATTGTTCACACCAATCACCAACCTCTTCAATTTTTTCAAGCATAAAAAACATTCAATAAGTTATACACTATATGTGGATGGGGATTTTGAAATAGTTTCATTTGATTATCAAATATTAGAAATGTGTGACTAAAAAATAGATAATATGTTATATAGATCTCCTTTTATTTAAGCCACGATCACTATAACTCTTCATGAGAATTTTATGTGGGAGTCTTATGTAGAAGGATATGGGATTGATGTAGAGTTTTGGGAGCCAATCCTTCAATAAAAGAGGCCAAAAAGTGAAAGATTTAAGCCCAAGGGGGATTATTATCTCTAATATGGGTAGCTATATAAATCAGGTAAAATTTATCTACCTTAGGAGTGAATATTTTAGATGATGATGATGGAAACCCATACATCAAACATTTCAAGACATTTTGTTGTTATAAATAAATTTGCACATTTATAAGGTATGTTTATTGGCCTAATATGTAGTTTGATGTTGTTAAGTTCATAAGGGGATGTTTTTTTATGTTGTAAAATCAAGCCTAATAACATGAATTAGGGTTTATATATGCCATTGCTAGTTGCTTTCAAGCCATGGAAGAGTATTTACATAGAATTTATAGGTACATTGCCTATTTCAAGGAAGGGGCATGAATATTTATTTATGGTTATAAACTAGTTTAGTAAGATGTGTATTCTTATTCATTATAAAAATACTCTCAAATATAGTAATGTAGTTGAGCCATTCTTTGAGAATGTTTGGGCTCGCTTTGGTTTACTTAGCTATATTGTTTTAGATTGGGACTCAAGATTTGTTGGTAAGTTTTGGGCCACATTGTGGGAGAAGATGGATGCCAAATTGAAAAAGTCTACTTATTTTCACTCATAAACCAATGTGTAGATAAAAGTTATGAACATAACATTGGTAAAACTTTTTAGATATTTCAATATGAATCATATGAATACTTGCAATGAAAATTTGGTGTATATTCAACATTCCTATAATAGGGCAATCTATTATTCTACTAGTAAAACTTATTTTGAAACTTGTGTTAGTTACTTACCTCTATGTGCATTTGATGTTGTTTTGAGATATCCATACAAATTTAATTTAAAATTAGATCCAAAGTTACACAAACCTAAAAATTTTCATTGATAAGATTCAAAAAATTCACCTCCAAGTGAAAGAGAGGTTGAAGAAGTCATAAGATAAGTAAAATTCAAGGCATGGTCAATGAATTAATGAGCATAATTTCCTTATTGGAGACAATGTATGGTTTTACTTGAGTATAGAGAGAGACTCCAAGGTAAAATTAAGAATCTTAAACCTCTAATGTATGGTCTATTTGAAATTATGGAACAATTGGGAAAGAATGCATTTAGACTTGATTTGCCTCATGATATGAATATTTATTCCATGGTCAATGTTGAAAGCTTACATCTCTTTGAGAATTATATTATTGACAATGCATATAAAGGGTTATTTCTACCTTAACTTGAAGACCTCTATCCTAATAAGCATTACAAAATTGGAAGAGGATGTTGTGTTACAAAATAAGGAGAAGATAATAAGAAGAAGTGCAAGAAAATTGGTTGTTTGGGTTTAAGTCTCAACCACCTATTAAGGTCATCACTTACAAAGTTTATAAAGCTTCTAGGAATTTAAAATCCTAAAATGGGGTATGCATGATCCAAAATATGGATATAGTTTACTAGATATTTTAACTAGTCAATTTTCACTATACTCAAATATGTAGTTCATCTATGTAAAACACTTTAGAAGATATTTGTTCAAGGTTTTTCATGTAAAGTGAACTATTTTGATAATTTTAGTGGTAGAAATAGCATATGAATGGTTTGAGAATTCTTGTATTCATTAATTAAGTAGTTTGAAGCCTTTTAAATTGAGGATTTTATCAAGGATGATGAAATTGCTAGTAACTACAAGTAACAGTTGTGTAAATGCCCTAATATTTACACAACCACTGATATTTATAGGGGTAGTTACATAACTACCTTGAAGGTTGTGTAACCAATCATTTCAATAAAATGGTGGTTTTCCCACCAAATCATAGGAATGGGAGTGGTTATAAACCCTTCATATTACTAGTAATAGTTTTTTTGGATTCGTTAGTAGGTTCCAAGGTAAAATGGAATAAATACAACCTATGTGGAAGGTAGAGGACATCATAAAATTTATTGATAAGTACTGAAGTTGGATTCACATTTTATTTTTCAATTTTGGGTCCTTGTTCATGTTATCTCACTGATTCCTAGTTGATGTTTGCTATTCCAGCTGAGTTAGATCACTACGGAGTGTCTAATAAATTCAAATCCATCTTGTGTGCAAGTTTTGGATAGTGTAATAATAAAATATCTATCCATAAAGGCCATGTTTGGTACTAACTTGTATAATTTTTGAATTAAATAGTGGAAGAGGAGTGTGATTTCCTCACCCATTAGATTTTTTCCCATGCTATGTTTCTTGAGGTCATATTTTGTGTTCATCTTATGCTTTGTCTCAATTTAATACTTCATTCCTATGTTCATTATGTTATACATTTAATTGAAGCAATTTTTTATCATTGTTTTAGAATTGGAATTACTCTAGAATAGTAATCTATCAATTTGTTGTTGGCCTAGTAGTATATGATCCATATTGGTGAATCTTAGTGTGAAATATCCACGTAATTTACATATCAAGACTTTATGGAAATTATAATTGTATTTGAATCCCTTTATGAAAAAGAGGAAGAATAAATTTATGACCTCACTTATGGAAAAATAGGATAGATGAAACCAAGATGGGTAAGAGAGGATGTATTTTACCTCCATTCATAGGAAGGTGTGTTTGGGTAATGACACTCAACAAAAAGGTGAACCTTCCAAACTTTTATATACTAAAATTAGATTAAGAAGACAAAGTTAGATGAAATTTTTTATTCATTCCCTTAAGAAAAATTAATTAGTGGAGAGGTAATAGATAGAATTGGGTTAGAAGTGTATAATCATCCAAATCCTTATGCACTAAGATGGGTGAAACAAGGAGTAAAAATAAAATTTTCTAAGCAATGTAATTTCAAGTTCTTAATAAGTGAACATTTCATTAACAATGTTGTTATGTATTTTATATCAAAGGATATTTGTGTCATAGTATTTGGTATCCCCTACATGTATGTGTGTAACATAATATTCATAAAAAGGTTGAATTGGTATCATTTGGTCGAGGATGGGAAGGACTACATTATCCACTCCTATGAAGGGAAATATATGATCTCCTTGGTAAGTACAACTCAAGGTAAAAATTCACTAAATTTTAATGGTAATATCTATGTTATCCTTCTAAAAAATAAGGGAATAAATTATTGCAGTACTTTTCAAGGCATATCTACTAACCAAGAGTTCAAGTCAATACAAAGTTATCATATACCTATTTACAGTATTTAACCTTATTTGATAGAAGGAAATAGGACACACAAGGGGAATAAAGAGGTAAATGTTAAATTTCATAAGGATAGAGAAATTCTTCTAGCAGATTCACTTCCAAGAGAAGGTAAGGAAGTGGGGATAGAGATTCCTCACCCCAAGAGTTTATGAAGCTTTTTTTTATCAAAATACTCAAATTAAAGAGGCATGATCCAAATTTGGATCATAATGTACTAGCTATATTTGATATATGATTCCACTATTACTAATTTATGTAATTCATACTTTTAAGATAATATGAAAGAGACTTCTTTAATCTTATTCATGTAAAGGTAATTCTTTGACTGAGTTACAGTGGTAGAATCAACATCAATATGTTCTAGTCATTGTTGTATTGATGAAGTTAGTATCTTATATCCTTTTAAACCAAGGTTTTTATCAAAGATGATTAAAATGATATTAAATATAGGTGACAGTGGTTTAATTATCAATGTTTATAGGAAGTGGTTATGTAATTTTTTGGGTATCCAAGTAGTGGTTACATAGCTATCAATGTTTATAGGTGGTACTTTCAAAACTTAACCAATGGTTTTAAAACCACTAGTCTGATTAATGTAGTGGTTTCACCAAAAAATGGGTAGATGAATGGTTTCAAATGTCCCTTCTCCCTCTTGGTCATCGGATTAAACTTATTGGTGGGTTCCTTGGTAGAAAGGCATAAAGTGAAATATTTTTACTATGTAGATACATCAATAATAGATTTTGGAATTAGATCCACATTTTGATAATACAAGTTTGGGTTTTTGTTCATGTTATCTCAATTTTATCTTAGCTATGAGTGGTTACTCCAATTTTAAGATCATATGTGAAGTATTGTAAGAGATCAAAGCATTTGTGTGCAAGCTTTGGATAATGAATAATGCAAGATATATCCACAAAATAACATGAAGTGGTAATAAATTGTACATGTTGTGAAATTCATAGTGGAAAAAGGAGTGAAATTGACTCACCCATTGGAGTTTTTCACATGTCATTTTTTCTCCAAGTCATAAATTATGTTTTATGTGTTTTGTGTTATCTTATTTTTCTCTCCATTTATTATAGTAGTGTATAATTTAAATTAAAATACTTAATATCTTTGTTTGGAAATAAAAATAACTTAATAAAGTAATATTTTAATTAGTATGTTGAGATACAAATATAGGATATGTGTTGGTGACACTTAGTGTGGAATATCCACCTAGTTTACAGATCATAATATACAATATATCTTCCAATATTTGTAGTTCAATTAAGTTTCATATCATGGTCTCTTTGACCCAAAAATCGTCTTCATTTTATGGTATGAAAATGGAACCATTTTTAGTAGTGGTCCTTATAATTTCTCATTAAGTGGGACTTTTAAGATAATAAAGCTATCATTACTTATGAATTTTATGGGTAATTCAACTATAACACAAAATTATTCAACTTTAGCTACCTTATGAGATGTAGTTGAGACTCAAAAAATAAATATACTAGCATATTTCCTTACATAACTATGAAAAGCTCTAAAACTCAAGAATTATTACCCATAGTTGAGCTATGGTGATTATTCAAGCAAAGTATAGATTAGTTTGCAATAGAGACATGCAAAAAATGGAAAAGGCTAAATAAAAAACTAATAATTATATTAACTTTATACTAACTAACTTATCCTTTTACAAATTCTAGTTATTTGTAGAATTGACAGGAATCTTTAGCTTTTCAAATTTTTATTTCATTTATATCTTGTTCTGAGAAAAATATTCAATCTTCCATTTTTATTTTTGACTTACATAAATGGTTACAAAATAAAGCTATATTTTTTGCACATATAATTTATACATATTAATTGAGAAATATCATTCTTAATCCATACCTAATAACATCGGAACTATAAAAAGTGGTGCTCAAAAAAATTTGAAAACTAGTTTTTTTCCTGCCCTCTAGGGCCCTCTGAGTGCGACTAGAGTGCTCACAAATCCAATGGAGGCTACTTCCTTTGGCAGTGCCTCTGGGGACCTAAATTTGATAGAGGATATTCCCTCCAATGGATGGAAGAAAGTGTTAACAGGTGAAAAGATGTGTTCCACTAAAAACATGTCGATCCTTCCTATCAAAAATGATTCCACTAAGGGTATGGCCCTGACTATCTCAGATGATCTAGTTGAGGAAATCATGGTGACCATGGACCTTGCATTGGTAGGTAATTTTTTCTCCTTCTGTCCTAATATTGAGATGGTTAGGAAATTGGTAATGTCTTAGTGGAGAATTAAAGGTAGTGTCTTGATCACTGTTATGGCAAGAGGCTTATTCCTATTTAGATTTATGAATAGGGAGGATATGATAGCTATTATTACTAGAGGACCATAAATGTATGGTCCATATTTGTTTGCCTTGTGCTCATTGAAATTGGGATTCGACCCCAACTCAAACCTTAGCAAGTCTGCTCTTGCTTGGGTAAGATTACCAAGGTTCCCATTGGAAGTATGGGATGAAAAAATATTTATAGCTATTGGCAACTCTATTGGCCAATACGTCACTATAAATCATACCACCAAAACACAATCCAATTTTGTGTATGGTTGATTGTTTGTTAATGTAGAGATTAATTAGACCCTTTCCACGTCTATAGAGTTAAACTCTAAATATGGGACTTGGACTCAGCCGATCATATATGAAAATGCTACCACTTTCTGTCAAATATGTAGAAAAAAGGGACATATAATGACCCAATGTAATGCAAAGCAAATGGGAAGGAAATATGATTCCCCAGTTGAAGGTGAGAATTAGTCTCACAAATCCAAAAACTTTGACAGTCAGGGAATGGGGGATAATGCAGAAAACCTTGATAATACTGAAAAGGTTAGGGAAAAGGCTAGTCAGGAGGAGGTCTTTGGTAATGAGGTAAAAGCTATCCTAAAGGAGAATAACAAGAAGGTCTTAGAAAATGATAGTTAGAAGGTTATAATAGACAAAATTAACTCTTTGGATCAATAGACCAATATGTCTAAGGAAGGAGAAATATGTGCCCAACCGATAGATGGGGATGATACAGAAGGAAAAGTGTTAAGAGATGTTCAGGTTGAAATACCTCCAAAAATAGTAGATACTAAGGGAGAAATAGCCTTACATTCAAACATAGATATTTTCCATGCTCTAGAAGTAGGTGACCAATCAGGCAATTATTCAGTAATAGGTGAAATAGGACAAAATGGTAGTAGCAATGAATAGGAACAATGGGTTTCCCTAAAGAAAAAGAACCACAAAGGTAAAAAAATTGTAAATGTTGGCATCAATCCCAAACAAGGGAGACCAACCCTAAGAGAAATAATACAATGAGAGATTGCCAGGGAGATTGCCAGTGGTAAACAAAAAGCACTGGAGACCCATTCCCTCAAATCTTGTAAATGAGAATTTTATCCTAGAACCTGAGGGGCTTTAACAGTCCTTCTAAATAGTTTGAGGTTAAAAACTACATTATAGACAATAAATTAGATATTTTATTACTCCAAGATGTCAAGATGAATGAGGAGAGTTTTAAGAAAATAGCAGACTACATATGGCCTAAGGCTGCTTTTTGAATTAGTCTAGTTGAAGGGGGCCTCAGGTGGGATTGTAACTATGTGGAATAGTGCTAAAATTCAGGGATCTCTTATTGCTTATAATAAACATTTTTTTATTATTAACTTCTCTTTTTCCTCCTTGAACTAGTAATTGATCAATGTCTATGGCCTGAATAATAGAGCATTGAGGCAAAATTTATGGATAGATTTGAGTAGCTTCAAGACTAACACCCAGCACACTAGATGGATGCTAGCTAGAGACTTTAACACTTCACTATACCCTTCTAAAAAATAGGGTGAAATTATTGATTACTCTGATAGCATGTTTGACTTTACTAAATTTATAAATGATTGGGGATTGTTTGATATTGAATTGCAAAATTGAAATTTCACCTGGTCTAACAGAAGAAGAGGAGACCAAATGATCCAAGTTAAGTTAGACATATTTCTTATTTCTAGTAATTAGAATGATTATCATAATATGCACTTTTAGGATTTTCCTATAATCATGTTTGATCATTACCCAATCTTCCTCAGTTGGAAAGATCAGGGACAATGTGGTCCTTTCCCCTTCTATTTTGAAGCTATGTGGATCAAACATAAAGACTTCAGACAATTGGTGGCCCAATGGTGGCAAATTCCTATCCAGGGCACTCCTATGTTTAGATTAGTCAAAAAACTTTAGCATATCAAATAAGAAGTTTATGGATGGAATAGATATAGCTTTAGTCAGGTCTTTCATCAGAAGAAAAACATAGCCAAAAAACTAGCAGATATCTAGCAGTAGATGGCTCAAGGAGATGATTCAGAAGACACTTCTAAAGAAGAGAATGTCATTATTTTTGACTAGAAGAATCTTATGGATAGAGAAGAGGTTTTTTGGAAACAAAAATCTAGAGTTTAGTGGCTTAAAGAGGGGGACAGGAACACGGCCTTCTTTCATCTCTCAGCCATGAAACATAGGAAGGCTAACTCCATAACAAAGCTATGTTTGGATAATGGCAACATTATAAATGAAGATAATGAGATAGGGGAACAAGTAAGGATATTCTTTCAGAATTTACTCACTGAACAAACTAATGATGATGGGAATGATGGAACTATGAATCAATTCATTGATAAAATCCCATGTTTGACAACTGAGGAAAATAACATGAAGATGTTAAGGCCTATATCTGAGGAGGAAGTCTGTGTTGTGTTATTTTCTATGGGTTATTTCAAAGCCCAAGGTCATGATGGCTTCTCTCCTATATTCTTCCAGGAATATTGGGATATAGTGGGAATTGATCTTACTACTGTTGTCTGTGACTTCTTCAGATTAGGTAAACTATTGAAACAAGCTAATAATACTTTTATAGTACTTATTCCTAAAATGTCATAGCCCACACACCTTACAGATTTCAAACCTATTTTCTATGTAACACTATTTATAAGCTCTGCACTAAAGTGTTGATTATGAGAATACAACCTTTTTTAGACAAAATTATTTCCCCTACTCAAAAAGGCTTTGTCATAGGTCACCAAATTCTTGACACTGTGATCTCCACTCATGAGACTATTCATTCCATGGACAAGAGCAGAATCCCTAGTATGGCTCTTAATTTAGACATTTCTAAAGCATATGATAGGGTCTCATAGACTTTTATGTTCTAAGTCATCAATAAATTTGGGTTTAATGATAAAATGTCTCGCCTGATATGGAATGTTGTCTCTTCTACTAAATTTTTGGTTATGGTTAATGGGGTCCCTAGAGGTTTCTTCTCTTCTTCAAGAGGAATCCACCAGGGGGACCCTCTCTCCCCTTACCTATTCATCATAATGGCAGAGGCATTGGTGAGATACATACAAGCCAATATAGTCTCTAAACATTTAGTGGGCATCAAACTTGCTTCCTCCCTTCCCCCTATGGCAGTACAATAGTTTGTGGATGATACCATTCTTTTTGGCACTCCTTGGTGATTGAAGCTAGGAGATTGAAGAATATATTAAATAACTATGCCATAGAGTCTGGGCAAAGCATAAATCTCTGAAAAAGTAATGTGTACTTCTTTAATACTCCTAATGACCTTAGACAAAAAATCATTGACATCTTAGACTGTACTGAAGCTGTTCTACCTACTACCTATTTGGGCCTTCCCCTCAAGGTCAAAGAGGTATCTCTAGGTTTTTGGAATGGAATATTGGAAAGAACTCAGAAGAAACTTCTTGGTTGGAACGGGAAACTTCTCAGTAGTGCAAGCAAACTGTAGCTTCTTCGGGCCTCTCTACAAAGGATTCTTACCTACTTCTTGTCTCTTTTTAAAATACCTACATATTTTACTAAAAAATTGGAATAGATTCAAAGAAAATTCTTATGGATGAGCTGGAAGATAAATAGAGAATGTCTTTGGTCAGATGGGAAAAAGTGTGTCTTCTGAAATCACATGGTGGCCTCAATATTAGATCCATCAGGAACATGAACAAATCCCTTCTCTCCAAAATCAGTTGGAACCTAATTCATAAAAATAATGATTGGGAGGAAATAATGTGTGCCAAATATATGCATATTATTGATGGTTCCAACTTTCTTCAACAAGTAGGGTTACCCCAGGGATCTATGATATGGAATTATATGCTAAAAAGTAGAAGCCTTCTTAAGCAAGGAAGTAGATGGAAATTAGGAAATGGTTGGCATATTAAATTTTGGAATGACATTTATGTAAAGGATAAGGCTCTTATCACATAGGGAAACTATAGATAAATTTTTGACATTGCTACTCAGTTTTTTGGAGATAAACTCAGTGATTACATGGTTAATAACAATGGCATAAAGAGCTAGAAAAATCTATCAGATTGTTTTGCTCATTGGCCTGAGCTCTTCCCTAGAGTTCTAGATATTCAACAGTTGATTCAGGGGATCAGAATCCTTCTCTTCCTATGAGAAGATGAACAATACTGGTGGCCAGATAAGAATGGATGGTTCTCTATCAAGTCTGCTTATCAATTGCTGATTCTTGAGGCTCAGAATAAAGAGATATGGAAAAAAGTTTGGAACTATAAACTTATACCAAAAATCAACATGTTTTGGTGGGCTGCTGCTCATAACAAAATCTTAACCCAAGACAACCTTTAGAAGAGAGGGTTTACCCTGGTCAACAGATGTTATTTATGTTGTTCAAAAGAGGAAATAGTTTCTCACCTCTTCATACACTGTGATTTTGCCCAGGAACTTTGGGGCATAATCCTGAATAATTTTGTATTGAGTGGGTCCGTAATTTTGACCTTAAGGAAGTCATTATCAGCTAGAATGCTACCTTTTCCCATCCCTGGCTCATGGAATTATGGAATCAAACTCTACCCTATTTGAGTTAGATTTTATGGAAAGA
Organism: Torreya grandis; assembly: GCA_037957365.1. Lineage (NCBI taxonomy): Eukaryota > Viridiplantae > Streptophyta > Pinopsida > Cupressales > Taxaceae > Torreya > Torreya grandis. Next base: position 176,199 of record JARHVA010002447.1, read on the forward strand.
GCCCAAACACAGAACCTTCAGGGATACTGCTAGAAATGCCTCTCAGGTGTTTCAGTCTTTTGTTAAGACTCTTTTGGAAAGTGTCACCATTGGTCATATTCATACTATGGAGAAACCCCTAACTCAAGAAGAAGAATTAATTGCAACTAAATGGAAGGTAATAAATCATATTCTTGCTTATAATAATTCTAAAATTCTATGGAGACTTAATACTAAATGGAATACCCTGAAGCCTAACTGGATGAAACTTAACTTTGATGGGGCCTCCAAGTCTGATGGTAAAGCCATTAGGGGAGGGATTATAATAAATGACAAAGGGTGGATGATTGATATCTGTGCTGGTGGAATAGACTACCAGAGTAATAACTATGCTAAAGCAACTACTCTCCTATGTGGGATAAAATTGGCTATATCCCTAGGAATAAGGAATTTGAATATCTAGGGGGACTCTAAAATGGTTATCGATGTATTTAATAAAGTATCAAATGTGGGCATTAAGTTAAAATATATAATTAGGGATATTCAATTTCTTCTACAGAAGCTTACCAGAGTTGATATTTCACATATCTATAGAGAGGGAAATAGTGTTGTTGACGCCTGTGCCAATCTCAGCCAATAATTTTCAAATTGGCGAGATTGGCACCAAATAGATCATATCCCTTTAAATATTAGGGATCTTATCTAAAATGAAATGACTTGTTAAGGATGTGTCAAACATATTGAAAGGATAACTCTATTAGTCGGTCCCTTTAGAGGGTACCAATGTGGATCTCAGAGTTTGGGGCCTATTGTACTCTTTTGATAATCATTTTTGATTTATTGTACCAATTTGCTAAGGTGAGTGGACTTCATTATGTAGATCATTGGTAAAATGATGTTTAAGCTGGGAGGAGTAAATTTCAACTCTGCATGATATTCTGAATTATGTGCTATCACATTATCATTATGCATATTCAAGAACAAGGGCTTGAAGCTACTTCAACTATGAAGGTAAAAATTGGGAATTCTCCTAGGCTAGTCTATAAATCCAAAATGGGGGGTGACAAAACTTGAACAGAACTAGTCTCTTGCTATGAGTTCAAAGACAACTCAGTGGTATAGCACTACTACAAAGAGGGTGGGATTAGCCCCTACCTAGAAAGGTTCAATGGGTTTGATGAAAACCTATCTAAATAATATGTGAGGTCTTGGCTAAATTGGCGAGTCATTGTTGGAAGAATCAGCATTGAAATTTTTGAAAAGGTGATAGCTATGGCTATAGGCATGTCCATGTAGGGGATGAAGCTACAACAGAAAACAAAAATCACAGACCTTTCTAGCTAGAAGATATTTCTAGGAGAAGGCAAAGAACTTGTTCCTTACTAAGGAGGATTTGATCGAGCCAAATTTCTTGAGCCGTGGGATAGAGTTTGCTTCATCCTCATGAAGTATTTTACACTGGAAGGATGTTTCACTAGGTTCTATAATTATCACCTCCCCCTTTTAAATCATTTCATGTGTAATGCTCTCATCAATTTTCCCTTTTATCTACTCTCTTCCCTAGAACATTCTATCCTTAGGGCGAGAGAAAAATTGGAAAAAAAACCTAATATGAATCCTATCCCCCTCCATCAGGGCCTCATTTTCTATTTGTATAATTTCCACTATGCCCTTGAGCCATCCAAGACTATTAGAATTAATAGCGGGGAAATTTTTTCTAACCCTCTTGCTTGTGATGCTGTTGAAGAGCCATGTCCTTCCCCTATCTCCACCAAAACTAAAGAAGTTTCCTTTTCTACTCCTGAGGAGACCCCTGTAGACACCCCTAGTTCCTTTGTGAGTATGAAGGGAAAGAAGAGGAAGCTTTATGCTGGTGAAGAGGGTATTAGGGGGACCACTGTGGGGACCCTTAAAAATCCTTGTAGGACCACTGGGGGCCAAGGTAGTAAATCCCATCTGTCCACTAAGGTTAGTAAGGAGGGCCTCTCCTCAGGACTTCGACAGTCAGGGTGAATTGCTGGCAAACCCACTCCAAAGGCTAGGCTTATTGACTACTCAAAAAGCACCTCAGAGGAAGCCACCCAAGAGGAGGAGAATAAGGAATTAGAAGTTCAGTAAATCTTTGAGGATACTTAACGTAAGTAGGAGACAAGAGAATTTGAGGCTACTGCAGAGGATGTGATGACATTGTGAAAAATGCTAAAAAAGAGGGAAAGATGTATGTGGAGGAAGCTAATGAGGAAACTAGAACTGAGATTGGTTTGAAAGATAAAATTGATGCCCTAAAGGTTCATCCAAAAATTGGAGTACAACCTTACCACTGGGCTCCAGAATTCTATTCTCTTAAACATGTCTATGCTGCAAGACTTGGGTAATACTGCTTCTACTGTCAATGCAGAGATTACTAAGAAATTGAATGACCTCATCAAATCTATGTTTATGTAAGGAGAGATTTATTTATCTCTGATTTTTTCCTATTCTTGTTTTATTTTAGTTTGATGTGTCTGTTGGTACACTAATCGTGTAGTTCCTATTGTAAGGCATCATTTATGTTGATTACCTTCATGGTTCCTCTACTTCTGTAAGGGTTCAGCCCCTAGTCTACCACCTTATATAATCAAAAACATCTTTAATTATCTTTGTGTGAAAGACCCATTTCCTTTTCCCTTCATAGAAGAAATCATATAAGGCATTATGGGTTGTGAAATTTATAAATTTATATATGGATTTTATGGTTACCATTAGGTAAAAATCAAATAATATGATAAGGAAATTATGACATTCTCTATTTATTAGTGTTTATTTTCCATTAATGTGATACCCTTTAGGCTTAAGAAATCACCATTAGTCTTTTCATGAATTATGGTAGAAGCATTAACATAATTCATACACAAATTTTCATAGTTATACTTGGAAAATTAGGCCATGTATGGCTTAATTAGATACCACCATAAAAATATAATGCTCACATTCTAAGATATGTAGGAAAATAAAAGTATCTCTCAACCTCAAGAATTGTGTCTTTTTGAAACCCTTTGACACTTTGTTTTGGTATGTTATTTTCAAAGAAGGTATGTTCACTGATCCAGCAAATATTGTAATCATTTTTCAACTTGAGCTCTAAAAAATCAAAGGGAACTGCATGTATTTCATGGCCATACAAGGTAATATGAAAATGATCAATAAACTAGGTGGATATTCTACACTAAAACTCACCAAAAGAAATCTTATATTCCTAGATCAACATATTATTCATAAATGACTATCTAGACTACTTTCAATGTTAAAACAAAGATCAACAATATCTAGAAATGAAACGTACAAAATACTAAACATATGAATTTTATAAGAAGAAATTTTGTGTATTTATTTCAAATTTAATGGAAATAGCCATTATTTATACAATAACATCTAATAAAAATATATCCTATTAGTTAGGGAGTGTAATATATCAAATTCTAACTCAATACTAATAAATTTTAATCTTCGAATGATTTTTTATATTTCTAGTTTAACAACCTAAAAAAGTATCCATATCTATGTGTATGTTGTTAAATGATATAAAACCATCAGTTACAATAGTTTTATTTAAATTTAAACTATGAATTAATTATTATAACATTCCCCCCCTTAATTCATCATAGTTTTAAGAGAACAAGAGAGAGAATCTCAGAATGCCTCAAACTTATCATGTGAAAGCGACTTGGATAAGATATATACACACTAATCTTGAGTGGGGTAAAACTAGAGCTAAGTGTTTTGTTTTTGATCATGTTTGCATATAAAATGGACCTTAACTTTGATGTGATTTATGCACTAATGAAACACTAGATTATGAAAAAAATATAGAACACCCTAAATATCACAATGCAAAATTATAGGCTATTTTTATGGTATTTCTAGTCTAAAAGGAAGAAACATGTCCATATCACTTCAAAGATAAATATTTTTTTTGCATGATATTATACATTAGTGGAAGAGTAAGAAACAAAGTTTTGTTACTTGCTTCCCCATCAAATAGGATCAAATCCTAGAAATAAAACAAATCTAGATGTGGATTTCATGTTATTAATATAACTTGCATGGTTTACCTATGTGACTTGTCAATAGCAATTTATCATTATATTATTATATTCTAGTCCATAATCCATAGTACATAGAATGTATCTTAATATTTGATTTGATGATTTCCATTGACTTACCTTTGGTTCTTGTATGAAATGTGAAATATAGATAATACCATATCTAATATATTTCCAAGTGTAGGTAAAGCAAATGATACTACCAATAAACTATAAATAGAGAGTGTACTTTAATGGTGATGATAGATATAGATAAAATAAATTAAATTCTTGTCTCCATGGGTGTTACAATATGATTATAGTCCATCATGCATAATTTTATTGATCATGGTTTTGGCATGCTTCATTTGAGGCATGAAGATATGATGTCCATTTTTTCATACCTCCAAACCAAGATAATAGTGCGTTAGCTATGGATTTTTCATGTCAAACAATCACTTACTATCATTCTTTATTACATCAATTATCTTCATTGAGCTACTAGTGATGACTAGATTGTTGATATACACAATTACATTCAAAACCTCCCCATTTCTCTTTGAGGTATATATTTAAATCACATGATCTCATTTAAAATCCATGTTTAATGAGATGCTCATCAGTTTTGATATACCAAGCTATGGGATCTTGCTTGAGATCATACATTGACTTGATGAGCCTACATACCTTTTGTTCTTGATCAGGTGTGATAAAAACCTTTGGTTACTTCATGTATACTTCCTCTTATATATATCCATTTAGGAATTAAATTTTCACATCCATTTGATAGACTTGCCATTCAAATTGTGTATTTCTAATAAATATCATTCTAATAGTATTTATCTCAACACTAGGATAAAAAGTCTCCTCATAGTCAATGCCTTATTTATATGTGTATCCCTTTGCTACAAGTCTTTCCTTATACTTTAAAATGACACAATATGATATTTAAATGGTATTAAAGACCCACTTGTAATTGATAGGATTATTCCATGGTGGAGACCAATAATATGCCATCTATTATTCTTCATCAGTGACTGATATTATACATCCATGTCTTATTTCCAAAGTTTTGATTCTTGGGATTCACAAACCATTGGGGATAAAATGATTTTTAAAATGTGCTCATAAGGGATGAATTTACCTCTTCACAAGCCATGATACGAGTCCTCAATGTTGTAGTGAATTATTTTACTACTCTATTCTATTATGCATCTTGTATAGTGTTATTATAAAAATTTGACATAAATTAAACATTGGGTGGTGGAGATGGATTACCTAGTTGACTATTATCATTGTCTTCATCCTCACTACCATACCAACATTATAAATGTATACATTTATAATTATTGTATCATATGACTTTGTGGAGGGTGAATTGGACTCACCATTCTCATCAAATACAAAATCCCTATTGATGTATATATTCTTCTTGGTTTTTGGATCCTTGAGTAGGTAGACCTTTGAATCTTTATCCAAGAAAAATTCATGTCAAACATTTCTCATCTATTTTTTTTCTTATTATTTTTAGGGACATGCATATTTGATTTACAACCTAAAATAAATAAGATGAAATATATAAGGATTATTCCTAGTTCATGCTTCTTATGGATTAATACCATTGAGAGCTTTAGTGGGTGCTTGATTCAACAAGTAGACTATTGTGTGAACTACTTCTACCCAATATGTATGAGGTAGGTGTTAGTCTTCAATATTGCTTCACACTATCCACATAATAATGGAAATATGTCACTCTGTAACATCATTTTATCATGGAATATGATGGGTAATTAGATATTGAAAAATGCCATGTACCTTTACAAATTCATAAAATGATTTTATAGTGTATTCCTCTCCTCAATATAAGTGGAGGACATTAAATTGATGACCAATTTATCATTCCACATTGGCTTGGAATTATTTGACTACTTGAAAATATTAATCCTTAGTCTTTAGGAAATATACCCACATTTTTCATGAGTAGTCATAAAAAAGAGCTGAAGATGATTAAATCCACAAATATTGGGATGCATATGCCCAAAAATATTGATTTTCACTAGATACAATGAAACATAATCATGATATGTACTTCTTACAAATGGAGCTCTATTTTTTTTTATAGATAAATAACTAGAACACACATCAATATTATACTTTATTGAGGGAAGGCCTCTCATCATTTTTTCCTTACTTAATGAAATTGGGTACCCAACAATTAACCATCCATATCTTTTGTGCTACATACTAGCCAAGTTTATATGTTTTGAAACTATATATTGATTTTATTTCTTGACAACATCAAGCTATATCATTTATCTACACTATAAACTCATTCAATTTTTTTGATCTTTAAGACTTCACTATCTAATGAGATTAAACATTTTATCATCTTGTCCATCAAATTCAACCTTAAGGTTGTGATCAAGCATTTGAATTACAAATAATAAATTATTTTTTAGTTATGTAACATATAATATTACTGTGGATTTACCATAATGATTTCCAAGATATAAATAAATATCACCACAACCTTAGACACTAAATGATTAATCATCTCCTGAGTATACATTACCTCAATAAGATGAATGGTTAAAGGTGGTGTAATAATAATTTTTTCCATTCATATGCTTTATGTAAATATAATTCATGTACCATACTTGATTTATAGGATTTATATCCTCATTTGTCTGATTACCAAAGACATTATCCTCATCTAAAGGATCATTATCTTTAGCAATGTTCCCATGTTAATGTGGGGAAGGTTTCTTCTAATAACATGTGAAATGTGTATTTTTATTTGTCCTTGTGGAGATGATTGGGGTTAGTCTTCTTATTTATAGATGGGCCTTGTGTAAATTCATTGTAATAATAATTATTTTTTTCATGGCATTGCTTTCCACAAAATAGATAGATCTTATCATACCTAGGTTTGTGCCCTTATTGATCCTGATGACTGTTCTTCTTGGAAATTGGTTTCTTACCTTAATAATGTGATGAAATTTAATTCTCTTATTCATTTAAATATACTACATACATTTAGTATTCATACTGCAACGCATTAACTAACCTCTCAAAAGTTAGTTTATTATCTACTATATTTAGAGAATTTATAAAGATATTGTAATAGGGATGTGTATACACTTAATTTTAATAAATTTCATGTTTAAACTAAAATCAAGAGTGAATTTTCATAATATCATGCAAATTTAACCATAAATCCCACACAACTATCATTTTAACCCAACATTACAATGGCACATCCCTAATTGGGGTAATGGATCGTATTGCATCATTAATCTTATCTAACACATCCCAAATAAAATTTACCCTTTTAAAGTGTTATTATAGGATAACTAAATGAATATTTTATTGGTAAAATAACATTTAAATGGTTACCATTCTTATAATTACCAAATAATCATCTTGATTAATTATCCTAATCATTCCTCTAATAAAAAATTACATGAATTTGAAATTATCTATTTTTCATAAAATCACAATTGAATTATTGCCTCTTGTAGGTGATATCACTCCAAGAATTCAATGGGAAAGAGAAGGATTGAAATAAATCTCTTACATCCCTCTTACACACTCTTCCTCTTACACCTCTCTTTCATACTCTAAGAGGACTAATGACTGTACTTTTCTTCCAACATGCCTTCTACACTCCAAAATGGTCTTAAATGAAATATATTACACACTCTATTTGTGTGGTCATGAGTTTAAGGACTCATCTTCCACCATTAATCTTGATCTCATATCGATTGTTTATAAACATCTAAAAAGTCTATAAATATAAGGACCTTTGGCCACTATAGACAAGCTTCTTCATACAAACTTACTCTATTGAATTATACAAGGAGCTCAACCAATTCTCATGCCAATCCAAGCCAAGAATCAAGTGTATAAATGAGAGGTGTTTCCCATATGTGGAACCAAGAATTGCCAAAGACTCCATAGCCTATAATTCAAGCTCAACCTCTACAAACTACTTTTCAAGAAAATATTATAGAGAGGTATAAATGTGGTTTTTGTCTTCTAATGTGTATTTCTTGCTTGTTTTCCACATATTTCAACCTAGGGATTAGGATTGATATATTGGTTCTTCAAGTTCATTTTGATTCCATTCACTAATGGATTGACTAACCTCTCTTAGATTTCTTATTTACATAATGTAATTCTCGATGGGACTCAAAGGACATGACACACCCCACAAGTTATACTAGACCATTTACATTATTTTAATTACTAGAATTAACCTTGAAATTAAGTTAATTCACATTTTTTAATTCAAAAAACTATTAAAGTCTATTCTAAACCAAATACTAAAATTATTGATGTGTAACTGTGAAATTTAAACTATCTTTAGTGAGAATGTTGCTTGTAGTTGTGAAATATTTGCCTTTTATTCAACTCTTTTTCTATACAGATCTTAAATCATAGAATCATAACCAAGTTCAATGAAATCATCACTAGTAGTGGTGAAATCATTTGTTTGGTCTCTTTAAACTATTTTATGTGTAGGATAAAATGATGAAATCATAGTCAAATTTATTAAAATTATCACCAGTAGTGGCAAAATCATTTGTCTAGTCTTTTTAATTTATTTTCCATGTAAGAAAAAATGATGAAATCATATCCAACTTCCAAAAAATCATCACTAGTAGTGGTGAAATATTTTGTTCGGTATTTTTAACTATTTTTTGAGATGGAAAAAATGTCAAAATCAATACCTGTATTAGTAAAATCATGGTCAACATTCATGAAATTGTTACCAACTTCAGTGGCATTATTGATCATAATGGTGAAATCATTTATATGCCCCTTTCTCCTCACTTTTTAGCTTTATGTTATATTGTTTTATCTATTAATTCTCTTTAATTTCATTTTTTACTACTGGTGTTTTTTTGTTTTGATTGTGTTTTAAAGAACAGAGAAATCAGACGTAATTTTAGAAAAATCATTTTCAATGTGTAAAATTCATTTTTCTACTTTTTTGACTATTTTTATGTGGATGCCTTAACAGTGAATTCAAAGAAAAAATCACTGAACTCATCTAGCAGAACTATGAATTCTAATATTATGTGGCAAAAATTGAGACCTAATCAAATTTTTTTCAAGCACCTTATTAGCTAAAAACCACATTTTTGAAAATTATAATCATTTGTGTTGTAGGACCTTGATAAAAAAAAAAGTGTGTTTTATTCTAAGTAAAGAAATTTATTTTATACACATCTTGATTTGGGCTTAAAACAAATTCATATTTTCATTTGGGTTATAGGAAAACCTTATTTATTTTCTAAGTTCTTTTCTTTCATTCAATTTTTTTCTTCTTGATTGCTTGAGTGTCTTGTGATGTTCTTTTATGCATATGCTCTCCCATTTTAGGTGACTCAAAAATGCAAAGTTCCTATTTTCCTTATACCCTTCTTTTCTTTTGATTGTGTGGGATGAAATTCATCACCTTCTCGTAGGTCCTAGGGGTGTGTTGATTAGGATTAAAATATTAAAATTGTACCAACCTTGTTATCTGATGGGGTATACAAATTGAGGTTATATTAGTGGTATCTTAGCTAAAATATCCCTTGGTCTAGATTTTTTTGGTAGCACTTCACTAAAACTTTATGGGTTAAGTGGTCTCAGAAGGACTAGACCCTTTAGTGAATGGAACATTAAATATTGACACCCAATTAATGGATTTTTTGTGCCCACATACCGTAAGGTATATCAGGACCATATAAAAATCCAAGTAAAACCTTTTAAAATATTATTTTTTTGTAGAACATTCATTGATGCAAGGGTGAAAAAGTAATAGCCCCCAAAGATTTCTTTACTTGTAAAAACATTTTGAGAGAAGGGTAGGAGCAAAAAACCATTGATAATTGAAAAAAATTATTTAAATAATCTTAAATTTTATAATCCTCTCTTAAGGCAATTATATCAAAGGTTTGAATGAATGTGATGTGAACACGTGTCAGTTATTAAAATTACCTTATAATTTTTGTGTGTTGTTACTTGATTATTATGTCAAAACCTTGTTTATACTTGAAACCAAATCAAACAAACCAAGTACAAATATAAACCACTTTTACACATACATAATAAGGCATTACTCTACCAAATTTCCAAGTCAACAAAAGTGACATGTCAAACTTATTCCAAATACCTACCTTTATTATCTAAGACCAAGCTATTTGACTGCCTAAGTCAAAATCAAAGCCTTGTCCTAATATAAATTATAAATTTCAAACTAATTCAAAACCAAAATTCTAAATTCTTATCCAATTTATGTCATTATGCCATCCACTTTACTCTAATTCAAGTTCCAATTCCAAAGTCAAACAATTTCAAATCCAAACCCCAACTCATGTTCAAATTATGTTGTTATGCTACCAATTTTATTCCAATTATAGTCAAACTAATTCCTATTCCAAGGCCAAGTCCTAATTCTAGACAAACTATTTCAAAGTTGTCCAAAGTTAGTTTCTTTCCAAAGCTAAAGTCATACTTATTATAATCTCAACAAACAAGTTAATGCCTTTTATGATTCAAAGGTATAAGCCTAGTTGAAACTTGATTCGATATTATCTAAAACCAAATTTGTTTTAATGTTCACATGTTTTAGGGTTCTAAAGTTCCAAAATCCAAAGTCAAAGTTTCTGATATCTAAACCTTTCAAGTTAAAACCAAGTTCAAACACTTCCAACCTTCCAAGTATTTAACATTTTACACTTGAAACCATCATACCTAAACCTTGTGCATAACTTTTGGGAAGCAAATTTAATTCATTTAGCCTTTCTTGTTGAAACCATTTACATTAATATACACTCTAATTGGTACATTACAATTTTATATTTACCTTAGCATAAGTAAGATGTGTTACCTCACACTAATTTGTAAATTTTATTCTCAAAAGAAGCCACATACCAAGTTAAGACTAATTTTAAGGCATCCAATCCATTTTCAAGATTAATATCATAAACTTAAACATGCATAAGTACATATTGGGGATATCTATAACCCCTCCTTTGATGAATAAGTATTTTACAACCAATATGGGTATGACCACTATGTAGAGGATAAGGAAGGTCAACAATACCTTACCACCATGCCTTCTAAAGCTAAACTTGAAAAACATAACTCATACCTTCTGATCATACCACCTATTGGAAACACAATGACTAAGATGGGGTGAATCAGTCTTCAAAAACTTTCAATCAATGACCATTTAACATTCATGAATCATTCAAAGTAACTTAGTGATCTAACAATGCATTAAGAACCACTCACATGAGCATAATAACAAGATAACACACCACTATCTGGGAAACCCCCATGGGGATTAAAACCCAATAAAACAAGTATTGGACAAATTGTCCTATAATACAATGTATCAAATTTAGTTGAGTATCAAACCAACATGGAGCACCAAGCCCAAATTTGTCAAGCACCCACTTGCTAGGAAGATACAACCCTTATGACTAAGCACTAACTCAGTTAAAAGACACTTCTAAAAGCACCAACCTACAAGGAAGATCCAACGATATATTGATAAATAACCAACTTATCCAAGACCAATTATGCAAGAACCAACTTTTAAGGAAGCTTCAACTCCCTCTTTGACCAAGCACCAACTCGGCCAATCACACTTCTTTCTTGTACTCTTTCACTCAGCTCTCTATCTAATATATACTAAATCTATCCACTATCATACATTAGAAACACATATATGATTCAAATTTTACAGCCTCTCAATATACAATCAACATATGATGATCACTCCTTCATCTCTACACCACTTGATCTCTCTCAAAACTACTTCTAGGCTTCTTCGCTCAACTAGCCCTCTTCAGAATTGAATAAGTCATATGACCTTGATATATAAATATAGAACACATGTATTATCTTCATGAAATTATTCTCCTCTCTCTTTATGGTTTAAAACATGTTACCCAACCTCTTTAGGTTTATTGATTTATCAATCCATATGCTTACTCTACACATCAAATAGGCCTAAAATGCCTTGTTTATATACAAGACTCTTACTCACACACCTCTTGGTCAACCACATGGACTCATCACATTTTTTTAATTAAAAAATAGGTCTTAAAACACTTTAAAACATTAATCAATCATAATTAGTCAGTCACAACACCTCATAAGCCTTATTCCTTCTTTAAGTCTCATGGAGACCTAATTGCATTAGGCCTTATTATCAACACATTATCATTTGCTCCCTTAGAAAACATTACACCTCCATAAAATAATAACCATTTCACACAACATCCAAATATACCTTATTATACATCCTTTGAGCTAAATAACACATTTTTGGTTCAACCCTGTCATGAAACCCCTCAATAGCAATCAGTCCTATTAGGACTGTGTGCACCAAAAAAGTCTGCCTTTCAATACTAAATCTCAAACACACTTAATACACTAAAAATGATCAAAAAAATACATATAAATAATCTAAATGACCTTATTTTTATTATTAAATAAATTAGACACTTTCACTTAGAGCTTAAGGCTTCAAGATCAACTCATTACATACTCACTCAGAACTATCAGAATACTCAAAACATAGTCATCAAATATTTGACCTCAAATACTTGTATGAACACTTTAAAAGACTCTTTATTCATTAAAAATATTCTCTAACATCTTAAAAACATCCTCAAACACAAAACTCATATGGTCTAATAGCAAAATATTAGTCTTTTGGACCAATCTCATGACCTTATATCTCACAGACCAAACTAAACCAGACAAGCCATTTTGGATTCAATATTTTCATCTCTTTTCCTAACCTCCAAATATTTTTTATAAAATTAATATGACATACAAGTCCTAAATTATATATCCATTCACTTGGTTTCATAATTCTACCATGAAAACACACTCAAATTCATCTTCTCATCTTTACCTGGGTTTTGTACTATTTACTTCATTAGGCCTATCAGTAACTGGCCTACTTTGATCACCAAAATTAAACACCTAAATCCTATAACCTATCTATAAACCATCATGAACATGAAATATGGGTCTCTAAATTCTTCCTCCATCAATTTAGCTACTTTGACCAAGTTAACTTTTGACTACTATAGCAAATTCTTCACAAACAAGCCCTTTCATGTAGGGTCTTCTCACTCACCTAAAAACTCAATTCCACCTAGAGGTTCCTAAGAGACTCCACTATAATATCTAATAGGTTTCCTAATAATTTTAATCCATTATAAGTTAATTTAAGCAACATCTTCTATGGCAGGTCTTCATTAGGGTTTTAGAGAGGTTTAACACAGGTTTTGGTGTTAACAATTATTCATAAAGGATTGGCCCTTAAATGAAAAACCAATGCTTATAGATCTTAGATAAGAGACTTCCCTATGTCTCCTCAATATCTTAAGTTACCATGCAGATGTTACATGTGTCAATGAACACCTAAAATTTCTTCTCGAGTTTGCATACCTTCATTCTTCCATGACTTTTCCTATAAACCATAACCTCATACTTCATGATCACTCCTAAGATAAATTAACCTACCTCTATCCATGCTCTCCTTCACAAATTCACCTTGAAATTTGATCCTCATGTGTCATTAGGCTAGGTAGGACTAAAGAATGGTCTAGGTGTAGACCAAGACTAAAGGACCTAACTTCAAAGACTCACTTTGAAACACTTATGAGTGAATCCACACTTAAATATCATGCTCAAACAACCTATCACATGCCTAATTTCACTCACCTCATCATGCCGCTAGCTCATACCTTTACCATACCATGACTAGGTTAAAGTTGATAATGCACTTGACACCTTTGCCTATTCCTTCCATGTCATGACCTAAAAAAACATCAAACAAGTAGACATAAAACATCATAATGTACTCATATCACTACACCATTCTATTTTTGATGATAAAAATCTTCCACATCCTCATACAGACCTAAAACCACAATAACAAGCTTCATATGACTTGACACTCTCTTCCATGCACTTGAACACTTTTGACATCAATGAAAATAACATGATAACACCACATAATGTCAAATGGTGAACAAGGCCAATATCAATTATAAGTTACACATGTATTGTTTGATATAAAACATAGACCTAATTTAATGAACCTTATAAATACACCACCTAGTATTGAATATATATAGTATCAGTTTACATGATAACTCTTTAACAACAAGGATGAACATCTTGTCAAAATTTTAGAAATGGGGGATAAATTTTCCCCTAAATTTCCCATAGAGGATTTGTGCTATTTAGTTAGAGTGCCTAAATAAACACCTCTTTCATTATTAGATAATCAAACAAAATCTAACCAATGTCAAACCTTTATACTAGCTTCTAATCAAGCTCTTATAGACTCCAACAAGGGAAAGGGTCAACTCTTTGACTAGTCTTCTCAAATCCAACAAGCTAAATTGGCTTTATCTACATTCACTAGTTCCCTTACTATGTTGGATATTCAAAATCCATCACTAATGGAGGTAAATCCTTTGAATATGTAGCCATTGGATATGTTGACTTATACCATATTTAATTCTAATCCATATTCCAACAATATAGTAATTACATATATGTCTAGCACGCCTATAGCCAAAAATAATCTAGTAATTAATCTTGAGTCAAATTTTCCCACATATTCTTTATAGCATGTGGTGGATAACTCTCAGAAGGGATACCCCAATCCACATCAAGTTACCTCTATAACACAATAAAACATTCTTAAAAATTACAAATAGAACATTCTTCCCAACATTCTAGGTACTTCATAGCAACACATTATGACCACACCTAGTCCATAACAATAGGTTGCAAGTAACAATCCACCATTTCAACAAGTGGTGACCAATAGTATACAATAGCATATGACAACTAACAATCCACCACTTCAACAAGTGGTAACCAATACCCTAATTCAATAAGTGTCCACCAATACTAAAACAACCATTGTCTAATCAATAACATATTTATATTAGTTAACCACTTACCACTTCTATTCAACAAGGGGCCTATGTAAGCCAACAACATGTGCTACTTAACCAATAATAAGTTCACCCTATGTAGTAAATTCCTAAGAATCAACATTAGATTCTTCTATAATCCCAATAAGATCCATTAAATACACAATAAACCATTCCTCTAGTCAGAACTCAGTTCCTTTCAAATCAATGTTGCAATCAGTAGTAATTACTTTACCAAAAACAAGTCCTCTATCAATAGTATAACTCTAATCAAAGAGTATATATTCTTATTAAAACCAATCTCATACAAATTATCCAATATTCTATTCCACCTCTTTATCTAGGCCAAAGTAATGTACCTTTGAATACCCAACAAAATGTGCCCACTTCCTCTCATTTTAGTCCCACTTTTCAAGACTTGTAGGAGGTTTAAGATATATTTTTATCCATTCAAGTAGGAAATCAGAAAATGAAATTTAAACTAGATGACATATGATCTTATCCCTTTGATATGCTCTATCTTAAAATACCTTTCCCAAATCATTTTGAGATGCCTAAATTTGGAAAATGCAAAAATAAAGGTGATCCCAAGGAGCATCTAAAATAGTTCTTTATTGCATGTCAATAAGTTACATATAACAATATCTACCTACTTTGATTATTTCCCTATAGTTTGATGGGGCATGCCTTAGAATGATTCCCTGGTCTACCTAGGAATTATGTTGATAATTTTGATTACTTGTTAGAGAGATTCATGTAACACTTCTCTTTTAATATGGAACATGAAATACCTATGGTTGATCTATGTTAGTTTAAACAATGAGTAGGATAAAACTTTATTAGTTATTTACAATGGTATCCCTCATTGGCCAGTTGAATCCTTCATAATCTCCCTAATAAATAATTGGCCACAATCTTCACTACCAATTTTTAGTATGATATAGCTCATAATCTCAAACTTCATTACATCAATATGCTTAAATAATTTATTTCCAATGGAATATATATCAATCAAGCCCTTATCAACAAAGGGGTGGTCAATATTTACTCTCAAAATCAAGTTTATAAAAAGGAAAAAACACAAGATCCTTCATAAGCACAAATAAGTACATCAGATAAGCCTAAACCATTCAACAAGAATAGAAATGTTGTATGGGATATGGTAACTCAATCTCAACATGTGAAAATGGTCCAACCGCTACCTATCTAAACAAACCCACCTTCTCAACCTCTCACATTATAAAAACCCCCTCCAAGAAAAGGTCATTCTCATAATAGATTATTTATTAATCTTGGTAAGCTAATCGATATGGTTTTCCATAAGCTAGTTGCTACTAACATGATCATTTGGCCAGTGCCCAAACCATTTATATAAAACTATCCTAAACTTGATTGGTATTAGGAGAATGAATTTTATGATCATCATGAGGCCAAATGTCATTTTATTCATTTTATGATCATCATGAGGTCAAATGAATTTTATGAATTTTATGATCATCCTGATCATCTAATATTTTTTTGAAAGTGGTGAAATAGAGTTAGATAATATGGCCAAAATGTCCAATCAAAATTTGGGTTTCTATTAAAACCCTTTTCCACAACATAACTCCAATAATAATCAAAACTAGAATCAACATCAAGTTAACAACCAAAACTAGAAAATAGCTCCTAATAATTAGAATAAAAGGTAAAATCAGTAGTAGTAAAGCTAGAATCAAGTTCAGGATGCCCATTCCAATCAGTTTAATAATAAAAATGTCCCTTATGACTATGGTAATGCCATAGGTCATAATAATAGTGGGCATATATCTACCATTAAAATCAACCCTAAACCAATTACTAATGGTACCCAATAAATACCTCCACCTCCATTTATTAGTAATCCTCCTTTGGATCATAATAGCCCAAATGCTAATTAGTAGTTAAGATTCACAATTCCAAGCCCTTACTAACCTTATAATTATGGTATGCCCCCACTGACTCAAGGTTTTTCAATTGAAGCTCAATGCTCTAAGGTTACCATAAAAGGTCATGTGCCTTCTTCCAAAAATCCCATTCAAGGCCCTCCACCTTAGAATACTAAGCCAATTTCTCCTATTAATGACAAACCCTATAATATTTTTGAACAACTATAAAAGACACCGAATTTCTATTTTATATTTTTTGTGTATGTGAAATGCCCACAAGAATGTATTGAATGAGCTTTTGAGTTAATCTAAAGGTACCAAGTGACATTGTGTCTGATAAATTTTAAACACTTGTATTTCATTTATCTCCATGCCAATAAATTACTTTTTATCAAACTAATATGCCATCCCTTGGACCTTGGCATAATAACCTAATTTATATAGAAGTAATCATTTCCTATCATAAAATTAAATGAGTCCTCATAGACAATGGTATGGGGCTAAATATTGTAACTTTGAATCCAGTCAAATACTTGGGATAAACAACAATAGATATTTAGCTAGATACCATCACTATCAAAGTATTTGATAATGAGCAGTGGGAATCTTAGGTTACTATTTGTTTACCGATTATCATTGTCCTTCTAACCCATGATACTCATTTCCATGTTCTTGATTTATAACTATCATATAATTTTCTCCTTGGGTGACCATGGATTCATGAATTGTGTGTTGTACCTTCTAATCTCCAACATTGTATCAAATTTCTCCATTATAAATTAGAAGTTATTATTCATGGTGACATGCAACCGTACCAATTCTATAAACACTTAGAAGTGGAATATGAAAGATACAACTATCACCTTGGCATAGAACCCATCCCCAAAAAAGATAAGAATGTAGTTGATCAACCACTTGAGTTTGATTATGTGGATCCAATTACTCTTTATTACACTTCATCTACACTACCAAATTTAATTTCCAATCATTTTACCATTCAATACAATGGCCTTGGGGATTACAAAATTGGAAATGTTTTCCATATATCCAAGTGTCCTAAGACTCTTATATCATATGGTATACCTAAATTAAAAACTGCTAAAATAGAATAGTGCAGGAAGGATGATTCTCTTCAATAATATATCAAATCTAATGATGATTCATGGTTATATAATGATTTTACCACCTACTACCAAAACACAAAGTATCTTATTCCAAACATGATAATGGATAATCAAGCCTAAAAGAACAAAGGCCTAAGAGTAAAATGACAAGGATCTATTAAACCAATATAAATTGTTAAAAATAAATAAACTTAATTTATTAGATACAAATCCCCTAGGGGTGACCTTTAAATCTTGAGAGTGACACTAGTTTATCATCTAACACTATCAATCCCAATAACAATGTAGAGTCCTATTATAACATTTATGATGAGTTGGTTGACACTAATATATTTGATCCTCATACTATCTATACCATTAATTATGTCCCATATTATTCCCCTCTTTTCCTCCATCATCTACAATTGATTGATTGGGACCAACAAGACTCATACATGCCATTGGATAATTCTTAGAATGATGAGATAATCTTTGATTTCTTAAGCCTTAAAGATGGTTTGCCACTTGGAAATCACAAACATGGATTTTATATTACATTATAACCTACTAATTATTTTGGAGAGTAGGTGAACTTATTTATTTAAAAATAAAAATAAAAATAAAATAAAGCATTAAGGTCATAAAGTGAAAACATCTTTGAGGCACTTTTAGACTAGGGAAAAGGTAAAGAAAAATATGAGTCCCATGGTGAAAACTTGTTTCAAGTGCTATTATATGGGGAATTTCACCATCTTTCAAATGAATCCCAAGCCTCCTCTAATCTTATAACTTCAAGCTAATTATGGATAAATTCGTAGGATCATAAATTATTTGATAAATTATCTCAAAATTTCCCACATGCTTTTGCAAAATGGCCTTAGACAGACTTTGGTGATTCAGATTCTTCTTATATGGGTGAACTTGACAAGCCATTCAAACCACAAAATGAAGATGAATATAAATGTACCACATTTCAGCCTATTTTATAAGATGGCTCCACACTACTTGTGGAAGATACCACAAAATTCAATATTGGAACATCATATGATCCTAAATGGATCCAACTTGGAGTGTCCCTCACTAAAGAGGAATGTGAGCTTCTTACTACCCTCCTTATGGAGTTTATTGATATTTTTACTTGGTATTATTTATATATTCCTATATTAGAACCTAAATTAGCTATACATTACCTTGTTGTACACCTTGATGCCAAGCCAATCAGTTAGAAGATGAGAAAAATGCATCCTCAACTAACTGTACTTATCAAGAAAGAATTATAAGAACTATTGGAGGAAAGCTCTATCCATCCTATAAATTATTCAAAGTGGATATCGAACATAGTCCCAAACAAAAAATCCAAAAGGAACCTGATTATGTACTGATTTCAGAGATTCAATAAAGTAAGCCCAAATGATGACATTACTTTGCTTATCATTGATATGATTATAGATTCCATAATAGGGTATGATATGCTATCTATTATGGATGACTTGTATGGATATAATTATATCAAAATAGCCCTTGAATACTAAGATAAGATAACATTCACCACTCCATTGGGAAAGTTTTTCTATCAATTAATTCCATTTGGCCTCAAGAATGTTGATGCCACATACCAACATGTAATGAGTGTCATTTTTCATGAAATGATGCATGATATTATTGAAGATTATGTGGATGATATTTTTGAAAAATCCAATACTTAAGCAAGACATCCATATGTGTTATGAAGAACTTTAAAAGGTTTCATGAATATAAAGTAAGGATTAACCTTTAAAAGTGTATCTTTGGCATTACTTCAAGCAATTTTTTATGTTTCCTTGTGTCTCATAGGGGCATTGAATTTAATCCATCCAAGGTTAAGGCCATTTCATAAATTGTTCCACCTTATAATCTATAGTATCTCCACAACCTATAGGGTAAGATCTAATTCATCATGAAATTCATTTCTTAATTCATAGATAGATACCATCCCTTCACTCATATTCTAAATAAAGGCAAGACTTTATCTTAGAATACCAATTTTCAACATGTCTTTGAGTAATTAAAATAATATCTGGTAAATCTACCTATTCTATCCCCACCAACACTTGAAAAACCATTAATTTTTTACATCTTAGTAACTCAATGTGCCTTGGGGGAATTCTTGGCGCAACATAATGATTAAGGGAAAGAAAGGGTTGTATATTATTTGAGCCACATATTGGTATCTTATGAACATAATTACAACTCAATTGAAAAATTCTACCTAGAAATGGTGTTTACAACCCAAAATTTACAACATTAAATGCTCAATAACAATACCATTATCATTTCCAAAGTGGAACCACTCAAACACCTACTTTCCAAGGTAACTTTGACTAGTTGTATGGCCAAATGGATCATTTGATTAATTGAATTTGAGATTGAATATGTACATCAAAATTTCATTACGGGGCAAACACTTATATATTAGCTTGTTGAATCACCAATACTAGAAACAAATCCACTCATTTTCATTTTTCATGATGATTTAATCATGACTCTAGATGATAATTCTTCTGAGTCACAACACTATAATCTTTACTTTGGTGGTTCCTACACTTCTTATGGATCAAGAGCTGGTATTTTATTCATAACACCATAAGGAGATATCATTCCTAAAGATTTCCACATTTTTTTTTTGTACCAATAATATAGCAGAGTATGAAGCACTCATTTTAGGGCTTCATATAGTAATACAATGGAATATTAAGAAATTAAATGTTCATGGAGATTTTGAACTAATTATTAACTAGGTGATAGAGTAATAGTGCACCAAATATGACAAGCTTATTCCTTACAAGAATATGGTGGACCATCTTAAATAGAGATTTGAACACATCAAATTTAAATATATTCCAAGCTCAAACAATGGGAATACATATGTGATGGAAATAATTGATTCACTTATACTAATCACATATCATGTTCTAAATTGTGAGTTACTTATCAAACATATTTTAATGCTAGATCTTGAACATTCTGAATCTAAAATGGTATGTGATATTGTTGGTCCTAGCTCTCCTTGGTACTATAATATATATTCCTACCTTCATGGTAATATTTTCCCTTATAATCTTTCTCATAACAAACAAAAATACTTCATTCATAATACCTTTCATTATACCATACTCGTTGTCACACTTTATCATAGAGGATATGATGGAACTCTAATTCATTTTTTAGGTTCATCAGATACTAGATTAACACTTAAATAAGTACATAAATGGATTTTCATGGCTCACACTATTAGAATTTTCCTTGCAAATAAACTCCTATGTATAGGGTAACACTAACTCACTTTGGAGGCCGATGCATGTGATTATGTAAAAATGTGTGTGGCTTGTCAAAAATGATGCCAATATTATTCATGCACCAGCCCAGGCACTTCAGTCAGTCACCATGACATGGACTTTTTCCATATGGGGACTCTATCTCATATGAAAAATCAATCCTACTTCTTTATATGGCCATAAACATATCCTCATTACAACTAAATATTTTAAAAAGTGGGTTGAAGCCATTCCACTCACTTATGTATCAAGTAAGTAGATTTTAAAATTAAAATTGAATAATCTCATTTTCCACTTTAGAATTCCCTATGACTTCATTTTTTACAATGGTATCTCTTTTAAAAATAAGGACATCAAATCCATATGTGTCAAATACCACCTCAATAGACACTTTTCCACTACCTATTTTCCTCAAAACAATGGCCAAGTTAAAGTATCTAATAAAACCCTAGTCTAAATCCTTATAAATATTATTAATTATTTTGGTCATGATTAGAATTTATAACTATTTCCCACCCACTAGTTTTATCATATCAATACCTGAACCCCAACATGATCCACACCATACTCCCTTATTTATGGCATTGAAGTTATTCTCCCTATCGATATAGAATTAGCTTCCTTTCACATTTCATTATAATATATAATTAATGAAGAGTAATACAAATTATTATGGCTTTAATAATTATAAATAATTGATGAAAAGTGGAATATACTTTGTGCAATCTCTAGAAACATCAAAACAAGTTGCGTCGTAGCTACAACAAGCATATCAAACATAAAGACTTTAGACTTAGTGACCTAGTTTTAAAATTTTTAAAAAAATACCAATGCCACCCATGAAAATAATGGAAATTTTGAGCCTAATTTTCTAGGCCCATTAATCATAATAAATAACTATGGATCTAGAGCATACATATTGTCTATACTAGATGGGGAAGAGCTAAATGAGCCCATAAATATTATGCATCTCAAGAATTTTTACACTTGATTTGATTGAGAATTGTCTATGAGGACCCATGCTTGGATTAATGGCCTAAAATCACCATCCTTTAAATCCAATTCTAATTGATTAAGTCCATCTTGATCTTATTCCCCATCTTGTTATCAGTCTTAATCTTGATTCTAGTTCATCGGTATAGAAGATAATTTTTAATGCCAAAATTTAGAGAAAGTTTCAAGAAAATTATTTAGATTTGGTCACCATCAGCACATCCATGATAGGTATTATCTTAGAGTATCTTACACATTATTTAATTTCATGTTAGTTCTAAAAAATTCATCTTTAATTTCTTGTTAAATCATGTACCATTTACTATGTTCATATGTCAATCCTATTTTCCACCCTATCATTGATTCATAATATCTTCCATTATAGGGTGAACTACATTTACCTAAGGTCCATTTAGACTATGTAGGTGTTATAGACCAAATTTTAACCCTTGGAATATTATTCAAGCCTTCCAAATTTGGGATGACATGGAGACAATCTTATGCTTTGGGTGACCTTTAGGTGGATTGAATCTCTAGGTTATAGGGCTAGCTCCCCTTGATGTATCACTTAGGCTCACACACTAATCCACCAAATTGTTAAGAAAAAGGAGATATAAACATACTATAATGGAGGTGATGAACCAAATTATAAGACCACTACTAACTAGCTTCACGTACACTTTAACCATAAGACTAACTTAAACAAACACTACTCCAAATTTGCCTCTCTACATCAACATTTCATATGAAGGTTGGAAAAGATGCTTGGGATAGGAGGACTAGTCAAGAGGTCATATAATGACACTAATGAATAGATAACTCACTAAACCTTCACACTTCACTTAGACACTTCACATAACCTACAAATAAGGTTTCAAATTGCATATGAATGCTAGAAAAGGATAGCATGCCAAGGAAAGCAAAGCAAAACACTTGATAAGATCAATTAGTCATGCACGCATACTAAAAATAGTTGAAGGAAGATGTAAAATAAGTATTTTTTCATTGATTAAAGGATTTAAAATGGGTATGGATTCACCATACCTAGGTGGAGGATGAATACATTTCCAAACAAGGCTCGATTTATAGATAAATGAGAGAGAAGAAGAGAGAAAGGCATACAAGAGAGAGGTGACAATTGTCTCTCAAGAGATAAAATCAAGAAGAGAGTTATATAAAAGCTTCATCACGTCTTAAAATATATATTTTGTTTTATTGAAGATGATTCCTCATGTACATGGTGTATGAGTTTCAAAATTTTCTTGACACCTTGTCTTTTTCTTCAAAACTGCCCCTTGTCTTGGCTTGTGAGATGACAAGTGGCCTTATTGATTGTCAAGTCATGTTGAATCACCTTATTTCCTTGTTCTTTACAATTTAAAATTTTTAAGAAAATCATAAAAGTGACATTACAATGATGATTACACATCTTAGGTGTTTTGAAGCTCCATTTGTCATACTACACCTATCTTTGCTTGCAAGTGTCAAATCTTGACTTTGTTTTCATAACTGAAATTATTCTCCATTATATCCATCTCCATATCATAATAGACTTGAAAAAACTCCTTTGGATTTATTGAACACTCAGCAAGATCTCATTTCGCTCCTAAAGCTCTCATTTGGCCTCAATTCCTTATAGCCCTGAAAACACACAAAGATCCTTAGATGGAAGAATACACAAATTATCCTAGGAAATAAATATATTTTTGATCACCTAGTATCCCCTTACAACTCCATGATAAATTTGATGACTTGAAAGTGAATGGAAGTACACTTTTAGCCTTTTCCTATCTAGAATTAGGCATCTAGGCCCTAAAACTAAGTTTTTGATCAAATAGCCTCCCACACATGAAACTAAATAAATTTTTTTGATTCACTTTACCCATCCCTTGACCATGCTCCACGTTAAAGTTTAGGTTCTGAAACCTTGTGTAGATGGGTAAACCATGAAAGGGCTAAAAAACCTAGTTTTCTACAAGCTCTTTTGTACTACCTTCAAAAATTATACTTGTTTGAGAACTTCTAAGATTAGATATATGGGTTTTGGTATTTTTAGATATATAATACATCTCAATCCATTCTCCCCAATGTTTTTCATCTACTCATGAGGTCAAATACCTATTTTGAGCCCTAAAACTCACAAAAACAAAGTATTTAATGAGTCTATATAGTTGTAGGTATAGTGAAGTACCATGATGAGGGTCATTCTAGAGTGAATAATGAGTTTTAGGTGTTTTAAATTTTCATATAGTTCATTTAAAGTTACTAATAATTTAATCTCTCTTAACTGATCAATTCTAGTATTCTAGGTAGCCAAAAACACACTTATCATATTAATAATTATTCATAAAGTACAAATACTTAACCAATGAACAAATTCCACAAATTTAAATTTTTTAGGGTTTCCCAACATCCCCAATTATATTTCATTACCATGAAAAACCTTTGTACTATTCTGAGCATAATAAGGTGTTTCTCAGGCTAGCAAACTAAGTTTAAGTGAGCTTAAGAAAGAGATGAGTCCTGAAAGTGTAATTTTGGAGTTCGGTTTTATCTATAAACACATTTTTGAGGTTTGTGACACTCACCATTCCATGTCTCAATTTTCATAGTATCATTACCATTTATTATATCTCCTATAATCATCCTTGATTGATGTTTAAGGTTTGTATGCAAAATAAGGGAAGAGACCCTAACTAATATATTACAGACATTTCCTCTATGTTGAAGGGTTTTAAACTTCATATAATGATTCAATTTAATTCCTCATCATCTTATTATATCCTTCATGTTCTCATACAAGACTCTATCAAAAAAACCATTTTCTCCAATTGTATATATAGGCCTATGTGCTTGGTCTTAGGTTCTATAGGCCTAAACAAACCTATCCACATTGGCACCCTTATTGTTGACTATGAAGATCATATGGAGTCATACTAAAATTATCATATCATTCCAATGTGACTTTATTCTTTCCATATTCCTTTCCTCTCTCAAACCAAATAGACACCTCTCACTCTAGGCAAGCTTGTAGGTGGAAAATTGACTATGTCTATAGGGGTTGAAGTGAGTTTGTCTGAATAAATTTATTTAAGCATTATTTTAGGTTTCATTTTGACCTAAAATGACATTTTTATGCATTAATCTCTCTATCTAATTTCCAACCCCAATTTTCGACATCACTTCTTCTCTCATGTTTGAAACCAATCTTGAGTTATTTAGGCCAATTTATAGGTGACTGTTGGGAACTTAACTACAATTTGGGGTTTAAGACCTCAATTAAAAATCACTAGGAAATTAAATGATATTCATCACAATATTTTGAATTTATTTAATTCTTTTGAATCTCTTCCACCTCTTCAAGATCCTACTTAATCACTTACATACACTGTCTCTATCATACATAGACGTAAGTGGTGATTGGATGTATTTTTAATATCAAGATTTGAAACTTAAACTTATTCAACTAGGTTATTGTAACTTAATACACACTTGAACTTCATGAATCTCTTCACATTCAAACCTAACTCTCTTCAATCTTATTATCACTTTCCATTTTGACCATACATGTATATTCCCATTACTCTACCTGTAGGTCTATTTGAGTCCCTTTATTTATTAATACAATAGTCCTCTGATGAGAACATTATGGGAGTTTGAATGTAGATGAATATATCTTATTTATTCTCTAGGTCTTATATGTAAATCTCCAATGTCTTTCATGTTGACTCAAGATTTCACATTGCCCAAGTTTCCCATCCAACTACTTATATGTTTCACTAAGGTGATTGGATCATTAAGTCTTGAAATCACACCTTCTCTACTAGTAATTAAACTCTTCCAAATATAGAGACAATAAACCTCCCTCATTATTTAGGTATTCAAACCTCTTACCATGATGCATATTTCACATGAAAATAGACCTACAGGTCTGCATTTTATTGTTGTAAGTCTCCATATAATGAATATCTTAGTCATCTCAACTCTTGGATATTTCACTTGTACTTTGTGGGGCATGATATATTTAGAGGAATTTACTATTGTGTTGAAACTTGCTTCATCAAACACCCTTACTTGGAAGCTTGTCATGAAGTGGTAACCCTACTCTTAGAGGCTTGCAACAAAGGAAATTGATGAGTTTATGAGGGATTTGGGGCCTAAAATGTATAAATATGTTCCCTAACTATAATGTGAGATAATTGAGGAGTTATGGTGTTGTAGAGAACATATAAAAACCACTTATATACTTTAAATAAGCCTTAAAAACCTCAAAAATCTATGTGTAAATCTGCAACCTAAATCATATGGAAGTTACTCTTACTACCTAGTTGTGAACACGTGTGAATCTGATGAATACAAACACAAAATGTTTGTTTAGACCATTTCATACCTTCAAAAATTCTCTTCATGATTTAATGAGTCCATTCATGTAAGATAATTTTCCCAAAATTGAGCCATTAGGGTTCTGCACCTCTTTTAAGCACCCTAACTCCTTAACAATTATTCATAAAGATAAGGAGCTCAATCAAAAAACCACTAAAATTGATTGAGATTCCATAAGGGTCCTCAACTTTGATAAAAATCTTAGACTCCCACTCCCTTCTTGTTATACAAAATGAGCATATGAAAACTACCTTTGTCAGCTTGCAAGGAGATTGATAGGAGATATAATGTGTATTTTACCTTCTTAAGACCTATAAAATCTTAATAAAGTAGGAGATAACCTAGAGAATGTGAAGAGACACTCTGAAGGCATTTTTACTTGGATATCTAAGTTTGTATAAGTGGGTGACAAGCTCCTCTTAAGCATTGAACTGTAAGAATATGATCAATTTATGACTTGTAACTGTCATATACATGTTATAAACCTATTTTACAAGATTATAAAAGTTTGATGTATGTATTATTCACCTTGGTTGTGTTTTATACACATGGGAGTCAGTTATATTCATTTTCCTCCTCAATTTCACTTACCTTAAACTTTACAAATTACCTTAAATTTTTCAAAAAAGTGTCAAATGTTAATACAAGATGATGAAGGGGTAAAGTAACTTAAGAGGCAACCTAAGAACCTATGGCACCTTGTGTTCTAGCTTCTTTACACCATGACATGACTATCCTAGTATAAGAACAAAATAAACCATTAACTTAATTTTATCAAAATAACCTTAAAATTTGTTAATAAGACTTTAAAAAGGCTATTAGAAGACTTTATAAGGTACAAATTATCTAGGAATAAGGTTATTTGGACATTACTAGTATGTTTAAAACTATAGGGGTTGACATTTTGACCTAAGGGGATCAAAATTGGTCAACAAATTAGTGATTCATAGGGGTAGCATGCCTGCAATGCTTACTAGACCAGTAGCCTTATCATTCTATTGTGAAATGGAGTCATTTTCACTCAAGCTCAGACCTAATCAGACCTTGACCAAGACAAGACAAACTAACTTGACCTTTAAACACACACAAAACTATAAAAACACAAAAATCAAAGGAGAAAAGATAACACACATGTGCTAACTAAGCACTTAGGTAAAATAAGACACAAAAAAGTAACTAATATATACAACTGACCTGATCATATCTTCTTCCTTCTGTATCAAAAGGGAATTTTATGAGATATTTTTCTCCATATGGTGAACAATAGCATGAGGAAAGTTACCACTTAGACCTTGTTCTTATTGGATTTATCCTCATGTTTATTGTCAATCCTCTTGGCATGGTTTCAATTAAAGTAATAAAAGAAAACTAGTCACTTATGAAGATGAACTCATCATGTAGCTCAAGATCCTTCTCATGATGCTTCTTGATGTTTGAACCTACCTCAATCATGACCACCTCTTGTATTATAGGATAAACATCACCCTTAACTTCTAGAAGCTCCATAAAATGATGTATTTGATCTTTAATGGTCTCTTAGGTATCCTCAAATTATTTATCAATCAAGAAAATATCCTCAACAACATCTTCCATATGTCTAATAAGAGTTATAGGCCCTTGAAGAGCTTAAAATTCTTTGCAAATCTTTAAATACTATTTCCACAAGTCCTCATCATCTTCATAACATTCTTATTGAAGAGGTACAATCTAAAGTACATCTTTAGAAGCTTCTTCTTCTATTGTAGCAACTTGATTAGTTTGTACTCCTTCAATATTCTCCTTCACTTCATCACTAAAAATTTAATTGCCTCTTTCTTCCCTAAGTAGAGTACCATTAAAAATATTTTCCTCATACACACTTATATCATATTCATCATAATCTTCTTGATACTCAATTTTAACTACAACTTCCTCTTATTTATTTCCTAAGTGGAGGATGATGGATATGTTCATGAGTTTTAAAGTGAGTATGAGACATGGTAAGTTGTTCATGAATAGGCTTGGGACCAAGGGATCACTCTTGAAACTTGAGGTCTTGGGGATGGAATCTTCTTAAAATAATTATTAAAGAGAGACTAAATTTATTTATGTTATGAGTGCCTCATTTTTCTCAACAACCAATTCATTCTCTTTTTAAAAGCCTTCTTTAGGTTTAATTTCTAAATCTATACTTTATTCAAGCTCTATGATTTTCAATTCCAACTCTTCAATTTGTTTGTCTATATTTTCTTGAAATAGCTCTCCTTAAAGATGTTAAATGAATTCATGAGGATAAAGAGTAAAAGAAGGATGATATGGGATATAATAAGGCTCTTAAGGATGGAGGGAAGGGGCTTGTATAGGTTCATATTCTTCCTTTAATTAAACTCCCCAATAAATGCTTGTCTCACTTTGATTACCCATGACTTCACTACTCAATTCAATCCTGGAATATTAAAAGTCTTATTTGTAGTTTCTTGAGGAAGAGGAGCATAATTTTTTCTCAAAATATCTTAATTATATTCTATCCAAGTAGAAATCAAGCTCTCTAATTCTACTTTGTCCTGGTTCTCAATAATAGGCTGCTCAACAACAACCTCTTCCTTCTTTTGAATGTTCTCTTAGATTTATTTCCAAGATGGGAAATTTCGAGGGATATGTGAATGACTTGGAACACTTTGAAGCTAACTTGAAATGGTCCTTTAGGGAAAAATGGGTGGCACATAAGAGGGTTGAGGTGGTATATATAAGACACATGGGGATAATAGAGTTAAACATGTTGTCCTTCACGAACTCTTAGCTTATCCTCTATGACTTGAATTAGACCACTTATATCCATCATATCACTTGAGAGGCTTCACCAATTTTATATCTCAATAGGTGCCCATTATCACTTTAGTAGCTAAAATTAATCTCTCACATTATAAATGAGATGACTAGGAACATCTTGACCATACTCCTTTTGTGTGCTAATCCCTATCATATACCTTTCATAGCCCAAGATAGTTTGTTTGAAACTTGAATTAGACTAATTTTAAATGTGGTTATGTTGACTAGGGTAGCATGATATTGAGAAGGCTAATTAGAGAGGGGAGAGGGCTACCAAAGATATGTACTATCTTGGTATGACTATCTAGGAATATAGTTGGGGTAATGTGAATAGAAAGTGAGATAGTCATAGGATTGATATGAATCAGTATACTATTGGTATATCTCATTATATGACTAATAAAGGTCATGGTGAGGCTATTAAGGAGTATTATAGGCTTGAGATACCTCATAAACTTTCATGAAATTGAGATAAAATTCAAAATCATCTATAACAAAATCATCAAGATAGTGAATTGAAAACACAACTTACTTTGAATAAGTTTCTGAGCTACTAAAACTAGTTGATTGATATCGAAGTCACCATTGATGTTTTGAATGCCTCTAAAGGATGATATGTATAAGGACAACACTAAAAATCCTTCAACCACTTTGGACCTTTGTCTCATTAGGCATGCCAAAAAATTCATATCCCAAATTTTCACCCTCTGAAGATTGTTCAAGCATTCGAAATTAGGGATAACATGGAGACAATCCTAGGTTATTGGTGATCTTTAGGTGGATTAAATTTATAGGTTATAGGCCTAGATACCCTTGATGTATCACTTAACCTCACACACTAATCTACCAAATTTTTAAGAAAAGGGAGAGATAAACCTACTCTAATGGAGGGGATGTACCAAATTATAAAACCACTACCAACCAGCATGTGCACTTCAACCATGAGACTAACCTAACTAAACACTACTCTAAATTTGCCTCTCTACATCAGAATTGCATATGAAGGTTGTAAAATATGCTTAGGCTATGAGGACTAGTGAAGAGGTCATAGAAGGACACTAATGAATAAACAACTCATTAAACCTTCACACTTCAATTAGACACTTCACATAACCTACAAAGAATGTTTCAAATTGCATATGAATGTTATAAATGGAAAACATGCCAACGAAAGTAAAGTAAAACATTTGACAAGATCAACTAGTCAAGCACACATACTAAAACCAATCAAAGGAGGAGTTAAAATCAGTAGATTCTCCTTAATTATAGGTTTGAAAATGGGTAAGAATTCACCATACCTAGGTGGAGGATGAATACATTGACAAATAAGGCTCAATTTATAGAGAAATGAGAGAGAAAAAGAGTAAAGGGCATAGGAGAGAGAGGTGAAAAGTGTCTCTCAAGAGTTACAATCAAGAAGAGAGTTAGATAATAGGTTCATCAGGTCTTGAAATAAAAATTATGATTTCCTAAATATGTTTTCCTCTTCCACATGGCGTAGGAGTTTCAAACTTTACTTGACACCTTATATTTTTCTTCAAAATTGCCCCTTGTCTTGGCTTGTGAGATGATAAGTGGCCTCATCAATTATCAAGTCATGTTGAGTCACCTTCTTCCCCTATTCTTGATACTTTGAACATATTAATAAACTCCTAAATCTAGCATTAAAATTATGATTACACCTCTTAGGTGTCTTAAAGTTTAATTTGTCCTATTATGCCTATATTTGCTTGCAAGTATCAAATATTTAATTTTTATTCATAACTAAAATTCCTCTTCATGTAATACATATTCATATCACAATAGACTTGAAAAAATTAATTTGGATTCATTGAACACTCACCAAGGTCTCATTTTGCACCTAAAGTTCTCATTTGACCTCAATTCCTTTTAACCCTAAAAACACACAATTCTCATTATGTGGAATAATGTATGAATTATAATTTAAAACTATAGATATTTTTTCGTGCCCAATATCCCCTTACAAATTCATTCCAAATTTTGTTACCTGAAAGTGAGTGGAAGTACACTTATTAGCCTTTTTCTCTCTCTAACTAGACCTATCGGCCTAAAAATTGAGTTTTTGGTCAAATGGCCTCCCACACATGCAAAATTAGTAAAAAAATTTGATTCACTTTACGTATCCCTTTATCGTTCTCCACGTCAAATTTTAGCTTCTAAAACCTTGTGTAGATGGGTAAACCATGAAATGGCCAAAAAACCTAGTTTTCTATAAGCTCTTTTGTATTGCCTTCAAAAATCATACTTGTTTAAGAAATTACAAGATTATATTTACATAATTTTGGACTTGTGGATATATAATACATCTCAATCCATCTTCACCAATATTTTTCATCTACTCATGAGTTTGAATACTCTATTTTGAGCCCAAAACTCATAAAAACACAATATTTAATGAGTTTGTACAATTGTAAGTACAGACAAGTACCATGGTAAGGGTCCTTCTAGAGTGAAGAATGATGTTTAGCTTTTTTCAAGGTCCATCTACTTCTTAATTATGTGGAGGATGAATACATTACCAAACAAGTCTCAATTTATAGAGAAATGAGAGAGAAGAAGAGTGAAGGGCATATGAGAGAGAGGTGACAAGTGTCTCTTAAAAGTTGCAATCAAGAAAAGAGTTAGAGAATAGATTCATCAGGTGCTGAAATACAAATGATGATTTCCTAAATATGTTTTCTTCTTCCACATGATGTAGGAGTTTCAAACTTTACTTGACACCTTATTTTTTTCTTCAAAACTACCCCTTATCTTGGCTTGTGAGATGATAAGTTGCCTCATTGATTATCAAGTCATGTTGAGTCGACTTATTACCCTATTCTTGACACTTTTAACTTATTAATAAACTCCTAAATATAAAACTAAAATTATGATTACACCTCTTAGGTGTCTTGAAGTTCAATTTGTCTTACTATGCCTATCTTTGCTTGGAAGTGTCAAATCTTGACTTTTTATTCATAACTACAATTCCTCTCCATGAAATCCATATTCATATCACAATATACTTGAAACAATTACTTTGGATGCATTAAACACTCACCAAGGTCTCATTTTACACCTAAAGTTCTCATTTGGCCTCAATTCCTTGTAACCCTAAAAATTCACAAAGCTCATTATGTGTTATAATGTATGAATTATAATGGGAAACTAAAGATAGTTTCTAGTACCCAATATCCCCTTAAAAATCCATTCTAAATTTTGTGACCTGAAAGTGAGTGGAAGTACACTTATTAGCCTCTTTCTCTCTCTAATTAATCCTCTACGCATAAAAATTGAGTTTTTAGTCAAATGGCATCCCACACATGTGAAAATTAGTAAATTTTTCACTTTACCTATCCCTTTATCATTCTCCGTGTCAAATTTTAGCTTATAAAACCTTTTTTAGATGGGTAAGGCATGAAATGGCCGAAAAACCTAGTTTTTTATAAGCTCTTTTGTACTGCCTTCAAAAATCATACTTGTTTGAGAAATTACAAGATTATATGTACATATTTTTGGAATTATGGATATATAATACATCTCAAACCATCCTTCTCAATAGTTTTCATCTACTCATGAGTTTGAATACCCTATTTTGAGCCCAAAACTCATAAAAACACAATATTTAATGAGTTTATATAGTTGTAGGTATAAAAAAGTACCATGGTGAGGGTCCTTCTAGAGTGAAGAATGATGTTTAATTATTTTCAAGGTTCGTCTAGTTCATACCTAGGTGTAAGACAAATACATTTCCAAACAAGGCTCAATTTATAAAGAAATGAGAGAGAAGAGTGAAAGGCATAGGAGAGAGAGGTGACAAGTGTCTCTCAAGAGTTACAATCAAGAAGAGAGTTAGAGAACAGCTTCAACAGGTCTTGAAATAGAAATGATGATTTCATGAAGATGTTTTCTTCTTCATGGCATAGGAGTTTCAAACTTTGCTTGACACCTTGTCTTTTTCTTCAAAATTGCCCCTTGTCTTGGCTTGTGAGATGATAAGTGGCCTCATTGATTATCAAGTCATGTTGAGTCACATTCTTCCCCTATTCTTAACACTTTGAACTTATTAATAAACTCCTAAATCTAAGATTGATATGATGATTACACCTCTTAGGTGTCTTGAAGTTTAATTTGTCTTACTATGCCTTCTTTACTTGGAAGTGTCAAATATTGACTTTTTATTCATAACTTCAATTCTTATCCATGAAATCCATTTTCATATCACAATAGAATTTAAATAGTTACTTTGGATGCATTGAACACTCACCAAGGTCTCATTTTGCACCTAAAGTTCTCATTTGGCCTCAATTCCTTGTAACCCTGAAAACACACAAAGCTCATTATGTGGAATAATGTATGAATTATAATGGGAAAATAAATATATTTTTAGTACCC
Source organism: Torreya grandis (assembly GCA_037957365.1). NCBI lineage: Eukaryota > Viridiplantae > Streptophyta > Pinopsida > Cupressales > Taxaceae > Torreya > Torreya grandis. Next base: position 210,115 of record JARHVA010002447.1, read on the forward strand.
AATATCCCATTATAAATCCATTCCAAATTTTGTGACCTAAAAGTGAGTGGAAGTACACTTATTAGCCTTTTCTTCTCTCTAATTAGGCCTCTAGGCCTAAAAACTGAGTTTTTGGTCAAATGGCATCCCACACATGTGAAACTTAGTAAAAAACATTTATTCACTTTATCCATCCCTTTATCATTCTCCATGTCAAATTTTATCTTCTAAAATCTTGTGTACATGGGTGAACCATGAAATGGCCAAAAAACCTAGTTTTCTATAAGCTCTTTTGTACTGCCTTCAAAAATCATACTTGTTTGAGAAATTACAAAACTATTTTTACATATTTTTGGACTTGTGGATGTATAATACATCTCAATCCATCCTCCCCAATAGTTTTCATCTACTCATGAGGTTGAATACCCTATTTTGAGCCCAAAACTCATAAAAACACAATATTTAATGAGTTTGTATAGTTGTAGGTACAGACAAGTACCATGGTGAGGGTCCTTATGGAGTGAATAATGATGTTTAGTTTTTTTCAAGGTTCATCTAATTCATACCTATGTGGAGGATGAATACATTTCCAAACAAGTCTCAATTTATAGAGAAATGAGAGAGAAGAAGAGTGAAGGGCATAGGAGAGGGAGGTGACAAGTGTCTCTCAAGAGTTATAATCAAGAAGAGAGTTAGAGAATAGCTTCATTAGGTCTTGAAATACAAATGATGATTTCTTGAAGATGTCTTCCTCTTTCACATGGCATAGGAGTTTCAAACTTTACTTGACACCTTGTCTTTTTCTTCAAAACTGCCCCTTGTCTTGGCTTGTGAGATGATAAGTGACCTCATTGATTATCAAGTCATGTTGAGTCACCTTATTCCCCTATTCTTGACACTTTTAACTTATTAATAAACTCCTAAATCTAACATTGAAATTATGATTACACCTCTTAGGTGTCTTGAAGTTCAATTTATCTTATTATGCCTATCTTTGCTTACAAGTGTCAAATCTTGAATTTTTATTCATAACTAAAATTACTCTCCATGAAATCCATTTTCATATCATAATATACTTGAAACAATTACTTTGGATGTATTGAACACTCACCAAGGTCTCATTTTGCACCTAAAGTTCTCATTTGGTGTCAATTTCTTGTAACCCTAAAAACACACAAATCTCATTATGTGGAATAATGTATGAATTATAATATGAAACTAAATATAATTTGTAGTACCCAATATCCCCTTACAAATCCATGCCAAATTGTGTGACTTGAAAGTGAGTGGAAGTACACTTATCAGCCTTTTTCTCTCTCTAATTAGGCCTCTAGGCCTAAAAATTGAGTTTTTAATCAAATGGCCTCCCACACATGTGAAACTTAGTAAATATTTTTAATTAATTTTATCCATACCTTTATCATTATCCATGTCAAATTTTAGCTTCTAAAAGCTTATGTAGATGGGTAAACCATGAAATGGCCAAAAAACCTAGTTTTTTATAAGCTCTTTTGTATTGCCTTCAAAAATCATACTTGTTTGAGAAATTACAAGATTATATGTACATATTTTTTTACTTTTGGATATATAATACATCTCAATCCATCCTCCCCAATAGTTTTCATCTACTCATGAGGTCGAATACCCTATTTCAAGCCCAAAACTCATAAAAACATAATATTTAATGAGCTTGTACAGTTGTAGGTACAGACAAGTACCATGGTGAGGGTCCTTATAGATTGAATAATTATGTTTAGCTATTTTCAATGTTTATCTATTTAATTTCAATTGTTTAATAATCTAGTCTCTCTCAACTGGTCAATTTTGGTCTTCTAGGTAGCCAAAAACACACTTATCAACTTAACAATGATTCATAAAGTACAAAGCCTTAACTAATGAAAAAATTCCACAAATTTGAAGTATAAAGGGTATCCTAACATCCCCAATTATCTTGGGTTACCATTCAAAACATTTTTACTATTATGATCATAAGAAGGTACTTCTCAGGTTGGCAGATTGAGTTTAAGTGAGGTCAAGAGAGAGATGAGTCCTCAAAGTGCATTTTTAGAGTTCAGTTTTAGGTATAAACACCTTGTGGAGGTTGTGACACTCACCATGAAATTTATCAATCTTCATATTACCATTCCCATTCATTAGGCTTCCTTCAATCATCCTTGATTGATGTTTAGGGTTTGTAAGCAAAACAAGGTGAGAGACCCTAGATATTGTATTCGAGACATTTCCTCTTTGTTGAAGGGTTTTTAACTTCATAGAATGGTTCAATTTAATTCCTCATAATATTTTTAGATTCTTCATCTTCTCATACAACCTTTCATCAAACAAACCATTTTTATCCAACTATATATATAGGCATTTGTGCTTGGTCTTAGGCTCTGCAGGCCTAAATAGACCTATCCACATTGGCACCCTTCTTGTTAACTATAAAGACCATATGGATTTATAATATAATTCCAATGTGACTTTCATATTTCCATATTCCTCTCCTCTCTCAAACCAAATAGACACTTATCACTCTAGGCAAGCCTGTCGGTGGCAAATTGACTATGTCTTTAGGGGTTGAAGTGAGTTTATCCTCGTCAATTTCTTTGACCATTATTTTAGGTTTAATTTTGACCTAAAATGAAATTTTATACCTTAATTTCTCTATCTAATCTCAAACCGCACTTTTCAATTTAGGTTTAACTTCATAGAATGGTTCAATTTAATTCCTCATAATATTTTTAGATTCTTCATCTTCTCATACAACCCTTCATCAAACAAACCATTTTTATCCAACTATATATATAGGCATTTGTGCTTGGTCTTAGGCTCTGCAGGCCTAAATAGACCTATCCACATTGGCACCCTTCTTGTTAACTATAAAGACCATATGGATTTATAATATAATTCCAACGTGACTTTCATATTTCCATATTCCTCTCCTCTCTCAAACCAAATAGACACTTCTCACTCTAGGCAAGCCTGTCGGTGGCAAATTGACTGTCTTTAGGGGTTGAAGTGAGTTTATCCCCGTCAATTTATTTGACCATTATTTTAGGTTTAATTTTGACCTAAAATGAAATTTTATACCTTAATTTCTCTATCTAATCTCAAACCCCACTGTTCTACATCACTTCTTCTCTTAAGTTGGAAAACTAATCTTGAGTTATATAGAGAAATCTATAGGTGATGATTGGGATCTTAACTATAATTTGGGGTTTAAGACCTCAATTAAAAATCAGTAAGAATTTCAATGATATTTATCATAATATTTTTAATTTATTTTTTTCTTCTGAACCTCTAATACCTCTTCAAGATCTTGTACCATCACTTGCATACACTCTCTCTCTCTCTCTTCGTGTCTCATGTTTGTTCAAGACATGGTTGTAGGTGGTGATTAGATGCCTTTTGAACATTAGGATTTGAAGCTTAACATTATTCAACTATATTATTGGCTCTTGATACATAATTAAAATAAATTAATCTATTCAAATTCAAACCTAACTCTCTGTAAGCTTATTAGCATTTTCTATTTTGACCGTATATGTACACTCCCATTGCTCTGCATGTAGTTATGTTTGAGTCCCTTGATTTCTCAATGCATTATTCCTCCTATGAGAATATTATGGGAGTTTGACTATAAATAAATATATATTAATTTTTCTCTAGGTCTCATATGTACATCTCATATGTCTTCCATGTTGACTCAAGATTTCACATTGTTCAAGTTTGCCATGTAACTACCTATAGGTTTAATTGAGGTGATTGGAGCATTAATTCTTGAAATCACACCTTCTCTACTAGTCCTGAACCCCTTACAAATGTAGAGACACTATACTTCCTTCATTTTTTAGGTCTTCAAACCTCTTAGTATGATTCATATTTCATTATATTTCACATGAAAATAGACCTATAGGTCTGTAGACCTGTAGGTTTACATTTTCTTGTTTTAAGCCTCCATATAATGACTATCTTGGTTATCTCAGATCTTGTATATTTAATTTTTAATTGGCATGGCATGAGAGATTTATATGAATTTACTATTGTGTTGAAACTTTCTTCATCAAACACCCTTACTCAGAAACTTATCATGAAGTTGTAACCCTACTCTAGGAGGCTTACATCAAATAAAATTGATAAGTTTATGAGGGACCTGGGGCTTGAAAGGTATCAATATGATCACTAATTACAATTTTAGATAATTTAGGAGCTATGGTGTTGTATAGAACATTTTAAAACCTCTTATATGCTTTAAACCATTTGTAGAAACCTCAAAATTCTGTGTAAACCTGAAACATGTATCATATATAAGTTATTCTTGCTACCTTTTTTTCACACATGTAAACCTGATGGAGATAGACATTAAATGGTTTTTTAGAACCTTATATACATATAAAAATGTTATCAATGCTCCAATAATTCCATTCATGTAAGAAATTTTTCCCAAAACTAAACCATTATGGTTTTGCACCTCTTTTAAGCACCCTAGATCCTTAGAAATTGTTCATAAAGATAATGATATCAATAAAATAACTAATGCCACTGATTGAGAGGCCATAAGGGTCCTCAAATTTTATCAAAATATTTCACTCCCACTCCCTTCCTATTGTACAGAATGAACATATGAAAACTACCTTTGTGAGATTGCAAGGAGATCGATAGGAGAAAGAATGTGTATTTTTCCTTCTTGGGACTTATGCAAGATTCCTAAACTTAGAGATGACTTGGAGAATGTGAAGAGACACTCTAAAATAATTTTCACGTATAAATTAATATCCAAGTCTGTACAATTGGGTGACAAGCTCCTCTTAATCATTGAATTACAAGAATCTAATCACTTTCTAGCTTGTAACTATCATATACATGTTAAAAACCTCTTTTACAATCTTGGATTAGTTTGATGTATAAAAAAATCACCTTGGTTGGCTTTTACACATGTGGGAGTTAGTTATATGCATTTTCTTCCTAAATTTCACTTACCTTAAACTTTTTAAATTAGCTTAAACTTTCCAAACATGTATGAAATGTTTATACAAGTTTATGAATGGGTAAAGTGAATTGAGAGGCAACCTAAGAACCTATGACACCTTGTGGACCAACCTTTTTACACCATGACATGACTAGCCTAGTACAAGACCAAAATAAACCATTAACTTAATTTTATCAAATTATCCTTAAAATTTGCTAATAAGACTTTAGAAAGGCTATTGGAAGACTTTACAAGGTACAAATTGGCTAGGAACAAGGTTATTTGGACATGACTAGAAATTTTAAAACTATAGGGGTTGACATTTTGACCTAGGGGGTCAATAGTAGGCAATGCTAAGTTTTAAGGTCAGCTCGATTACCCCTTTTCCCATGAACTTTCATTTTAAGAGTAAGTAGTCACATTCTTACTATTTGGTGAGAAAACTAAGCCACACTCCTACCATTTTATGAAAAAATTTAAGCCACACTATCACCATTTTATGAGTAATTTAATCTACACTCTCACCATTTTTTAAGAAACCTAAGCCACTTTCTCACTATTTTTTGAGTTAAACCATTCTGCATCTCATAATCGTCCATTGAGTTGAGATGCCAAAAAACCCCAAAACATTCAAAATAGTTCAAAAACCCTAAAATTTTGAAAATCCCAAAAGTAACCTAAAAATTAAAAAAATTATAAAAAGGGATTAAAATCTCCACTAGAGATATAAAACCATAAAATATTTGTTTATTTTATCATCACATTCACTAGTGATCCTTGACTTTGTTGTAGATGACACAATTTATTGTATTTTCTAGGTGGGAACCCCTTATCTATTCATGATCATTTCTAATTTATTATTTCCATTCCTTCATTCATCCTCTCATTTATAGGAGGACTACATCAGCCTAAGGTACACATGGACTATATAGGTAGCACTTGGATGCATAGAGTGTCTCAAGACAACTTGACCAATCTTATTACCATTTGATTTTTTGGATTTATCTAAATGTTCTCATTGTTTTGAAAGTGTACCTTTCTTATTATTCCTTTATAATCAATTCTCTTACTTTTCATAATTTTTCTTCTTTCTGACATCCTTGGGAGAACTAAATTTGGCTTGAATTCCATTGGACTATATAAGTAATGTCCACCTACATAGGTAATTTGGAGATAGTTTAGCCACCCTTTCCTTTTTCTTCTATTCCCCCTTCCATCTAGGTTGTCATCTTGACCTATCAATTCTTCTCTATAGCTTAAGGGAATAATATCCAAGAGTAATGCCTTACTTTCACACATGCACAAATGGTTTACTAATTGCTTATTTTATGGTGTGTTTGTGTGTTTGTGAATTATGATTATTTTTAATTTTATTGGTGTGTTTCTTTAAATTTTAGGATTGATCAACAAGATGTTTTCTATTATTTTTCTTTTCAGTTTGTGTTTACACTCTTGTCTGATTATGTGTTTCCTTTTTCTATTGTCATCTCGACTCAATCAATTTTGATAGCAGGGTGATCATCATGGTGTTTCATGTCATGTAGTTATACTTGAGTCCATCCATTCACAATTTCATCATTATCATCATAGTTTCTATCATTGGTGCATGGTTTTTAATTGTCTATTATATTAGGTGTCAATCCTTATGCCCACTATGACATGGCCATCATGGTGTTTTATATCATGGTGTATGTCATTTTGTGCTACATCAAAAATCAAGTGTTGGAAGTCTCATAAGCAATGTTGTAACAAAAGATATCCTTATCTACTACCTTCCACATCAATCACTGAAACCCATGACTAATATATATACTACTCGTGATACATATCAACAAATGAGTGCACACAGATAATCATAATAATTTATCAAGCATGATCAAATATCCATATCACATGACCAATTTTATCACATTTTCACTACATATAATAATATCAACCATTGTTTTCCCTTGGGAGGCTCCTTTTGGTTTTCCTTGACCATTTTTCATATTGGTTTATTCAACATTCCTATTTTTCTTGACCTCTTGTCCCTATGGATAGGGTTTTTTCTTCATTTATAGGTCTCATCTATTTTAAGTTCCTCCCTGAACATTACCTTGAGGGGGATCTAGGTATAATCAAGCACCTTTTGGGGCATCAATATAGGTTTATCAACTCATAATTATAAAAAGAGAAAAGTGAAGACATCATTATTTAAGCATTATAAAATTTATTCTTAACAACTTTTTCATTCTTTGAAAAGGCATTATTATGCCTAGTGTCTCACAACACCTTCTTAAATAGGGGTAAAATGTAGACACTTAATTTTAATCACTTCCATGTCTAAAATAAAATCAAGAATGACTTTTCTTAATTGTATGTAATAACTAAAAATCAACAATAGACCTAAATTACATGCACAACGATCATTTAATCTAAAATTGTAATGACACATCCCTTATTAGGGAAATGGATTGCATTACATCATTAATATTATCTAATGCATACCAAATCAAAATTACCCTTTAACAAGTATTATTATAGGATAATTAAATAAATATTTCATTAACAAAATAACATTTCAAAGGTCACCATTATTTTGATTACCAATTAATCATCTTGATTAATTATTCTAATCTCCTTTAATGGAAAATTTCAAGAATTTGGAATTATCTATTTTTCCTAAAATCAAAATTGAATTACTACCTTATGTAGGTTATGTCACTCAAGGAAGTCAATGGGAAAGATAAGGAGTGCAAGAAAGATCTTATACCCCTTTTACATGCTCTTCTTCTTACACCTCTCTTGAGCATTCCAAGAGGACTAATGATTGTATTTTTTTTCCAACATGCCTTCCACACTCCAAAATGGTCTTAAATGACATATTGTTCACACTCCATGTGTGTGATCATGATTTTGAGGACTCATTCTCCACCATTGATCTTGATCTCAGATCAATGGTTCATAAACATCCAAAAAATCTATAAATACAAGGGCCTTTGGCCATTATAGACAAGATTCTTCAAGAAAACTTACTCTACCCAATTATACAAGGAGCATCAACCAATTTTCATGCCATGCCAAGCCAAGAATCAAATGTAGTTAAGGAGAGGCGATTTGTACACATGAAATAAAGCATTTCTAAAGACTACATAGCCTACAATCTAAGATCAACCTCTTCAAACCAGTTCTTGAGTAAATATTTTGAGGTATAAACATGGTTTTTGTCTTCTAATGTGCATTTCTTGCTTGTTTTCCACATAGCTCAACCTAGGGATTAGGCTTGGGATGTTAGTTATTCAAGTTTGTTTTGATTTCATTAACTAGTAGATTGACTAACCCCTCTTAGATTTATAATCTACAAGGTGATTTGACACTCATTTCTCATCACTTTCATGTCAAATTTGTAATCAGAATCAATTTCTTGCAATAACACACAAATCATCGAAACACCCCAATTTTTTGCACAAACAATGTGTTTTTTGAAACATATTGGGGAATCCTATATTGGGGCAATGATTTGTAACCAAATGCTAGATTTGTCTAAATGACTATGAGCCAATTTTTGTTTTTTAAGTGTTGTTCTAAGATAATTAACTAAAATAAATGGTCAAATTTAGATATTAAATAAATCACATGAAAGTTTATCTAGATTAACTAGCCTATCAAACCAAATTAAGTGGATAAATAAAAAATACATAGAAATTGGGTAATTTATAATTATCCAATACTCAAATATTTAAACAAATATTTGAGTTGTGACATCATCATGACATTACCTAAAAATTTGTCAAGCACTATCATGAATGCAAGAAATATCAATAGAAATTTAGAATTTGAAAGCCATGCCTCATTAATTCAACCTCTTTCCAAAATATTTATAGCATTAATCACTTCAAATTGAATTGAATTATAGCCACACATCTCATTCTTGATCCAATAACTACAATCAATCTATCCAATCTATAAATACAAGGGTCCCTCATACCTAAAACAATATTTTTTGTGAAAACAAACTCTACATAAATCCATTGAAAAGCTTCAAAAATCCTTCCACTTTGACTCAACCAAACCACTCATATACAATGGCAGATGTCATCATAAAACACAAATAAACATTGGTAAGGACTCCTAGCTCTACAATCTGGGCATAAACAAACTTGAATAAGGCTTGGAGAAAAAATCCATGAGAAAGGTATAGCTTATCTTGTGTGTTTATGTCTTTATATTCATTTATATTCTCCCAAACCTTGCCTAATCAAAGGGATTATGCTTGACGTGTCATGTTTTTCAATTTGTTATTTTGGATAAGCTAATAATGAATTAACCCCTAGTTTAATTTTAATCTACATTTGACACATTTAGTGGGGATGAACCACCCCAAAATCTCCTTGGAAACATTATAACAGGTTCTAAATTTAAAAAAATATCATTTTTGAAATTTTTTCTACTAATTTTCCCATGTTCTTATTTTCTACTAATCAATGAGATAAAATTGTGTTTTAGTGGGATCTCTCCTCATAATCAGTGATATCAACCTATGTAACAGTCATATCGATCCTGTGTTATTTTTTATCTCTATGTGTTTTTAATAAAATAATGAGAATGCTCTACGTATTGATGAGCACACTCTGTGTTTCAATGATATCACACTACATATTAATGGGATCACTCTACTACATTAATTGTTAAATAATGATATCATATACCTTAATGATGGAAACAACATAAAAATAGATGAGATCACCAATATAACCTTAACTATTTTCTATTTCAATCATTTTTAGATATCAACAAGAATGACATGCTAGATGATGGTATTATCCTACAAATTGGGGATGTCATATGGGGGTGATTGGGGTCAGCTCAGCCCAGTTAAACTCTAATTTTTTAATTTTCTAGTCTTTAAATCATTTCAAGCCTTATTAGGGTTTCAACCTTTCAAAATTTATTAGTAGGTCTTCTACATACCTCTTAAGGGTAAATCAATGCATACATACCTAGATCCAATGTTGCAAGAGATTGTGCCCTTTCCAATTTTATGAAAAAAGATAGAATCACCTAATAGTGAAAATAATGGGAGTCAATCATGTCCCTCTTTGTCATTCATGTCCTCGTAAGATATTTTATCTATCTTATGATAATTTTCATATATAGTCACTATTTTCCTATTTCTACTTTCTATTAGTCAACCATTAGATAGTAACAACTAAGTTTGTCTTTCATTCACATAGTTATCCTTCAATCATTTGTGAATTTTTGCATTCAATCATTTTATTTCATTCAATTTTTCAAAATATCATTTACAACATTTCGATTTATTCTATTCTATTTTTATTAATTAGGGTTAATTCACTTATTAATCCAAACTTTGTTAAAATATGACTTTCAGTAATTTCTTGATTAAATCTTTAAAAAAAATTGTATTCCATATTTATACTTTAGAGATATAATTCTCAAGGCCCTAAGTTAAAATTTTAGTGTTACTAGTCAATAAATAAGGATTGTTATTTGTCATTTAGAATCCTAGGTTGATAAGGACTCTCTTATAAGTTTTTAGCAATATGGACATGTTTTTATCTTAATAATTATCTTGATTTATTTCATGGGTTTTTATCTTGATAATTGCCTTGATTTATGTTATTTGTCATTTAGAATCCTAGGTTGATAATACTTGAGATTATTTTTATTGTCTTGAAAAATATGAATGAAAGTGGTTGAATCTATATTAAATAATTTAGGGTATTCATAATTCTCTCATTTTATTTTGGAATTGTCTGATTATTGCTCCCAAATTGAATTATGTAGATTCAATGATGTATGTGACCTACTTGCTTGATTTTAATGACTTTTATTACCTATTTTAGGATTGTGGTAGTTTTAAGAACTCATGGGAAATGATATGAGGCTTCATAGTTTCCATTTATACTTACACAATGACTATAAATTAAATGCATTTTGTTATTATAAAACTATTATAATTTTCCTTGTAAGATGGATGTGAACAAATTATTGTCTTCTTATTTTCTTATAAGACCATTATATGTATAAAAGTGAACTTAAAAACCTAATTTAACTTTAGTTTTTTTTTTTTTTTAACTCGCCATCAATCCTCAATAAAGAAAATGGATGATGACACTTTATGCATGTGGTGTGGGACACCTATGTAATGTGTTATCAATTAATTACTTTCTTGATGATTGATTTTGTGGTTTTTTTCTTGTGTGTATTGCTTAAAATATGTTACAAGAGGTTATTGTAAAACCCTTTAGAACATGATAATATCAGATAGTTATGTGAAACATAATAAATAAATATAAAATGGGAACTCACATAGAAAATTTATGCTAATCCAAGAATAGCATAAAACATGAATTATCATGATTCACAGATATAATCAACTCAAAACTATAAGTGCTTTGATAATGAATAGATTACAATAACATAGAATAGGGTGATTCAAGGAACATAAGGAAACATAAAGGAAAACAATTTTTGAATATCTATATTGATCTCAATATTTTGGAACCCTTTTTCAATATAAGTGAGTGTTATTTATATAGATTTCCAAATACTTTATGAATTCACATTCAAGGATTTTTCTACAACCTAAAATAAGACTCTTTTCATTTTGAAGACTTTTGGTATACAATGAGAGTCACATACATATAAAAATAATATACTAAATAAAAGATGGTGCAAAACATGTACTTGTCATATAACTATACACTATGATTTTGTAGCCTTATTCTACTACCAACACTTTCTTGGACTCAAAGTGTTATCTCATTCTAAGACAAAATCTCAAGAAGTATATTGCATACTTTATCTAGTGGAGTTTCATGATGAGAAATATCATATTGAAAACATTCTTTGGAGTTATTACTCAAGGTGTCATTTATCATTTTTCACCTCTTACACACTACTTAGTTGTCTTTTCAGGTTTTTAACTAAATATCATACCAATCTAACCCCATTGCAAGTTTTTTATAGGCTATTATAACCAAGTGGACACCCTTGAATCGAGTTTTCAACCAACCTAATCTTGTTCCTCATGTTTCAAGCCATCCCGCTAATAACCTTGTTAAAATTTCAAAACTAAAGTGTGCATGGTACCTACAGAGAAGGTGACAACATCAAATGTATTGAAATAATTATATGAGGCTATGAAGATGATTCTAATTGATTTGTTATTGAGGAATTCATAGTTGTAAAATCTAGTGTTAGTAGTAGTTGCTAAGGTTGGATTATTAGTTGCATAGCTTTGGCCATCTTTTTCTATTTGAACTCCTTCTAGAGTTGATTTGGAGGATGAATTGTGTCTCCTAAATGATCTCTATGATGGCACTATCCAAATGTGATAATTCCATGTTTAACACTATACAATTAGTAATAGTTTATCACACCATTGTGATCCTAGTACATAGTGGTACTTGGCATTTGATCAGACTATGAATGTTCTCATTTTTGGTGATTTCAAGTAGAGCCCTAGCATTCAATACTTTAAGTTTAACTTCCTATGATAGTTATTCTAGTTTTTATACATGACTATGTGTCTAAATACTGGTAAATCTATTGTGAAACATTTCATTTTTCTAGGTTTGCATATTTTTCATGACACTATCTCTTGATTCAATTGAATACTTGACTGCATTATTCAATGCATCAAAATTAGTAGATTAATCTTCCATTTTATATTTGGCATTGTCAACATTGGAAAAAAAATTGACCTCATTCCATGTGGTGTTCAATTATTTCTTTCAGTTGAGCATGTCTCATGCTATGTTATTAGATTCATGTACAATAGTGTTAAGTAATTGCTCATATTCCTTGAGGATTTAATATTATCCTTTGTTTAAACCTTGATATTTTGACCTTATGTGCTAAATTGTTTTAGATTATACATAACAATTCATTATTTTTTTAGTTACAATAAGAGAGTTGTGAACTGATTATCCTCATACATGACTTGGTCACCCAAAACTTGTGTAACCAAGGTAGGGTAGGTAGCATCTATTAGTTGTTGAACCTTGGTGAGATGGAGGTGTATTTTTTCATTTTCCTCCCTTAAATGTGATCCTTCTTGATCTACTATGGAAGCCTTCTACGTGATAAACTCTTAAAAAGTAGGTGCTCACTCAATTTGTTTTAATAAGGATAGTTGGGCAATATCAATTGATGCTCCTATACTATTGTAGCAAGAGCCAAACTAGAAGCCATAGTCATGTGCCTTTTTAATTTATACCATTGGGATATAAAAGGTTGTGTGATGCACTAAGGGTGTAGGGGCATCCCATATCCATTGGATAGAGATTTTAGGCTTGTGTTGGGACATCACCTCCTATGCACCCTCATGAGTAAAATCTGAGCTTTGTGATATGGAAAATGGTTGTTTGGCTTGAGGTATCCCCATAGTCTTGGTGGACTCTACTACTTGATTTGTTATGACTTATTGTTTTTTGTTGTGTTCTACTTATGCTTTAGTTTTGGAATCTTCCTATACCTTATCCTTAGCCTCTTTCTCTTAGGCTTACTTATTTTCTTACAATTATTTCCTATGAAATTATTCTTTTGTTTTATCATATTACGACTTACCTAATTTATAAACCTCCCCCTTCTTATTATGTGCTACTTGCACCTCTTGAGTTACCTAGTTGCTTCTTCAGTTGTAGCTAATTTTTTTGCTTGTTGATTTTTTTCCTCCTCTTGTGTTATTTGTTACATTTACTGCTCAGCCTCTACTTCTTCCTTCTTCATATTTACATTCATCCTTTTTTTGTGTGCTTCCACTTAGTCATCCTTTTTCTTGTTCTCTTCCTCTTATTGTTTCCTTTGCTCATCATCTTCCATAGATTTTAATTTTGCCTCTTCCTTTCTCTTCATCTTCTCTACCTTGTGAGCCTTATTTTTAGCCACTTTTTATGTATTTTCTTCCTTGAATATTTATTAAATAGTTTGATCCTAGGTTATGATGTCTTCCTATTCAATAAGCTACTCGAGATCAACTTGATCCTCAGCTATGATTTTTGCTTGTTCTTTCAAAGGGGAAGATGAAAGAGATGACTCCAAAACCATGTGTTTATTGACTGAAGAATTTTATTTGGGAGGTAGCACTAGTGTTTTCTTCAACCACTTTTAGTCTTTATTTATCTCTTGTTATTCCCATGCTTGAGTTTAAACTTGTTGTGTTTCATCTTCCTTGACTATCATAGGATTGACAAAGGAAACCATATGTTATTTAATTTATTGGTGAAAATATCAGCACAATATAGGTCCTCTAATTATGCAGCAAAGTTGGTTTTAAGCTCTCCTAATGCAATGACATTTTATGTGATCTTAAATATCATGTTCCTAGATCTAATTGAAAAAGTTCATATTATCAGTGTTTACACTCTACCTCCTACCAAATAGTTTTTAATATTATTGATGGAGGAGGTGTGGTGATGTCAACCAACAAGTATTTTTCATACATTATTTTTCAATTTGAAATCATGTAATACCTTCCACAATAAAAAATATTTTTCTTCCTCCTAATCATAAACTTTCTTTCCTATGTCTATAAGTATAGACTATAAGACTTCCTCCTCTTCTATGCCTAACTCTATAATATCACATCCTAATATGATATTTGAGACATGGTTATGATTTATCCATGATTTTATGTTACATGTCATCTTCATTGATGGAGGTGGTGAGAATCTATGCAATGGTGCCTTCCTTTTTCCTATAGTAGTCTATGATGGGGTTACTTTTATTTGAGGAGATTCACGCACCTTCACTTTTTGTTATACTGGTGCTTGTTGTAGTAATGGTTGTTTTTACCTTAGAATCATCAATTTTAATGGTGATACTAAGTGGTAAAGAAACTATTTTGAACGTAAATTCCACCTATGTATTGAGCATAGTAATGAAAAATGGCAAATAAGTGACAGGTGCCTTCGGGATCTTGTGAACTCTAATTTAGATGTCATCATGGAGATTGGTCACTACATAATGCTATCCAAGGTATTTCATTACATTTATAGGGACATGGGGGTGTGAAGTAATCATGTATTTAATTTACATCCACTATACATTAAATCATTCTAGTTGTGCATAATATTTCCATGTTTTGGTCCAAAAAGTGTTGGCAAACATAGTCGCAGGCTAGAAGTCTATGTCCATATTTACTGATCACTCAAGTGACTTCCATTATGTGAATCAAAATATAAGTACCAATAATTGGTATTGAAAGGTTTTTTGTGTCCCAATGATGACCTTTTCAATATTCATGATGAGTTTGGAGACCAAAAATTTCAGCCAATTAAAATGTTTAATGAGACTTATCATGCTTTAGGTGATGTTGATTACAACTTTGGTGTCTTGATTGGCATTTTTAGTGGTTTGCCAAAATTTCTTCATAATAAATTTTTTAAAGATTCACAATAAATCATATTATATAAAATCAATGGGAGTCCCCGTAAATGTTATGCTATAGTTTTCCTATGTGTTTGAGTGAATTAGTGGTGCCTTTGTCTTGTAAGGGGATAAATATTTACCCCTTGTAGGAAACACTATTTATTGAACCATTATGGTTGGATTGATGGATATTTTCATATACTATGCTAATAATGGAATCAACATTGTATCAACTAAGAAGGGTGAGAATGATTTCATTTAGCTGACCAAAGGTTAGCAATTTGATCAATCACTCTGCATCAGGATCTCATAGGCGATGTTGAAGCATTAGGTAGTATGGTTTTACCTTTTTATTTGATAAAGAGTGAATATATTATATTTAATAACATATATGAATTCAAATGGGATTATATCATGATATTTGGTTTACAATAAGGAAATACCACTACCCATATCCTATTTATGTGTATTTGTGTGGGATGAGAAGCTATAATCTATCCATGGAATCTGGTTTGATATATGAAAATCATTGGTTTCATTAGGACTTAGCACTAATGAACATGTAGGAAAATAAATTAAGCTTGAAATGTAGAGTGATCTTATTCACAAATATATTTAATGACACAATGTTGTGCATGCCCTTATATATATGGTTTTTCCAATGTGATTATGCTTGACACCTTACTTTCAATGTGTTGAGTTTTTTTATGTCATTATACTTTAAAAATTAAATGTAATCAATTGTTGGATGATGTGACATTATTTATTCACTAGTTAAATGCATAATTATTGCTAATGGGATCCATAGATGTGATGTATCATCTTTTCCTTGGTCGATTTTCACTTATTATTTATCAACTAAAAATGACCCTTGATCTATTTTTGTGAAAGATGTAATATTTTAAATGTGTCATCATTAATGGCTTCTAAATGACCATTATATATCCTTACCTCATAATTTGTGTTTTCACTTCATTCCTAGACTTAGTTTGTGACATGCCTCCTCATATACTTGTATGACATGTTATTTAAATCTTAAATTTCTCACTTTAACATACTCTATGATTGTGACTTTCTATTTTGGTTTCGCTGACCTGTGATATAGAAATAACACTTTACTACTATACTAAAAACCTATAAACAAAAGAAGAAACCATACATTAAATGAAAACCCTAAACTACATGGTTCTATTCAGTGCCCACTCTTGATATTTTTGTGAGATCAAAGAGAGACTCCTACTAGTAAGGCTTAAGATTGTAACCGTTTACATGCCCAGGAATAATGGTTCCCTATAGATCCCTTAACATAATTTTCCATTATTTCAATAGTTCATGAATAATGTAAGGTCCTTTCCATATATTATGTAGCTTTCCTAAAATGCTTTGAATCTAATATCATATAATAACACTACATATTCTAGTTAAAAATCTACTTCATAGCTTGTAATCATGCCATGATTTTTTTTGCTTACTAACCTCTTGTGTCCATTATTCTAAATGTGTTTGGTTTATTTCATCCAAGTTAGATCTATCATTATTGCCTATAGAGAGTCTCAATCTCCTTCTTGTATGATCATTACAATAAATAGAATAGGGGATATGTATTCTATGGGCATTACTACTTTAAGTCCATAAACTAGCTAAAATGGGGTGAAACCTATCGCACATTTGTAGTTTTTCCTATACGCTCATAGGATCAAAGGAATTTGATCCTCCCAATCATATCTTTGGACATTGCATATCTTTGTGAGCATATTTCCAAGGACTTTGTTCAATGCTTCTACTTGTCCATTTTCTTTTGGGTGATATGTTATTATTTTATGGTGTGAGATCATAAACTCCTTCATGAGAGTCTTTATTATATTCTTAATTAAATTTGTTCCTCTATCACTGACCAAATTGATCAAATACCCAAATATGGCTATAATATTTTCATAGATAAACTTAGTTGCATCCTTAACACTGTAACTTGGTGTCATAAAAGCTTCAAACCATTTAGTAAAATAGTCTATCTTAATGATTATGTATCTTTCATGATTGCATTTTATGGGTAGATTGATTGGTCTAATAAAAACAATACCACATTGTTTGAATTGTTGTTTTTAGCATAGGGTTTAGTGGCATATTATCTCTATAATTTTGTTTTTTCATTCTTTGATAGATATCACAGTGTTTAGCTACCCAGTGTGCATCTTGAAATAGGGTAGGCCACCACTGACCACTTAGTAGAATCTTTATCATAGTATATCCTCCTATGAAATTCCACCTACAATTCCTTTATGTCCCTCTTCAATAAGTTGAGGTTGTTCATGTTCCAAAGATACTCTATGTCTTAATTCATATTTACCCATTTTTTATATAAATACATTGATAATGTTAAAGGGAATAGTTTGTGTGATCAACTACTTTTTGTCCCTTTATTTATAGTGCAAGGGAAAGATTATTTGTTCTAAGAAATTTTATGTCTTTTAGATTTTCAAGAATCATAGATACTTGAAATAGATTTGCATTAGGTTATTCATCTTGAATTTTTTCTTATTCCTCTCCATTATGTATTCTAATCAAATGGCCTAGCCCCACATTTTCTCTCCCAAGCTTAACATTGATTTTGAACAAAAACCATTGAAATAATTTGGGCCACCTAGGTATCTACCCTCCTAACATGGGAATATTTACTAGATATTATAAATTTTGGTGATTCAAAAAAAAATCAAATGGTGTTGCTAGAAGATAATGCTTGAACTTCTTAATTACAAACACCATTTCTAAGGCTTCCTATAGACACCAAAAATCCACACACTATGATTTTGAATGTTAAAGTATCCCTTGACCACCTTGGGAACCCTCAAGACCAATCTAACCCTCTAAACCATAACTGTGCTCACCTACAATCAGTTTAGCTTAACAGACTTAACCTAGTCTTTTCCCCCCTTTTCACCCTTTACCCTTAACCACCAATAGTCAATTTAATTATCGATGGTCAAGATATACCTCCCCAACTAAGAACATATAAGCTACCCACTTTTATTTTCTAATTATAAACTTGTCTAATTCTAGTTACAAGCCTTTTTATGGACAATTTATAATTAGATAGCCCAGTTGAACCTTCACTCCCACCTATTACTTGTGCTTATAAAACAAGAGGAGCCTGAAGGTGAAATCCATCTATAATTATTATCAAGAGCTTGTGCATCAAGGATTTTATTTTTTAAGTCAATCACAATCTAGAAATCATATCAGATAATCAATTTGTTGTTGCCTCTCCACCAAGCATGTAGGTACCATCACTTTTTCAGAGTCAAGTTAGATTCCACCAATAGATCAACTACCTCCTCAACCATCCACCCAATTGACTTATGGTAAGACAAGTAATTATTTCTTAGTATTCACCTACTTTATTTCCATTTCACAATAAACCTAGGCCTTATCCACCTCTAAAAATCCAACTCCTAGATCTCATTAATCAGCCAAAATTACCAACCCAAATCCTCACATAATAACCATCAACAATTGACTCAACCACCATAGACTACTCAACTATCGATGGTCACCTTAACCACTGATGCTCACCTTAACCACTGATGGTCAGCCCAACCACTGATGGTCACTATGGTACCAAAAACTAGCAATTTCATCTCACCCACCTACACCCAACCAAACCCACTTTTTTGTATCCATGCCTATTCACAAACCCCTTTCAGGTTTTTTGAAGTATACCCAAACCCTCTAGCACTAGTACTAATTAGTTTGTCACTAATTTAATCATTTCTAGCATATTTTTTAGCAAGCATTCTTGTGTTCAATTTTAGTATCTTTTTTATTATTGATACAAGTACCTTCTTTCCACCTTATAAGCATAATTATTTAAAATGTGTGGATTGATATCCCCTAAGTAAGCTCTAACTTTCAGGATCTAGCTAGTGCTAGGCAATCCACTTAACTATTTATCTAACAAATAAGTTTGATTTAGTGATTTATTATCTACAGGTCATCCTCCCAAGACAAAGATTAGTTCTTCACAATCTTCTGATTTCAAATGCATGCACTATCAATTAGGTTTTTCAACCATACCCATATCGAGTTTCTTTTCTCTCTTTATTAAAAACAAAGTATAAATTCATTGAAACATTTTGGCACCATCAAACCAAGCTCTTAATTCAGGAAACCCTTCCCAAATCATGTTCCTACCAAAAATGAGAGAAACAACATTGAATGCTCTCATGATACCCATATAGTTAACATGGTCCTTAACACACTCATTGCCAAAGAGCCTATTGACTAACCCATTTATATCTCACCCTCTCCACTTATTAAGGTAGTTTAATTAACTTCCCTTCCTTCAGATACCCAAGCTAAGGAAATACCATCTTCTCCCCCTTCACTTATTGAGGTAGTGGTGCCACCAGTCACCCTTTTAACTAATATATTATAATAACCAACCATCGCCACTCACCTTCACATTTAGTTACTGAGTGAACCACTCCCCCTTCGAAGATCATTCCTAAGGAGGAAACCACCATATCTACTCCTCCCATAGAGGAACTACCTATCTCAACCATGCATCCATTGATTGAGGAAGAGGATGAGGTTACCATCCCTGTGTCTCCACCTAGGGGCTTATCTATTAGGTCTACCATTCAATGAATTAGGCCAACCTACAAACCATTCTCTAGGATAGTGTAGAAATTAGAATTTATCTCTGATCCTAACATAGATCGAGCCACATTCTATTAGGCCTCCCTTATATTACCTAATCAAAACCTCTAACCCTTCTTAGTTAGACCAACCCACCACTTTCATTGACCAACCTCTTACCATATCTACTCAAACAACCAAACCCTCTAACCAACTAACTAAAACCTCCATCGAATAAACCAACCTTAAACCACTTAAGCTAACCAAGACCCAAATAGCCAAACCCTTTCCTATCATCCCAACTAGATATGCAAAAAATCTTGGTATCTTTCATACTCCGAGCCCTAGTCACCCATTTGTGAAAGTGGACCTAATCCCCTCAATCCCACCAACCAAATGCCAAACCAAAGCAAACAAGGAGGCAAAACCACACTAAGGCTATAAGGTCCAAACTTTGTCTCCCTCAACCTTGCCCTCCATTATGGGGCCTCATCCCTCTACCTTGAACAATAACTTAGTTACCTCTATTAAAACCTCACCACCTCTTTTGGTAACACCTTCGTAGTTTCTCTTCGATGTATCTCTTTTCACTATGCCAACAATACCTAAGCTACATACCTTAAGACTTTTCACCTCTAGTTCATCAACATCCTTGCCTAAATCAAAAATATCAACCAAATGCACCACCCTACCCAAAATAAATATCACCAAACCTATTTCTCGGCAACCTCATACCTCAACCAACAAAGCAAAAACCTCTAAACCTTTACCATCTCTAGTTGAATCCTATTTGACCATTCTCCATAGGTTATTATAAACATCTTATTTAGCCTTGGCTCCCATCAGACCCTTTAACCCTCTAACTTCAAAGCCCATCTAGTATAATGACCACCATGTATGTTCTTATCATAGGACACCTAACCATGATATGAAGAACTACAAAGCTCTCCAAACCATTACCCACCAAATTTATGATGAGGATGATATATTAACAATGAACCCACTATGAGACCCATACCTACCCAATACTCACCCACTCCTCCACTCTCATCTCAAAGTGAAGACAAATCTGACAAATCCTCCAACTCAATCTCTCCTTCTATCTATACTATCAACATGATCACCAGAGCATAGCAAAAATATAAGTGGAAGGCAAAGGTGTCCATTGCTTAGACATACCCCTCTTTAAATTCCCAACCAACCTTCACCTAACCTTATCCATCTTTGACCAAATCCAAGGTATCTATCTTAGTAACTTCCCAATCTAACCCCTCAAAATCCATCAGGAGAGTTATCCTCAAGCAACTTCACTAGACCCCAGTAAAAATGAGATTGTATGAGTTTATCTCTACCTCTCCCCATTACCTCCAAGCACTAATAGAGGCTTTTCAATCCATTGAGGTCTAACTTGAAGACCCCCAACCTCTAGATGCCTTTGTCAGTGCCCTTCAAATTTCCAACCTTGTTACCTTCAAGGATTCATAAATACCTACCATCCACCTAAATGACCCAAATTATCCTCTCTTTATTACTACTTACAACATCTAAACCCACATAAAATAGGTCATGATTGATTGGGGATCTAGTATAAACATCATCTCCTCTCACGCCTACAACCAACTCAACCTACCAGATAATGTCATGTCTAAATCCTCAATTGTCTTTCATTATTTCAATGATACTATGGTCACTACCTTGGGAACTATTGTCCTTCATATCTATTTAAGACCCCACACATTCCCCAAGATTTTCTATGTTGTAGAAGGTAAATTATAATACACTATCTTGTTGGGATAACCTTGGATTTGCTCAATGGGTTGCATTCCCTCTACCTTCCACTGCTACATTAAATTCAAACAAGAAGGTTAAGTCATCACCATCTAGGCTTACCCAAGTCCTTTTTCAACATGCAACATGACCTATCACCCTAGTGATGTCCTCATACCCCCATCCAACACACACTCAATAGCAAAAACTCAACCTCTAACCACCAAAGTAGATATCAGATCTCCTTCCACTAATGAGGAATCAATTAGTTCCTCCATACCTTCACACCAAATCCCCACCTTAAACCCTTTGGAATCCAATTTATATCACCTTTTGCTAGGGGAATATCACCTTTTAGCACATAATGTTTTCCTTACTCCTCACGAGTACATGCAACTTACTAACCAGCCAAGATATGGCCCCAATGTTGAAATTGTCATTCCCTTTGGACCTTCCAATCATCAAACCCATTTTATCTATGCGAGACTTGACAAATTCCTTCGTGTTCCTACTACCTCTCTACCACCTCGACCATTCATCACTGATTTCTCTTACCTAGATAATCCAAACTTTTCTAAGACATACCTTCATTGATGTGCTTGGAAAAGCTTCGGTCTTGGGTGATATGAACATGACCTACATGAATTTGTCACCATCAAAACCAAGAAGCCTCATGAGAATCATAGACTTGGTTTCATCTTGCCTAACAAAAGGCAACCCAAAACATCTACCACCACCATTTTTGAGGAAGATACCCTTCTTCACCAACCTCTTCCCTACCCGCATGTGAGGATGATGACATCATCCCACCTAATTTTTTTTCTTTTATCAACATGATCAACCTAGGACCCCTGACTTATCAGGAGGGGGTGATTGTGACTATCCCTTTGACCCATCCTAAGCTGATAGGAGAAAACTCTCCTACCATGAACACTATGTAGTGGTAGGATGATGATTATATCCTCACTTACCTTCGTGCCTTGAATTATTTAATCTATAAATCGCTTCCTCCCAATACCTTGACCATGTTGAATGAACCCACTATGAACATAAACTTGGGTACTCTAGACAACCCCCACTTTATCAAACTAGGCCAATCTTTGAATACTAAAGAACTTTAAGACTTCCCCCTTTTACTCTAAGATAGTAGCATAGCATTCACTTGGTCTATAGTGATATGCCTATAATTGACCCTACCATTTCTGACCACAACATAGTCACTCACCATGACACCAAACCTATCAATAAAAATCTCTGATGTAGACATCCTCTCATAGCCCTTCTCATCAAAGAAGACCTTTAGCATCTCCTTTCTATCAATTTCATTCAACCTATTGACTACCCCCAATGGGTCTCAAATATCATACCTAACACCAAATCCACAAGGGGACTATGTATTTGTATGGACTCTCATGACCTCAAGCTCACCTACCCTAAGGATGACTTCCCTCTACTAGCATCAACCAACTTATTGATCTTACAGCTAGACATGAGATGATATCTCTTATAGATGGGTTCTCAGGTTACAATTAGATCTTGATTGCTCCTAAATATCAACATAAAATTGCCTTTACCACCCCTTGTGTAACCTTCTACTAAAGATTCATGCCTTTCAGATTAAATAATGTTGGTGTAACCTACCAATGTTCCATGACTTATATCTTTCATGACTTTATCCATAAAATCATAGAGGACTATGTGGATGACCTTCTCAAAAAATAAAAACTCTGATAAGATCACTTGGTCATTCTTAAGATCATCTTCTAGTGACATATCCACTATCATATGCACCTTAACCCCAAGAAGTGCATTTATAGGGTCTTGTCAAGAAAGCTTTTTGATTTCATTGTCTCCCTTCAAGGAATCAAAGTTGATTCTACCAAAATCAAAGTAATCCTAGACATGTTCCCTCCTACCAACCTTAAGTAACTCTGAATCTTGTAAGGGAAGCTTTAGTCCATTCATCATTTCATCTCCCAACTTTTAGATCAGTGCCAATTATTCCACCACCTCCTGAAGAAGGATATCAATTTCAAGTGGAATAGAGATTGTCAAAAGGCCTTTTATTCACTCAAAAAGTACCTTTTGTCACCACTTGTACTTACCCCTCTTAAGGATGACCAACCCTTTCACTATTATATCTCTACCACTGATCATTCCCTAAGGGCAATGCTAGCTCACTAAGATGAACAACATAAAGAAAAAATTCATATACTACATTAGCCACACACTTATGGAATACAAGATTTGGTACACTTATACTGAGAAGCTTTACTTAGCCTTAATCTTTATGGCCACCAAACTTTGCCACTACCTTCTTAGCCATTAAACCTTTATCATAACCAACACTAACCCACTCAAGTACATGCACTTGAAGCCATACCAAAATTAGTGTATGGCCAAGTGGCTCATTCTTAGTAGAGTTTGATCTTGAGTTTCTCTAATAGAATTTAATTAAAGGGAAAGTCATTATCTATAAATTGGATGAGGCATTGTTAGCAAATAACCAAGCCCCTCCTGTTGAGTTCTTCGATGAGTTCATTATGGCCCTATCTCAAGTGGATTTCACCTATCAATTCACCATGTTATTTGATGGAGCAAAATATCAACATGGTGGGGGAGTAGGTATCATCCTTATCCATTTTAATGGTGAACCTCTCCCTTTGTCCTTCAATATTGATTTCAAATGTGCCAATAATATGGTTAAGTATGAATCCCTAGTAATAGGCCTTCAAATTGACTTAGCCCTTAGATTTAAAACAATCAATATCTTTGGTTACTCCCAACTTTTGGTCAATCAAATAAATGGCTCTTACCAGTGTAAGATTGATGTTTTGAAGTAGTACAAACAACTAGTTGATGAACTCTTAACATCATTTAAGCACTATCACATCTAGTTAATCCCACAATCTACCAACAAGTTAGTCAACACCATGGCATCCTTTGCCTCATAAATCCTATCTACACCCTTAGACTCAAAGTTTTCTATCATTATCTATAGACTTACCCAACCATCCTATGTCAAACCAAATTCTCCCATAATTTTTAATGTGGAGGAGACCCAGCCTAACCTTTGGTATCTGCAAACCTTTGACTATCTAAACCTTGGCATAGTTCCTTTTGGCCTCTTTAGGAATGTTCAAAGAGAATTTATTTAGAGTACCTCTCTCTATATCATTATGGAAGGAATTATTTATAAACATGGTTTTGATGGCCTCCTCTTTTGTTGTCTGCATAGTTATGGAGCCTCTCACACTATCAAGGAAATACATAATGGAATCGATGGAGGTCACTTTAGTGGCCTCACTATAGCCAAGTGCATCCTCCACCTTAGCTATTATTGGCTTACCCTTAACCAAGACTTTTGTGATTATGTGAAAAAGTGTGTTAAGCACCAACAACATGCTAATTTACATCTTACACCTAGCCATAGCCTTCAGGTTTCCACTAATTTTTGGCCCTTCTCATAATGGGGTCTAGACCTTATTGGTGAAATCAAACCTCATTCCTTGTAGTGACACCATTTTATCATTATCATGACTGATTATTTTACCAAATGGGTTCAAGGTTATTCCTCTAGTCTTAACCAAAGTGGAGAAGATTGTCAACTTTATCAACCATCATATTATCTATTGCTTCAGTGTCCCTCATAATATTATCATCGACAATGTTAAATCCTTTAATAATAAGCAAGTCTAGGGTCTATGTGATGCATTCATCATTAAGTTAAGTTTCTCCTCACCCTATCACCCTCAAGCTAATGGATAGGTAGAAGCCTCTAAAAAAACTCTTAATAACATCCTAACTAAAATGGTCAATACATCAGGTCAGGACTGGCATTTTCACATCCCCTTCACCTTATGGGCATGTTGTACTAGCATTCAAACCCATATAGGTTTCACCCCCTTTTCCCTTGTATTTGGAGTAGAGGTTTTCTTGCCTCTTGAAGTCCAAATTCCCTCTCTTCACATATCTTTTCAAGATCTCATTTCTAAGAGTGATTATCGACAACACCATTTAGCCTAGCTTGAAATACTTGATGATTTTCATTTAGTATCACTTACCCATCTCCACATCTACCAATAACATGTCAAGCATGCCTATAATAAGTGCCTTAAAGTGTAATAATTTAATATCAGGGATCTCATCCTAAAGAAAAACCAACATGTCACTAATATGGAGAAGAGCAAGAGGGGAAAGTTTGTTTTCAATTGGCTTGAACCCTATATCATAACCCATAATTATGGATCTAGATCTTATCTATTATCTTCTCTCAAAGGCCATCCAGAACTTGAGCCCCTCAATGCTTCACATCTACATCTTTTCTTTTGTTAAGAAGCATCACATTCACCTTTTGTTTGACTTAAGTTCATCCCTTGATATCCACCCACATTCATCTTCCTATTTTAAGGGGCAATCGATTAAAAATAAATCATATGATTGTCTATCACTAGAATATACTTATCTTCAATAATGGGTATCATGGCTCTTTCCATGGCATGGTTCCCATGGTACTTTCCATAGTTTCACATGATGGATTCCCATGGTCATTGTTACCCAAACCTCTTCATACCTAATCAACCTTCTTATGCTTTTAGTTTTGCCTTCATAAATTTGAACCACTAAGCCAGCCTAAGCAAGTCTATGTCAAGCAAATTCAAAGCAAAATAACAAAATTCCTATCACTAGCAATCATGGGTCATTCCCATCATTCACAGACTACTCCCTTGAAGGAAAGTTGTTGAAAACCTCTTTGAAATTACCATAATGTAAGGTGGATTACTCCCTTAACGGATAACTATCAATAGCATTAAGAAAAGCACATGAACTTAGACCACTCCCTCAAAGGATGGTTGAGTAAGCATTTGTCAAAAACATAACAATTTCTTGGAAAATTCCTACATCGATCAGCTTCCCATATAGAGTAATCAACAAAAGACCCATTATCATAATCAAAACCAAAGCAAAATAATCTTGAAATCCGTAATTGGCTCTCAAAAAATAAGATAAGGTAGAAGCCACAATCAGCTTCTGCAAGTAGACTTCTTGCATCAATTAGTCTACACAATTTGGCATAGGCTTGTTTACCCTAATATTTTATACACCTACAGTGGAGGCATGACAGTCTCACAATAGGGTTCCATTTCCACCCATATCCCCTTTACACCATATGCAAGGGATTCTTGAGTTTACTTGACATTATGTGGTCAAGACACCTTTTTAACTAACGATCGCTCATGCGAATCATTTTAAGGGATTATGTTCATAAAGCCAATCCAACTTTGGGTCTATTTTTAGTCCTCGCCAAAGAAGAATCATCATTCCCTCTTCTTATCTTACTATGTTTAGTTGATATTTTCATTATGGTGTTTTCTCTTGATTCTTCTCCCATCTAGTGTTTTTAGTTACCATACCTCTTATACTTTACCCTAAGTAAGATAACAATAACCATAATCATAATAGGCACATCCATGTGTGTCATAAGCAACAAAGAAGCATAAATGTGTATCACAAACATCTCATGCCTAGCTAAGCACATATCAATGTCTACACAACCATAGTATAAGTGTAATCCATATGCAATATAAACATCATATCATAAACCATAACCATAACCTAAAAAGCATCATAAAGCAATAAAATCCATAAGCATTTAAACACTCAACCATTTTCCACCACATGTCTAAAGTCTACCAATGCAGTATATACACATTAAGATTTAGCATATCATAATCATAACTATAAATCTAGAACATCTCATGCCTAAGCTAAACATTCATCACATAAGAATAATTCATAAGCAATGTAAACATCACATCATAAGCAATAAACATCAATGTCAAAACATATACCATGAAAATGAGCATAAGCAAAGATCACATATATATAAACTCATAAGACAAATAACCTTAGCATAACAAATGTGTGCATATAGATAGACAGGATTCTCTCTCAGAAATGTACATCTCACCACATCAGCTTGTAGGTCAAAATCAAAATGATATATAATAGTCATATATATCTAGTTATATCTATGCCTCAATGACATGGATGCCTCCTAGAGCACCACTAGATCATGGTGTATGTCCACCTGCTATGCCTACCAATCCACCACTTGTCCTAATCCAGACGCTACCCACTACCCTGGTGTCACTAAACTAGCTCCACCTATTAAGTTGGCCCTATACTCACCCCCATCAAAGCTCAAATGGACATTACTCCATAACAATAGCTTCATAGTACCTTAGTTCCTTTATCATAGCTAAGTATCATGCTATAGGGGTAAAGTTGGGTGGTACTACCTATCCTATTGTTGTTCCTCCGCTCTACCTCAAAGAGTCCCTCTCCTAAGTCACCAAGCCTAAAGAGGTCCTAGTATGATCCCTCTCACCTGTGATATTAGTAAGTTGACCTTACAAGGTCATAACTTGCCCTTATACTATGATAATCTATCCCTACAACATGGCCACCTATCCCTATGTAGTGGTCAAAGCCACCCTTGCCTATCCATCTTGGCTAGTTGGATCCATGGCCATTAGCCTCGCACCTTTTTCATCTCCACCAAAATCTACAACTATGTATAAGGGTTAGTACCATGCCATGTACCCATCTACCAACTTTGCATCATCTATCAAAGCCCTCACTAGTAGCTCCTCGTACACACCATTTAAAATTGTATGAATAGGCTATGGCACTATCAATAGGATCTTTAAATCCTCTCTCCTATATTCGGGGAATGGGCCTGGGATGCCCTATACTAGAACAAACTATCAATGTACCCTATAAAATATAATAAACTCTACCTCTCTATCTCACCTACCAAGTATACATTTATATCTCTAGAGGGAGAGTGTCTACATTATGTATCCTAGCCATATTAGAGACTAGATGTATGACCTCTAGGTGATATCTCCAACTACTAGTTCACCTAGTGAACCCCTAAACCACTCCACATCATGAGCACTACCTACTTCACCTAATATATCAAAATCACCCCTCCATCACATGAAGCTAATGGAGAATTCAATATATGTGTAGCTGACCCATGGTAATCCCACTAGTCTCAGTACCTGAATATGCTCATAGGCCCAATAATGCAGAACTAGGCTGACACTGATGCCATATTTTTTATGAACCCTAAACCCCCATATCTCATTGTATATCTATACAATTAAGATGGGAACCTAACCAATACCATCTAACTTAGAATTAGCTCCATCAAAACCCCCAATAACAAATAGGGAAATCTATTATTGCTCGAATTGAGAAGCCCAAAATAAGTCACAACAATCATAAACATGGTTATGAGTCTCCTCTAAATTGGAGCCCTCTAATACAACACCATATACCTAAATCTCCTTACATGCCATATAACTTTATCACTATCATCTCCATACAAGATCTTGACATGATTGTCTCATTCCTCATGCTCGATATGGTAGATCAGATCACCACATATTGAAAGTCAAGTGATCCTATGCACATCCTCAGAAAGAATGGTCATCTCATTAATCAGAAGTAAGAAGGTGTTCATAGTGAGATCCCATCTCTCAATGAGCACTATGATAATAGATATATCTTAGGGCCCATGATGGTAATGCCTCATAGCTCCCAACCCCACCTCATCCATATGGGCCCAATCAGCGACGGTCATCCCTTGTTGAAAATTTGTAAAGATCCTAGGGACTTGATCCCTCATCTATATCTACTCTCGCACCTACAAAAATAAATATTAGCATGCTTTAACATTGCTCATTTCTAAATAGACCTCTTTACCAACATTCAACCTATCTTACCCTAACCTACACCCATTACCTAAACTGCCTTACCTTTTGCAACCCACACCTACCTGAAGTTTTGGTACCTACCTTAACCTATCAAATTGATACTTAGAAAACCAATACCTCACTAACCTTTCCAAAAATCACCTAACCTAACCCAAACACTCTCAAACATCCTACCCTTGCCTCTACATGGCATTCCAACCCTTGGGCAATGCATTACTCCCACTTGATAATTATGCTAGCCTACTTTAATTTTTGCATTATATCTAACTCATGCCCTCTAATATTACCCTCTAAACCTACCTTACTCACCTAGGCCTCACATGTAAGCTTTCCACTTTCCCTAACCTTTTATTTTCACTTTGCAAAAGATTCCCTACCTTGTCGACTATTGATGGTCATGTTGACCACTGACCATCAGACACCCATGTTTTCTAGGGTGTCGATCATCGATGGTCAAACCTAGTTGTTGATGGTCACTATGGGCACTCTATGGCTAAAATTCCCAAACCCTAGCTACCCCCTAATTTCACCCAAATAATAGCTAAAACACTTACTTAGCTACCTTAATCGCTCTACCCACCTGTTATAACATAAACACCCTTCCAATTATTAAATTTACCTACCTAATTAATCAAATTTTACAAAGAAACCTACCTAGGGCATAGTAAATCCCATCTGAGTAAATTTGAAACTACCTTGACCCCCTAACCCAATGACATTTTAAAAGTCAAACTATTTTAGTATATCTAAGACACTACCTACCTCATTCCTTGACCTCTATCATATATGGAGACCATGTCCTACTGCTTGACCACACCCTTGTTTACCCTACATCCTAGTCTTAGGAAACCACCTAAAGCACATGCCTCCAACCAATCACTAGTCACCAACTCAGCAAAATGCTTGGTTAAATCTCTCATAGTAAAAAGCTAAAATGCTGAGAAATAAGGGCATAAAGTCAAAAGAGAAAGAGTTAAAATAGGTGAAAAGTAAATCCACTTTCACTTTAACCCATGGAATTTTAGGGTTGCCACACTGACCATCGATGATTAGGGTGATCATAGATGGTTGCCTTTGGGCACCTTGACTATCGATGGTCAGGATACCCCATTTTGACACTTAAACCTTAACCAAAGCCCTTTTAGCAAAACCAACCTAGTTTGCCCACCCATGGAGACTACCTTCTCCACCCACCCTAACCACCTCATTTTCTTACTGTAGGTCCATTTCATATCAACTAATATGCTTTTTTGTAACAAATTTTACCTAGTTTTTTTTATCATAGTGACAACATTTCCTTGTTGATCCTTTTTGAATTTACACTACCTCACACTTACCTGACCCATTTGTGTCTTTTAGGAGCACTTCCTACCTCATATACCTATGACACTTAACCTATTTGTGTTTTCATGGGAGCACTTCTTACCTTAGATACCCATAGAAACACTAACCTTGTCTAGGAGACTAACAACTGTACCTAGCCACCTTGCCTAAATGTGGTCATGTAGTACACTAGTCTCTTGTCCCTTAGCACTGACCTTTATTATTTTCAAACATGGTAACCTTGTCTTTACATGATCTTGGCTATCACACTTTTTATCACAATTCACATGCATGTTTATGCTTGAGTGCCCAACCTAACATCTCCCCTTGTCACCACCTTCATGCACCTTGTCCTCACACTTAATTTGGTTTTCACTTCATCACCTACCAGTTTGAGGGGGTCACACCTTCTCTCATACTTGGGGCAAGCAATCAGACCTTTTGACCTAATAATCGATTTTTATTTTACAACTAGTTGATTCCAAGATACACAAGAAAAAGGGGCAAAATATAGACACCATAAATCTACATACCATGATTCCAAATGTTGAGGTAGTAATTGACCACCTTGGGACTCTCTCAAGACCAATTTAACCCTCTAAACCCTAACCGAGCTCACCTATAGTCAATTTAACTTAACAAACTTAACATAATATTTTCCCCTTTTTTCACCCTTTACCCTCAATCATCGATGGTTAGGTTGACCACCAACAGTCACCTTAACCGTTGATGGTCAGGGTCCACCTCCTCAAGCAAGAACATGCAAGCTACCCACTTTACTTTTCTAATTATAAACTTATCTAATTCCATTTGTGAGCCTTTGCATGGATAATTTATAATTAGATAGCCCAGTTGAACCTTCATTTCCACCTCTTGCTTGTGCCTATAAAAAGAGAGGAGCCTAAAGGTGAAATCCATCTACAATTATTATCAAGAGCTTGTGCATCTAGGAATTTATTTTTTAGGTTAATTACAATCCAAAAATCGTATTAGAGAGTCAATTTGTCATTACCTCTCCACCAAGCTCATAGGTACCATCACTCTATCAAAGTCAAACTAGATTCCACCAATAGATCAACTACCTCAACCATCCACCCAATCAACTTATAGTAAGATAAGTACTTATTTCTTAGAATTCACCTACTTTATTTCCATTTCACAATTAACCCAATCCTTATCCACCTCTCATAATCCATCTCCTGGATCTCATCAATTAGCCAAAATTACCAACCTAGATCCTCACACATTAACCATCAATGGTTGACTCAACTATCAATGATCTGCTCAACTACCAATGATCACCTTGACTGTCGATGGTCACCTTAACCACTGATGGTTAGCCCAATCTTTGATGGTCACTGTGGCACCAAAAATCAATAAGTTAATCTCACCTACCTACACCCAACCAAACCCACTTTTTTATGTTCCTACCTATTCATAGACCCCTTTTATATTTTTTTAAGCATACCCCAGTCCTCTAGCACTAGTATTAATTAGTTTATCACTAATTTAATCATTTCTAGCTTATTTCTTAGCAAGCATTCTTGTGTTCAATTTAAGTACCTTTTTTATTACTGATGCAAGTACCTTCTTTCTAGATTATAAGTTAATTATTTAAAATGTGTGGATTGATATCCCCTAAGGAAGCTCTCACTTTCAGGATCTAGCTACTGTTAGGCAATCCACTCAACTATTTGTCTGACAAACAAGTTTGCTTTAGTGCTTTATTATTTGTATGTCATCCTCCCAAGCCAAAAAGGAGTTTTTCATAATATTTTTATTTCAAATGCATGCACTATCAATCAGATTTTTCAACCATACCTATATCAAGTTTCCTTTCTCTCTTTCTTTAGAACCAAAGCAGAAATTCATTAAAACACTTCCCTTTTTATATTCATATAATTCTTATCTACAACTGAGATTTTTAGACTTATGAAGTGAATGGAATGGTCCAATCCTCTATTTCATGGTTGTGCGAGAACAAATCCTACTGTAGTTCTTAAAGAATCAACATGAACATGAAAATGTTTTCTCTAATTAGGAAATACCAAAATGGTAGCTATTAACAATATTTATTTTAGATCAAAAAAATTGTTTGGCACTCCTTAGTCCATTCAAGCCTAGTATCTTTGTGTATTAAATTTTCTAGAGGGGTAGATATAGTTATGTATCTTTTATGAATTTATATTAATATCTTATATGCCTTGAGAATGATTGCACCTTAGTAAAGATTTTAGGATGTGGCATTCTTATAATAACTGTGATCTTAGCTTGGTCCACCAAAATGCCATAACTACATACTATATACCCTAATAGAACATAAAAAAGTATGAAGAACAAGCACTTCTTCAAGTTTTGCACAATATGTGAAACTCAACACCATTTCAACATCAGCCTCAACTTGGATAGATGTTCTTTGAAAAAATAAAAGAAATCTCAATCATCTAAGTAAACTACTACGAGATCATGGATGAAGTATTTAAATACAATGACCACAAACCTAATAAATATAATAGATGAATTCTTCAAATGAAATGGCATTACCTTATATGCAAAATATCCTTAAACTGTTGTAAATGTGGTTTTGGCTTGATCTTTGGTTTTGATTGATATCTAATGGTAACCATTTAACCCATTTGTAAAAGAGTACACTTCATGTTGTATGACTGATTCCAAGACTTCATATGTGAATGGAATTTAAAATGGATCATTAATATATACATCATTTAGTGCACAATAATCTCCACAAACTCTAATTTTTCTATACTTCTTTGGTTGAACCACAATTGGGCTAACTCATTCTAATTTTTCCAATGAATATATAATACCTACATCTTACATCTGATCTAGTTCAAATTTTACCTTCAACTTCATGTTTGGATTTAAATTATATGGATGCTTCTTTATAGGCCTCACACACTCTTTTATCTCTATGTGCATCTCACCTAGGAAAGGGTCTACTCCTTTAACTTCTATGAGCTTAGTTGGAAATACATCTCGGTAATCTCACATGAGTTGTAATCCCTCAAACACCTTATTCTGTATTTATTAGTCACCCAAAGTCACAAGTTTTAGTACAAATTTTGTTTCAATATTCACCACCAATTTATTTAATGGATCCTAATATATTTTTTTAGAGTCACTTGGAATGGAGTCTTGCACCCTTCCCTAGCCTTATGGATCTTGAGTATGTAAATTTTGTAGCTATCAATCTTCATTTTATTTTGTTACTTTAGTTTTAGGTTCCTCCACTTATCGCTCTATCTTAAAAAATCCTTTCAAATCTAGGTCCTCGTCACTATAATTGGATTTCACCCATCCCTCCTCATCCATGATTTGATTGTAAGGTTGTATCATAAGATATTCCCTCTATTTATTTTCCTTATATTTTTTGAGACCTGTGTTCAAGTCCTTGGATACTTCCTCCTACAAAATAGAGTCTAATATACTACTAAGATCTTATACTCGACCATGACACAAGAAGAAATTCAGCTTTTATAAAGCTTGGTGTACCACTAGGTTCTCGTCCTCACAAAAAATGTTTGAATAAAATCTTTTTGGACCTATGGCCAATTATTAGTCTCCCTTCTGCACTCTTGATGCATATACCATGTTTTTGGGAGTGTATCCAATGCATATCTAAATACATGTACCCAATATCTGGGTCTTATACCTTGTTTATAACACACACCTATATATGTGCATCTTCGGATATTGTGCTTCTTTAAAAAATAGTCAGTATTTGTAGACAGTAGCTAGTATTTGAATTTGCACTCACAATAATTCACAAACCTCATCCCATTACAACTAGTTTGTAATATGCATTGCCCACCAAGTCACATGAGTTCCCTTTAGTGCATAGTTTAGTGCATTTACCCTCTAGTCTATATTCATTACATGTTGCTCCAGCCTAAAGATGAATGGATCCAATTTGTCTATTACAAAATGTTAAGGTATTTGGCAATCTATATCAAAAAACATACACATCAAATGCACCTCATGATCTCCTCTTATCCAATTTAATATATGGGTGTCTGAATCACCATTAATTGAATATGATGTCTCTCAATGTATAATTACTTATTTCATTAGCTCAATATAGTCCATATCTATGGCATGTACTTTTTTCAATAAATCCACTTCAAACCTAATTGGAGATTGCACAGATGGTGACTTACATTATTCTATTTTGAATTATTGAGTTAGTGCCTTTGTTATCATAGTTTTGGAAAATATTTATTTATTTTTTTGTGTCTACTATTGAGGATCCATTTATGGATGAAAATTTTGATATTCTCTAGCTTGCAGTGCATTGTCTTGGATTCAATGCCCACTATGAACAAGTTATTATCACCATAATAAAAGGGTGAATCAGACTCTTTAGTATAATATAGGGTCTCCTCTCATGTTTGTTTAGGGGAATAATGACAATTTTATCCCCTTGGTTCACTTCCAACTTATTGTGCACTATATTAATGATTATTTTACCATTTCAAACCCATTCCTTACCATTCAATGAAGGGTAGTGCATTTTATTAGAATTCATATCAATTACTTCAAAATATCCTTATAGGCTCAGGTTTGTAAATTTTATCTCCACATCTTCAAATCATAAAATAGGTTCTAACTCCCATAGTCTATGATGCTTAGCATTACTAGACTATAGTTGAGTTTTGGTTGTCCAATAGCTTCCCATGTAGATCAAGGGATCATACTGATTATTTTTCCAAAGTCAAACACAACATCTAGTAATTCATACCCTACTAAATCAATATCCATATGAGAGTCAAAAACCTAATGCTTCTTTATTTTCACATACCATACTAATGTCTTAGTGCATTGCTGACTAACCCCTCTATATTTACTCTAGCATGTTATGTAGAAGGTTTGTAATATTTTGAGATATATCTTCATTTTGTAGAATACTTGGATTTTGAGAAGATCAATCAATGCAGTAACAAATCCATCCTATCTCATGATTCGTATAATTTACCCATACATCTGTGCATCAATGGTTGTAGTATCACGTTATAACATAGCCTAATGTTGAATGTTTTATAAAACTTGAGTTATTTGGTACATCAAACCCTTTTTTGTTATGATATTTATCTTGTTGGACATTTTTTATTCTTTGTTCCTATGACATCTCTAAAGGAGGGCATCTTATTTAACCCTAATTTGGATGTGGATCCTATTTAGTGGTTAGGGTTACGGATATAGAAATGATAGAGCATAAATGTGAATATTATATCTACAATAAGCCAATAAAGGTGTTAATCATAGATGTATCATATGTTGAATTTATAAAATTAAGATAGGCTATTAATGGAAATTATAACTATGCTAGATATAAAAATAAAATAAGTACTTAGTTATTTCTAATGCTAATATAGTGTTGGATCTAATATAGGTAAGAAGAAGGTAGGAAGATAGTTCTAAAATAGTTGTCATATTATAGATATGGTGCCTCTATCTCTCTAGACACTTGCATCGACATGGGATAGTTATGTTGATGCTAATGTTTGGGTTTGACACTAGTGTCCTATATGGAATACTCAATAAAATAGGATGCAACCACATGGATGCTTATAAGTTTGGCTTCACATTAACTTTGGTGTATTTAGATCTGGGACATGGACTATACTCTTAGTAAAATGGTAAAACCCTAGCTTTTCATGTTTAATGTGACCTTGGGGGAAATGGGTTAGTAGGCATATGGTGTCAAACTAACCTACAATGACCTCACTATCAAAGGGTACCTACACATATAATACTCTAGAAGAGGGCCTCAAACTTATGTATTTCTCCCCTATGTATTGGCTTGTGTGTGAATCATGCAATGTGTGTAAAGCAAGTACAATAGTGACCTAGCTTGTAACTTATAAAATATGACCTTATGATTGCTCCTTTAGTATTGCAAGCCTGTAGTTAGGTTGTTCTATTGATTAATATCAAGATAAGGCAAAATAGGAAAGCTTTTAATAACTTGAGTGATTCTTGAGTGATCTTTTAGTCTGATTGCTAGGTGTTCCCTAGGTCAAGAATGAATGAGGATTGATATTATATTTATACCAATCTTATAAGGTGATAATTCACATTAAATCACTTAGTTTGATCATTCTAATACATTTAAATTGTAAATTAGATGACTTTAGGGCACTGGACACTTGCATTGGATCATGACAATAACACCAATGCTACTATCTAACCTAAATGTTAATGTCTAAGGAGAAGGAGGGTAGGCATAGGCTCAAAACTTGTAGAGGTGTATGATAAGTACATTTTAAGTATTCTAGGCAAGATGGGATGTCTATGTCATCAATATAAGGCTAGTTAGACTAAGAGATAGGCCAAGGGGCACAAGATAGAGCAGATACGAGGCTTGAAGATGCAAGGCATGTGTAGAACTAATAGGAATAACCTGGGTCACAAGTATTCCAAGTTTATAAGGCTAAGGTGATACATAATCAAAAAATATCATCTACATTCCCCCTTTACTCTAGTAATGAAATTGCTAGTTTAAAGGAAAGGAATAAGTACCTAGGTGTGTAGACACACCTTATCTTTGCTTGAGTTGAATTTGAGTGATTTGATGGAGCTGGGTTTGAGTGATTTTTTGGTGACTAACCTACAACCAAGAGCATATTATAGTGTATAATTAGTGCATATAATCTAGGTTTAAATTACTTAAAATTGAAATAATAAGGTTTTGGAGTACACCTATGTGTTGATGTAACCACTTTGTCTATTGACAAGTTATTTTTGTAAAATATGTATCATTGTAAGGCTTTGAAACTGATATTAGGATAAATATAGATAACAAATTAAATTATATATATATATATATATATATATTGGAAGGCACATGCCCCCAACATGGATTTAAAGTGAGTTGCCACTTGGCAATTGAGATTAGCTCAATCTTGTAACCCAATGATATTTGTACCCTAGTGATTTTGGATGATCAATTCTAAACTAAAAAATTAATAAGATTGAATGATTTAATCACCCAAAACATACCAAAAGGTGAACTAACTACTAAAGTAGATTGGCTCGCTAAAGTATGTAAAATTATGTTCGGTATTAGTACATGAAATAGTTTTGGAGTATGAGATTGATTTGGATTTTAAAATATTAGGCACATGTCACATAGCATATGCACCCTAGATTTGTCTCATGTTTAAATTGTGTGTAAAAATGGTGCCATCTATAGAATTATACCATAAATGTGTATTGAAATCATATAACTATGTTCTTTGGCTAATTTGGAAAACTCTGTAAGTGTGGAGGGAATGATTCCAAAGCATACCCCCACTATATATGGAGAAATCATAAACTAATATAAATACCAATGTGGAGGGCATGTTTCTAAAACATTCCCCTACTATAAATTGGAGATGTTGAATACTGAGTAAGTGTGGATAACATGATTCCAAAGCATGCCTCCACTGAATCTATGAATTATAAGTACTGTACTAAATGAATGTGGAAAACATGATTCCAAAGCATGCCCCCACTAAACCTTCAAATTGGTGTAAGTACCATATATTGTGTGAGTATGGAGAAAATGTTTCCAAAGCATGCCCCCAATGTAATAAGGAAACTATGAAGAATGTGGAAGCCATGCCACCATGACATGCCCCCACTAATATGCTACACCCATGAGGTGAGGGAAATATAATTCCTGGTATTTAGCTTGCCTCAAAAGGGTAAGACAACTGTAAATATACAAATGTAACCATGTAGCATATAGAAATAAATATGTCTAGGTAGATGTAACATTAAAGTGTATAAGATGAATGTGATCATATGTAGGCCTAAGATGCCTGATAAAGATCATGGAAATGTCTAGATAGTAAAAGTTCAAGCTTAACAAGTAAACAAGCACACACATAAGAGCACTCAAATTCAACTCAAAGGTCAATGGTCCAAAGAGACCACAAATAAGGGGCATGTTCAAATGCAGCAAAATCAAATGGACATGCCTTAGTTAAATGTCCACAAAAATAAGGAATGGCATATTCAAATGTCCATAGAATGCAATGACATATTCAAATGTCAAATAAATCAAACATAAGCACATGGGCTACATACAATGGAGAATATTAAAAGGCTCCAAAAAGCAAGACAATAACAAGAAAAACACTCAAGGAAGTGTGTAAAGGAAAAGCATAAGCAACCAACAAAAACATGTGATAGTGGCCCATGGATAGAATGTGTTATCAAAAAATGTTAAGTAAAAATCATATCAATTACCCTATGTAAATTATAATCATGTATAATAGGCACTTTTAAATACATATGTAAGTTCAAACATGATAGAGTAGAGTGAATCATATAACATATGTATATCAAGATCATAGAAGATGGATGCACCCAACGTCCTGATGACGTGAGTAGAGGGAAGGCCCAACACCCATAAGTGTATCATGTATCTTTTTATGCCTGTGTATGTGTATATAAGAGTAAAATAATATGTTAGTCCTCAACATGGAACTAATACATATATGCCAAGGAGCCAATAGAACATGTAAGTGCCAAAAGTTTTTTTTTAATGTTTTTTGCTTTTTGTGGTATTTTTGATGTTGAGGAAAGATCATCATATGATTCCATTCATTGTATGGCCATAGATGTATCCCCCCATTGTGAACCTTACAACCTCAAGTTATATCTTTTACATTTCTTGCATCATGATTGGCTAGCTCACATTTTGCATGTGTAGTAGAAGATGTAATGTTATTGTTGAAAATACATATTTATTTTCCTTCATGAGAAAAATAAATTCTTGATTGATTTTGGTCATTTTTTTCTTCCATTTCATATAGACAACAAATTTCAAGTGTCAATTCATGTGTAGATGTGGTAGGCATAACCTAAACCTATCTTTGAATTACTTTAGAACCACAAGCAATTAGTATTGTTATGTTTCCCAAGGAGTCTTTGCAACCTCCTTTGTTTTTTAATTTTGTTAAATTTAAACCCATTTGTTGGAAACATCTTACATTATAACTAGTTTTTTATTATGTAGGATCAACATGGTTATGCCAAAAATAAGCACCACCCATGTATAATTTAATTGTTAAATCTTGTTGGCATGAACGCTTATTATTTTTTTCATTTTGAGATTATTGTAATAGATTTGGACCTTGGATCGATCCCATGTCAAGGTACATTTTTAAATTGGTCATATAGAGGTTAAGGATGCCACATTTTTGTTTATAGTATTATTTAAGAAATCAGTCTCTTTTTATTTGAGGGATAAAACTCTGGTACTTAAAAGGAGAAATGTTAATCTTCATTGGATGAGTAAGTATGAATGAAACATATTTATGTACATACACATGTAAATGAGTGAAAGAATCCTTTACTAAATATAAATTGTAGTTCTAAATCTGAGGATCTAAATGCTAGCTCATATGATGTAATTTTGAATCGAATAGTATAATCTTGAAGGGACTCATCATCATGTTATTTGAAATTATATAGATGTTCTAATATAAGTTTTGGAACCTTTTTTAATATTGAAATCCATGAAGAAAACATCTTCCAATTTTGAAAAAGTGGTTAAAAAAACTTATGGTAAGCTATAGAACCAATCGTGAGCCTCATTAGAAATGCTCATATGGAATAATTTTAATAATAGTTTGTTATTGTTTTCTCATTGACCAAGAGAATGCACATAATTTATCATGTGATCAAGTGAATCCTTATGGTGCCCAAAGATAGGTAAATGTGGTATTTCAAAACTAGGTGGATAAGGATATTCAAGTATACATTATGCAAGAGGTTGATTATTGAATGCGATAACATGTGAATTATAGAAACCTATTTTTGAAGGTCCCCAATAGTCCTTTTCATAGACATAAGTTAATATATGTGGATAGTGGTGTCTGGTATAGGTGTTATCATTAGTTCTAAACTACCACCTCTTTTGAACCTAGGCATATGAGTATCATCATCCTCATGTGCAATAAGTATAAGTTTGTAATCCTTGAATTTTGGATAGTTTGGTAATGGTAATGGATCTTTGAATTTTGGTACCCTTGGTGTATTATTTGAAGAGCTTAGAATGGCTTTATAACTTGACTGATGCACCTTTTGTAAAGATATAACAAGTGGAGATTCCGGAAGCATTGGTGAAGGCACCTCTTTTGGTGTGGTAGGAATCTTATTTTGTTGAGACACCTTGCTTAACATTGGTACATGTATTTTATTTGGATCATTAATATTTTTATGCTTTGTAGATGTAGGATGTTTCCTGTTTTTTGATAGCTTAATATGACTTGGTAAAGATGCCATAATTTTTTGGTTAACCTTTTGAAAATTTCCAATATCAAATGAAGGACAAGAAGTATTATCACCCCTAATAAGGTAAATATTTTTTGGAAATGTTAAAATAGGATTGTTTTTAATCAAATAACTTGAAGTAACATCCCATTTACTAATGATTTATAAATCCTCCATGATTTCTTTGTGGAGTTGATGAAAATTGTCATGATTAAATGAAAGTATGTTATCTCCATGGGGGATTAATTTTGTTATACAAGTCAAGGGCATGTGCTTTAGATCCTCCTTAGGATGGATCACATAATGTCTTGAAAGGATGGGAGCATGGACCTAATTAGAGGGATAGTGGCTACCACTATTCAAGTCTTTTATATTATTTGCCTTAGTACTTGGAGGAATGTAAGAGTAATAGATTTTGATTTCTGCTTGGAGATATTGTTAAAAGGTTTCATATTCATAATTATAAAAGTAATAAATGCCATCCATGATAAAAGATAAAAAGAACACAAAGATTAGGACAAGGTAGGAGATAAGCATCTAAAAGAGATTGCTTATGCAACAATGATGTTCAAAGATTGGGTTCACCAAATGTTTAACCTTAATTTGGATATGGATGTTATATAGTGGTTAAGGTTAAGGATATAAAAATGATAGGGCACAAGGGTGAATATCAGATCTACAACAAGCCATCTAATGTGTTAAACTTAGATGTATCATATGTTGAATTTATAAAACTAAGACAAGATATTAATGGAAAGTAAAGCTATGTTA
This sequence comes from Torreya grandis, assembly GCA_037957365.1. Classification (NCBI taxonomy): domain Eukaryota; kingdom Viridiplantae; phylum Streptophyta; class Pinopsida; order Cupressales; family Taxaceae; genus Torreya; species Torreya grandis. The sequence continues at coordinate 252,010 of JARHVA010002447.1, forward strand.
GATATATAAATAAAAGAAAGTACTTAGTTGTTTTTAATGATGATAAAGTGTTAGATATGATATAGGAAATAAATAGGTAGGAATTATAGTTTTGGAATAGTTGTTATATTGTAGATCTGGTTCCTCTAGCTCTCTGGACACTTGCATCAACCTAGGACAATTATGTTGATGCTAATATCTGGGTTCGATGCTAGTGTCCTATATGGAATACTCTATAAAAATAAGATACAACCACTTGGATGATTCTAGGTTTGGATTTGCCTTCACTCTAGTGAATTCATATATGGGTCATGGACTATTACTCCTGGTGAAATGGTAAAATCCTAGATTTGCATCTTCAATGTGACCTTGGGTAAAAATGGGTTAGTGGGAACATAGTGTTATGCTAACCCGTAATGACCCCATTGTCAAAGGGCACTGCTTATATAAATAATAATCCATAATAGGGCCTCATAATCATGTAGTTCTCCCCTATGTGTTGGCTTGTGTGTAAATCATGTAATGTGTGTAAAAAAAGTAAAATAGTGACCTAGCTTGTAACTTGGCAAATATGACCTTATGACTACTCCATTAGTATTTTAGACCTGTATCTGGGTTTTTTCTTTGAATAATATCAAGATAGGGTAGAATAGAAAATATTTTGATAACTTGAATGCTTTTTTGGTCTGATTACTAGGTGTTTTCCAAGTGAGGAATGAATAAGGGTTGATATTGTATTTATAATAATCCTATCAGGAGATAACTCACATTAAATCACTTAAGTTGACCATTGTAATATGTCTCATCTGTAAGTTAGATGACTTTAGGGCACTGAACACTTGCGTTAGGCTAGGACAATAATGTTGATGTTATTGTTTGACCCACATGTCAGTGTCTAGGGTGAAAGAGAGTAGGCATATGCTTAGAACTTATAGATTTGTAAGATAAGTACAATTTAAGAATTTTGGGAAAGATGGGATGTATGTGTCATCAATACAAGGCTTTTTAGAGTAAGATATAGGCCAATGGTCATAAGATAGAGTAAATGTGAGGATTACAGAAGCAAGGCATGCGTATAACTAAGAAGAACACCCAGAGTCATGAGTTTTCCAAGTGTACAAGGCTAATGTGTTATATAATAAAAAAATATCATTTACACATCCATGTTTTACGTGCTACTTTCGTATGACTATTTTTAGAAAAATAAGATCCTTGGGGAGTGATTTGATTGAGTTTACATTTCGTACATGCTTTTATTTCATGTGATTTTATAAAGTTGGATAGTCTTTAGTGCGGTGTTATTTTGAAACTCTAACTATACATAATACATTTCCCTCTATAGATTATTTAGATAATTTCATGTGAAGTTTTTTTACTCCCTACAAAAATAATATATAGTGGATGCCTTGGTTGTTCATTATGTATGTGATTTCCTCTTTGATATCCCCCTTTGTATCCTCATCTATATCTAATTTGTCTTTGTTGGTAACCCCATTCTAACTATTCCAACCCTCATATTCCCCTTGCCTCTAAGGATAACCCCAACCATGTTGTTTTTGTCTATGACATACCCTATACATTTTTTAGGAGAAGATGGGGTCCACCCTAATTATTGTTGTTGAGGTGATGAAAAGTGACATGGTCGTTGGTATTGTGGAGATGGTGGAGTCCATCCCACATGGTATTGCGGAGACTAAGGAGTATTTGGCGTCCAACCTATGAGAGCCTATGGTTAATACTAAGGTGAGGTTGGCACCTATCCAGGAACAACTTAGACATCATAGAAATCATATATGCATTTGGGATTTAGATTCATGGTGTTGCGACTATAAATACATTATTGGTGATGTCTTCCTTTAGTTTTTGGAGTGCTTAGTAATTCTTTTCATCATGATTGTGTGCCTTTCAGAAGTTATAGTACAAAGTCTAAGGTTATTGAATGTATTATTGTAAGAAATGACATTTTTAGTTACATGCCCTGTTACAAAGTAAATTTTGTAGAATTGTTCTTAACTTTTGGGTATTTATTTATGTGGTTCCCTTCTTTTTCACATTCCATGCACTAAAGGCCTAGTTTGGCCTATTATTTTCATATAGCTCCTCCATCTTGCACAACACAACACTGATCTTTGTGTTTATCTTTGTAATGAGTTGTGGGCTTTCTTCATAATCCTTTATTTGTTCCACACATAGTGCTACTACTTGAGAATCTACCTTATTATTGAAGTATGTCTAAACAATGTTAAACCTAATTTGAGGTTGCAGGCCTTCTAAAAACCATGTAGCCTTATCATTATCTTGGAACATAAAATATACTCTATTCAGTACATTATAATCCTACACTTATTCACTTGATTTCTATCAAATATATTTCAACTCTTAAATCATTTGACTCTCACACTTATTTATTTTAAATTCAATTATCAATTGGTCTTTGACATTGTTAAAGCTTATTTTAGCAACATATTTTATAGATTAACTCCATAGCTTGTCTTGTTAAATCTCCTATGAGTTCACACTTCTTCACATCATCTAAAATTACATTTTTGATCTTCTATTTCATCTCAGAAGTTAGCAGTTATTATTCAAGTTTGGTAGACCCATCATATGGTGTGAATGTGATAAAAGATCCTATATTCATAGTTATGCCTATAGTAGTAACACTTTAAATTAGTGGTGGTGATGGCAGAATCAACTTGGGCAATGTTTTAAGATTTAATGAAACCTAAAATCCTATCTCAATTAGTTTCTTCCTATCCAAAACTTTCTTAGTATATGCACTATACTTCCCAAAATTATCTGTAAAAGATTCAAACTAGGTACTATCTTCACTAATGTCTACACATTTTTTTTTTAATGATAAATTAGACACATGGGGTATGTACCCTTGAAGTGAATGATCCATTTATGACTTTTGCTACACTAGAACTTGAACCTACTTTAATCTTATGACTTATCATAGTTTCTTCAAAATGTTTCTCCTTCTCTTTTCCAAATAATACCCTCCCTTATAGCTATGATATAAAACTATATTCTAACCAATTTATTCACTCCTCTTCTATCTGTCCATTTTCTTCCATTTCTTCAACATCTCTATCTATCCCTGTGCTCTCATATGTGCTTTATTTTCTCTCAGGCCTTGTCCTTTCCTTATCCTTATCTTTTTTAGCTTCACTTTCTCTCCTATGAACTCCCATTTCTTCACTATCTTCTACATTATCTACTCTACTTCTACTCATAACTATATTATAGTTATTCTATTTATTCCATCTTCTTTGTTGGTGTAGGTCTCGTTTTAACCTTAGAATTTGATTTTCACTTTACTTCTCTGCATCTTCCATTTTTGGGGTACAGGTTCAAGCTTCCCTTTTTAGTTCCTCCTCATTCACTTCATTATTTCACACATCCCTCTAATGCCTGAGGCAACTACTCCATGTTGGTAGGAGTATGCACCATGGCATTTTCTATAACAAAGATTTTGACAAGAGTAGGTAGTTGCTACAAAAAATTACCTCTAATTCCTCTCATAAACATGTCCTACATAGCCTTAAATGCAATATAGCCTTGTACAAAAAAATTAGTGATATATCTATAAATGGTAGTTTTTACCCAATGATCTATTGCACAAGTTTAGTTAGTATCCAAATTATATATGTCTTTTATCCAAATGAAAAACTCTATTTATCTTGGATGAAAATAATAATATTTGAGTCTCGATAACCACATAAATAGTATTATGGGTAATTTTCACTATAAATTTTCATATATTTCATAGTATATGCTCATGAATAACTTATTGCATATAACTTCCTATTCTTTTTGCTTATTCTTATACAAAATTGTGAATTCATTCATCAAGCCATTATTCCAAGTCTCTTTGTCCTTGTAGCCATTACAACATGTTTTAATGCTTCACACTCATCGTACCATTGTTAGCAGAGGTTCATGAAAAACCATCAAAATGTGCTAATAAAGGATAGTTGTGCAAAACATAATATAGAAACAAAAAAGGGGAACTTGCACAAAAACTTTACATCAATTAAAACACAACATATAACATGGATTATCATGATTCACATATATAATCAACTCAAAATAGTGAGTGTTTTCATAATGAATAGATTACAATAACAAAGAATAGACTGAGGCAAGGAACATAAGGAAACATAAAGAAACACCATTTTTTAATCTCTATATTGATCTCAATATTTCAGAGTCCTTTTTAATAAAAGTAAGTTGTATTTATAGAGTTTTCCAAAGACTATCACTTCACATTCCAGCATTTCACTACAACCTAGAAGAAGACTCTTTGCATTCTAAAAACTTTTGATATACAATAAGATACACATACATACAAAAATAATATACTATGTATAAAATGGTGTGAAACACACACTTGTCATACAACTATACACTACATTTCTATAGCCTTGTTCTACTACCAACACAATCCTTATGAAATGGGAGGATGGTGATGTTTCACGAAGATGGTATGGAACACATGGGTGATGCATGATCATTTTTATACTTCTTGGAGATTGCCTTCATGTTGAATCATGATTTTTTTGTATGGAGATCAATGTGTTGTAGAATATTTTTAGTAAAATGGTTTTGGGTATTGTTTTGAACTTAAGAATGTGAATGTTATGTGGGTTGTAAAATTCCCTTAGTAATACCAGATGGGTTATGTAAATCTCTTAGTTTCACATTGAATCTATAATTGGGAATAGATTATTGAGTCTAAATAAAATGAGGTGAGGTAGTCGACAACTAGTTAACTCCTAAGTCTTATGCCATAAGAATATATTCTTAGGATGTATTAATAATTTATTATTTACTATGTTAGTTTATTATCAAAACTTGCATTATGTTACGTGAAGTTAGGTGTAATATGTCCTGTATACACATTATTTTCTTCCTTTATAATAGTTCCACATCCACCTTTCTCATGAAGGGTAAGGCAACTCTCAATGGAAAAGAAGTGTGTAGTGGATTCAAAAGGTTTTGTGGTTGGAGGTAAAGCATTTGATATTGATCTTCTTCGTCTTAAATAACTCTCAGTAGTAGTGGAAATATTCTATGTTCGTATGGATTTATTTATAAATACTTGATCTTTTACATGTTTACCATGGCGAAATGAATGAAATCCCTTGGAAAATATGAAATCATGTAAACTGCAATTGGTGATGAAAATTAAGATATTCTTGAAATGAGATATATTGGATATTGTGTTATAAATTTCTTTATGCAAATATGTAAACAATGATTATGATGTAATCATGTGATTAACAATTATTTATATCTTACTATGCAATAATTCATTTAATTTAAGGAAAGGGAAATATTGAATTGTTATGCTTAGTCACTTTATTTGATTGCATACCTTGATTTGTAAATTATGTATTTGAAAATTATAGTGAAATGAAATTAGAGAGGTTTTTGATTTTACATTAATTTAAAATAATAATTTGGAATGATAAATTGTTTCATGATTATGCAATTAAATAAATGTTACTTGTATTAGTTGATTTTCAATGCATGATGTTAAGATTAGTTAGCAAACCTTATAGAAGGATGACTTGGAATTACAAAAAAAAATTGGGGTGTATTTATGATGACTAATCAGAGGGGTTCTTACATCTGACCCTTATCTCGACACCCTCCAATTACAACGTTCATTCTCCCCTGATTTCTTATCATTTAAGACCTTTGTTAGAAGAGTGCATCATGTCCAAATCATAAGTGCACGCTTCAAGGAAATTGAATGGTTTAGACCCACATGATCCTTGTTCCATCTTTTCTACTTTTTGACTATTTGATATTGTTTTGCATGCCAACAGGGTCCTAAATTTGAATTTGAATTATTTATAAATATACAAGCATTCTGGGTCATTGAAGCATCTAACACTTAGAAATAATTCATTGATATTTTTTTAAGAATCTACATTGAAGCATCTAACACTTAGAAATAATTCATTGATATTTTTCAAGAATCTACTAAGTATTTGTAAGCATTCTAGAGAAATCAAGTAGTCATTAGATAATTCATTGAAGCACACAAATTCACATTAAACACATTGCAACACACTACTTTTCTTGGTGGATGAATTATTACAATTTTTAGTATGTTATTTTTGTTATTGTTACCATCTAATGGCCTGAAAAATATCAAGATAGTTTACCTAATTAGGAGCTCCAAAATATTATTTTTTACCTAAGGTTTCATATCTAGTTATTTATATAAGGAAAGAACAAAAATTCTATTTTCCAAACAATCCGAGTGAAGGTAGGAAACACTTAGAAAGGTTATTGGAGGTTAGAATCGGGGGAACACAATCATCAAAATAAAATTTTCCTTTCTCTATTTAGTATACCTTGATGCTTTAGAAAGTGGACACTTTGAACTTAACGTTTTGGACATTTTTCTTTGACGGTCACAATTTTTCTAAGTTATCTATGTATTATTATTGAGCATTGCCCTGTCCTATCAAACCCCAATGATTGTCTCTCTCCAAATTACCCTCAATAATCAAACAAACCTAAATCTTGCAAGTTTTTATCTTTCTCTAACTTAAAAAAATTCTAAGCTAGGTTGATTACTATTTTACATCTCTTAATAAATCATTAAATAACACTATAATTAATGTAATATTTAATATCATATATAATTTTCCCCTGTATGGGTCCCATTTAGTATTATTGTACTGCACTAAAGTCATTTATATAAAGAACTTTAATTTACTTTTCTGAGATATATTTTTCATTTATAATAGATGACAGAGTGTTTATCATAATATAAACACTCTAAAATCTTATACTCAATACATTATAATTGAATGTTAGTGTAAATCCATTATTCATAATGCACATATATATAAATTAACAATTTTTAGGCAGTAGAGAATTAGTATCTAATTAGTAAATAAAATTATTGAGATAAAGCCACTATGTATGAGTATGGTGAAAACCATCAACTCTGCAATCCCTAGGTAGGGTAGCCTTTATAAATTCGAAACAGTTGAAACTGGTACGAGTAAATTTCAAAAGGAGAATGATTGTTGTAACTTGTGACGCATCTAATCGAAACTAAACTAGCATAGACAAAGGGCCTACTTAACATAGACAAGGCCCTACTTAACGGTCATTACTAAAAGATAAAAGAAGAGCATGTACAAATCCGAGAAAGTCCGCTAAATTAAATCTAGCGCAACCTAGTGGCCATCGTCAGTAGAACGTCACGTCCACCGGCGGCGTCCGTGTCTGGGCCATGCCTGCCCCCCTCCCATGGGCCACCCTACCCCTCTTTCTTTTGCCCCTCGCTCCACTGAGCAAAAACTAAAAACAATTCCTCTTCTCCATTACCTACAGGATTCTCATTTCACACGATCAATAATTACTATGCAAACCTGTTGAGAATACCAGTTGCCTTACGTGCAGATGGATTTCAAGTAGGGGTTTAAGCAGGATCGGATAAGGGGGGACTAGATTTTGATCATTGTTCTTGATCTTGTCGTCGCGATTGTTATCAATGAATGCGGCGGATGGTAATGTGGAGGCTCAGGGCGGGTCGATCAACGAGCCCGGCAGCTCCTCGTCGTCCCCTGCGGAGGCGTCCACGGCGGCGGTGGCGGTGGCGGCGGCGCCTCTGAGCCGCTACGAGTCGCAGAAGCGGAGGGACTGGAACACGTTCGGGCAGTATCTGAAGAACCATAGGCCGCCGCTGGCTTTGTCGAGGTGCAGCGGGGCGCACGTGCTGGAATTCCTGCGATACCTGGACCAGTTCGGCAAGACCAAAGTGCACCTACAGTCTTGCCCTTTCTTTGGGCACCCTCACCCGCCGGCGCCGTGCGGGTGTCCACTGCGCCAGGCGTGGGGCAGCCTGGACGCCCTCATAGGCCGCCTGCGAGCCGCGTACGAGGAGCATGGAGGAAAGCCGGAGTCCAACCCCTTCGGCACCCGCCCCGTGCGCTCCTATTTGAGGGAAGTCCGCGACCACCAGTCCAAGGCCCGGGGCATTGCATACGAGAAGAAGAAACGTAAGCGCCCACCCCAACTGCAGCAGCAAAATCAGCCTCCTCAGCCTCTGCCTCAGCCTCAGCCTCAGCCTCTGCCGATGCAGATGCCGATGCCGCCGCCTCCTCCCTCCAGCGGTGCCGCCTCGTCGGCTCTTGCCTTCCTTAACCCGAGCTGAGCTGATTTCACTGAAAGAGGTGCGTGTTGTAATCTTAGTAGCTAGCTAGCTAGATGTGCAGCTATAAGGTTGCTGTTCACTTAACCTGCTATTACTTTTAAGGCTCTCTATTTCTGATCAATCAATATAGATGGCCTCTCCTTACTTTGTATGCTCGTGAATTTACAGGCGTCCTTTACGGCGCTTTGTATGGATGATTTACTGTTAAAATTAAATAAATATGCAATTACTTTGTATTTTTGTTACATTGTCTTGCCGCCGACGAGTTTAACCTGGGTTTTATATAATAGAATATTAGTGCTTTCCAAATTTATTGATGCAAATGATGCATTCCCATATAGTTGGAGTCGATCTGCACCGTTCGCGACCGTGGGAACAATTATTTTTGTTACAGGTCCATTTCTTAAGCTTTCAATCATTACAGATGCGAGAATTGTGTTTGACTGTTATTTACTATGTATGGTAAAGTCGAACATTTATTAGATGTAGAAGGTCTAATCGAATGCTTCTCACGTTTCTAGCCACTCAATGTATAAATGACTGGTTGTTAGATATGCTGAAATAACCGTTCTCTGAAATGAACAAGCTAGTCATTAGGGCTTACCAAACTTCGCTTCCTTAAAGTAGGTTTATCAGGCTAAGGTTTAAGAACCAAGAGGGTGCGTTGATAGCATGTAAATGTTCAGACCCTTCTTTTAAAGTCTACAAGTGCACGATTCCATGGTTGTTTACTTTAATGGGTAAGGAGAATTGGCTCTATTTAGTGTATGTTCGGACTGGAATTTGTTTAGCAAAATGAACGAGCTGATTAGGGTTTAAGGATGTAAAGTGTAAATTGACTGTAACTAGTACTGCACTGTGAATTAATGAATTGTAGTGGTTCTATTTGATAAACAGGAAATAAGCATACAAATAGGAAGACCCACTCTGATTTTATCATCACTAGTAAAACTGGCGGGTCGTTAGCCATTCAAATAAGTCACGACAGTGTTCAGTAACTTCACTTGCTTAAATAGGTTTGTCAGTCTCAACGGGTTTTGCTGTAATTGTTAGTGTCTTAACGAGAAGTTACAATACCCTAATAGCTTTAACCAACAAATATGACGGTTATATTGAAGGAATGTTTGGATATATTTTATAAAGTCCCTCTTCAGTCTAGGATAGCTTTACTGGTATCCTGAATTTTAGGTTAAATGAAATAGACTTTCACCAACACGATGTTTCATATCAAACTCGAATTATGGATAACAAGAACGCCGGTGAAATGCAGTTATGAAGGTAGAATGTCTAGATCGATTGATGACTGTACAATTTTTTAGGATCGATGATACTCCAAAAATAGAAGTCCATTAAAAGTATCTGACCATAATCAAACCTTATTTTTTTCCCTAGTACGGAAGAAAATATAATTGTAGTAACAGAAGTAGGCAACTGAAATTTGCAGATGAAGAGTAGATTATACGTGGTTATGTCGAATAAATGCGAAGGATGGACTATTAAAATCTATGGTCTACCAAATCAGGGACCGTATATTAAATTATGGTCGACATCACTGGCGGCAGGGATTTCCTGCATTCGATACAGATTTTAGAGAAAGGTTTGACATTTCTCTATCCTTCCAATAAAGAAATATGGACATATAATTTGTGAGTGAGATGAAAATCCAACTGGAACCCTGTCTCATATGTTTAAATTTGATATTTATTTATACAATCTTTTCCTATAGATGTAAGAAAACAGAAAAAGCTATAATTTCTACACGAATTGAATACACAGATTAAAAGTTGCACGTACCACATGCCACACTGTTATATTATATGAATCTTCAACGTTTCATCTATAATAGAAGTTACAATGTTATATTAAATGACTCTTCAACATTTCTCGTTTAGAAGTTACTGCCAGAATCAAGGTTTAAGACATTGTAAAATTTCAATATTATTGTTTATGTATGTGTTATAATTATTAATAGTAGAATGTTTGTGGATATAACTGTCTAAGTATTTTTCAATTAATGTTTTGGACCATATTCTGTAATCTTTTCATCATATTAATGATGAATCATAAAATATGATTCAGAATATTAATAAAAAAATTCGCAATTATATCTAAAAATATTTTTTTTATAATTTATATGAACTGTAGAAATATTATTGCTTTTATTATCAGTAATAATTACTTTAAAATTTTATTTTTACACTCTCCAATTTTATAATTAAATAATTTTTACATATAATTATTATATAACTAATAATTTTTCATGGAAGACATGTATATTTTATATAAGAGGAGGTTGTGTGTTTGAAATAGGTAGTAGTTGAAATGAAAATGAGATTTTTGAGGATCAATTATGTACGAGATTTTTGGATAAACGTATTTTGAATCACTAAGTGTAATTCATCATCAAGAAAGATTATATGATAAATTTGTCATGAAAAATTTTAAACTGGAAGTTTCACATTCCCCTTCGAAATCCAATTTTAGAGATCGAATTAGATCCAATAATAAAATCTGAAACATTATTTTAATATTATATACTTATTAATTCTAGTGCTTACTTTTTGCTTTGGACTGCCAATAATTGATTTGTTTTTTTTTAATTCGGTGTAAAATCTATATACACCAGAAAGCTTAATAACAATAATTAGTAAATCTACTGCTTAATAACAAATAATATGTTTCGTTCATTTATTTTGGGTATACATCATTCTATAAAGCGATAGGAAGAAAATGATTTTCCAATGTCAATGTGCAATAATTGTGACCGTTTTGTTAGGGCTTGTTCATAATTGTGTCTCAAACAAAAGCCTGTCGGTCACATCGCAAAAATATATATTCAAAAAAATAATAATGTGTGAGATTGCCTGAGATAGAGAGAGAGAGATTGGGCTCTCTACGTCTTTCAAGGACTGAGTAAATCAGAAGCTAATGAGGAAATTCTGTGACATATTTAGCCATCTGAGAGTTTTTAATCATAATATGCTATTCACCGACGTCAAATCTGTCACATTTTATGCTCGAGCCAAAAAGAAAAGAAAGTTTTTGCTAGATGTCATACTTTTTCCAGGTCGAAGACATAATAAGTAAGTCCATGGCGCATCCCAAATGAAAACTGGTAGACTGGGGATTCCCAATTTCCGGGCTCTTTTGATCAAATCCGGTCCTTTGCACTTTTCTTGTACGCATAGACTTGGTACATAGTATTATAAGTATGCAAATCCTCACCATCGCTAATCGAATCTTATAGTTGAGTGAAATTATTTTGATTCCGTTGTTTTAGAGTGCTATGATTGGATGTTATATATAATATTTCTGATGGGCCTACTAATATTAGTGCAGGGTATCATATGTCCCATTAAAGTGGGGAACATCGACTATTTGATAAAGTAGCCAAATAGTTATAAATTTGACCCTTGTGGATTAGCAGGCCCACCACAAGTACAACACACGTAAGGGGTTCCATTCTACAGTCATAAATTATAACACAAATCATCGCTGTACGCTGTTTCCTTCGCTCACTAATATCAATACTTCACTGCTCACTGGTATGACTGAAATTCAAAACCGTCTGTATTCTGTGAAGGAGAAATAATCTTACTTATTAGTTTTGATGTCGTTCTTATCCTTTATCTGGTTCGTTGATTTAGTTTTGATATCGTTCTTATTCTTTAATCCGATTCCATGATTTAGATTTACATTTACTCAACCTTATAATACACCATGTATTTACTCCAAAATTTCCAAATAGAAATAAACCTCAACTCATTCTATGATTCTCAGTTATTAATACAAAGAGGGTATCGCATAGTTTCCATTTGTGAGAGAAAATATTCACGTACCCATGTATTATAACAGTACAAGGACGATGTGACTGGAAAAAGACGTCGTTTTCAAATCTAGAAAATCCCATAGAAATATTTGGCGTCCTTGTAAAGTCTACTATTGCTAACATGGAATTCTCAACACGAAATGAAAAAATATGATTTGTTGTCATGTCAAAGCAAGAGAGTACGTATGAACATTTGTTGAATGTGGTTATCGCTTTTAAAAATTCGTAAGTACTGACTATCGTATTGAGAATCGAGGCGCACGCTTGTCCTGCCATGTAAATCGTAGTATTAGACAGACCAGTCCGCACGGGTGAAGACTACTGATTTCAACCAGTAGATCAAACTGTTCCCTGGGAAAATACAGCAAACGCCGTATCGCATTTAATCATATATACGCATGAAAGACTTGAAGAATGCCTGTCGGAATATAAAAACGTCATCGGAATTTGGAGCAATCGGGGATAGCGTCTGGATTTGAGGTCCGCTGGCGTAAAATTTCACTTATTTTTTCTAACATTGCAATTCTAAAGCGTAACAGCATGGCTTAACGGAAGGAAAAATCAAAGGATGAACATTTACCAGGTCGGGATCGTATTTACTTTGAAAAGTATATTTATGGCTATATAACTTTGAATAATAAATGATATTCCCTGTTTTTTCTTGGGTAAAAGTTATCGTTATTATAATATAATAGGTTTTAAGTATCTAGTTTTAAATAATATTATAAACAAGTAGATTTGTTTTTTCTGTACTCGTTTGATTAAATTTATATGTTTAACAATTAAAAGAGTATTGTGAACATGAATAATGGAATAACTTGAATAATGTGGACATCAAATATGGAATAAGTAAGCCTTTTAAGTTATTTTAAGAGTTGTTTTTTAACGAGAAATTAAGGTTCCCTCTATTAGAAAGTTAAATTAAAAGAGTATATATATTAAATTTATATTTTAATGAATTATAGAATAATGTGCATGTGAAATATGGAATAAATAATTTTTTAAAGTTATTTTAAGAGTTTTTTCAATAAAAATTTAAAGGCCTTTTTATAAAACTATTGATGATATTAAAAGAAATTATTATATATATATATATATTTTTTTTTTCATAAAGGTTGTATATTATTTTATTTTGAGAATATTTTTTTTAAATTGATATTTATATTTATTAATGTGTTATGGAGGTATGAAAGGTTGGATGATCTTTTTCTAAAGCTCAACATATTTAATATTAAAAGAGAAAATATTAATACTTATATTAATTATAGTATTTGTAAAAATAATAATAATAATTAATATTATATATGTTAAATGTCAATTAATTGAAATCATATATTTATTTAACAAGTGTTATATAACCACTAATCCCTTTTATTATATTGTATTAAAATAGAAAAATAATTAAATTTATAATAATATTTCACTTATAACTATTATACATAATGAATGTAGATAATATATAATATATAATTAAAATAAAATTTATAATTATATAAATGTAATGATAATTTATAAATAAATCAAATTTAAAGATAACGATTTTTTGGATTAAACAGTGTAGACGGTTTAATCCATAAAATCTTTGTTTTTATTTAATGGATCATGAAAATACTATCTCACTTATAAATTAAACTTGTCAAACATTTGTACATTGATTCTTACAATTATTTTAATTATGATAAGTGTTATATTTATAATAAATATATAGGTGTTAGTAGAGTTTAGAAAAATTAATATTTTTAGTATTTATAATCAATTTAGTTGAACATTAACATTTTTTATTTTTTATTTATTTTATAATATTAAAAGAGTGTTTAGAAAAAAAATAAAAATAAAGTCTTAACTCCCAATGGAGCAAAACCTAACACATAAGAGTATCTAAATAACAAAATCAAGCAGTCAAGTATTAGTAGAGTTTAGAAAAATTAATATTTTTAGTATTTATAATCAATTTAGTTGAACATTAACATTTTTTATTTTTTATTTATTTTATAATATTAAAAGAGCGTTTAGAAAAAAAATAAAAATAAAGTCTTAACTCCCAACGGAGCAAAACCTAACACATAAGAGTATCTAAATAACAAAATCAAGCAGTCAAGTAAACACCATTACAATATAAAAATTAATCATAAGTAGAATAATTTTGGACAAACAAGACCAATAGCATATCAAACAATGCCACTTTCAAAATCTGTAGGTCCCTTCTAGTTCTTCTCATTACTAGGTCACAACTTCTCATTTTTATTATTCACTTCAATCACACTTGCCTGTACCTTAGGGTCATGAATGAACTTTCAAGTTTAAGGCATTGCGATTCATGAACCTGATCTAATAATGTCTCCTTTCCAATCCTACCACCTTTTTAAGGAATTCATGGAGCTTAATCAAGATATTGTTAATATTATTCTCAATGAATTGCTCCATTTTAGGGACAAGTACACCACCATACCCATCAATTGGTTGTATATGTTTAACCGCAGAAGATTGAAAATAACTTGCATTTTGCATGGATGAATTGTCATTACCAGATGAGGTAACCATAGGCAATTTATTAATATGTGAATCAATCCCATCTTTCACTTGTTCATAGTACTCAAGAGATGCACAAAAAATGTTAAGGACTTCATTATTATTAGTATTACTTTCTTTAGTACTCATCTTAGATTATGAAAACCTAACTAGCTTAGGATCTAGATTGGAAGCTTGTTCAAAATATGCATACTTCATATTATCCCACTTCGCTTTACTTATCTTCATATATGTAGAAAAAGAATGAAGGGTTCTCTAGTTAGGAGGGGTTTGTGCCTCTAATAACCTCTAGTATTGAGAAGATAGATAGAATTAATCTTCATCATCCCAATTTTCAAGAATTTCTCCATTTCCTCATGAGGAACTTTGAGTTGTAAGAATTTCTACATAAAATTAATGTGCATAATAAGTTCTCTTGGGAAGTTAGTTAGCACCCTTATTTGGAATTAAAAAATCTTAAGATTCATTTGCTTCTATAAAAGGTGACAAAATTTCAGTAGTCTAAGTGGGAAATGAAAATGACTTAGTGGGAAATGACTGATGAGGAGAATTTTGAATAGAGTATTGGGTGGGATAACATTATGTTAGGCCAAATTTATGAACTCTCATGTGCCCCCAACACATATTGCTCCAAGTAAACATGTTTCTCTTATTTCCAGTTCATGGGTAGGCATACAAGCTAGGAAAAAACTAGTGACTATCTTTGGTGGTATCCAAATATTGAAGGCCAATGTGGAGGAATGTTTTGTTTTCTACGAATCCCTAACACAGTAATTGAGTGATCCTAGTCCAAAGTATCAAACACCCTCACTAGGAAGTTTTAGGAAAGAATACCTGATATAGAGCTTGGGCTAATAGAAGGTGGAAGCCTAAAGGACATGTTGAAATCTTAGCCCTGGTTAAAGGCTTATTTCTTATTTATTTTTCCAATCAAGAGGATTATTCAAATGCTTTATCAAGAGGTCCCTAGTTCCTAGGAAAACTTGCTTATCCCTAAAAAAATGGAAACAAGGTGTAGATTTTTTAGAAGAGATTTTGATGGGTATTAACTTATTTGGCTAGTTTATCATATTTGATCCAATCACTAAGACTAAGAGAAGACTGATGTTTTCTAGATTTAGTGTTAATAGTTTTGTAGACAAGGAGATCCCATCCTTTATCAAGTTAGTATCCAAATACAGAGACTCATCTTAAAATGATGGAATATGAAAATATGTCATCATTTTGTTCTATATGATAAAAATTAGGACATGATTCTAAATTATGTCCTATTAACAAGTAATAAAAACATATACGAAGAAGAAAAGAGGATAACCCTCCACCCAAGATTATACCTAAGAGGAAGATCCCAATTTTACATCATCCGATGGAGATAATGAAGACATCATACCCTTAAAAGGATCAAGAATAGAGTAGTTCTTCCCCATTTAAGTCAAATCATGGAGGTCGCCCAAGTCCTTAATGTGATCTAAGTACAGTGGATCACTTATGGGATTTGATTATTACAATCTTTGGAAAAAAATTGTAGCCAATAGTTCTTTTTAAAAACCAACAAGAGTAATAAGATAGATTCGAAGTTGATCTTAAAGTTTTGGAAATAAGAAAGGTCATCCCTAAAGAGGCTATAATGATGGAGGAGAAAAATCTGAAATATCTTGAGGATGGAGAGCTTAGAGACATGGAAGACTAGGATTAAGATCATCATGAGGAGAAAGAAGGTATCTTAGAGGATACAATGTTGGATAAGGAGGGAGAGACTATAGATCTTGACGATGCATAGATTAGAGATATGGAAAATTAGGTCATGATCATCATCAAGGAAGAGAGGAAAATAATGATCCTATAGTTTTAGAGATAAACTAAAACTCAAGCTCTGACTATCGATATAAATGTAAGGAATATGAGGGTTCTTACTTTTTGGGAGGGATCTAATTATAAGGAATATGTTAGAAATGAGTTTAGAGAGCTTAAAGATATAGCTTATCCACAAAAGCGGAGAGGTTGAAGGTAATTATAATTTTGTGTCACACAATTAAACAAATCTAAGAGAATAGTCCAACCAAGTGTTAGAGTAACAAGGAGTACAAAACTAAAGGAAAATGCTAGATCCATATCTAAATACTTAGATAGATATTACAAATTAGTGTTTGTATGTTAGTCATAAGTGAGCTGATAATGTCTTTTGTATTGTTAGTTTTTGGTTGTTCCTTTATTTTAGGGGTTAGCCTCTTATTTTATGGCTGGGCCTGTTGATACATATCCTTTGCTAGTTCCTTGTATAAGGGAAGGGACCCTTTCAAAACCCTCCTTATATAAAGGAAGGGACCCTTTCAAAACCCTTATTTTAGTTTTATCAAACAAATAAAATTTCAACATAGAATACAAGCCATGACTTATGGAAAAACACATGGAATTTATTTTTAGAAGACACATATCCAAAGGTAATATTGGACCACATTATATCACAAGAAAAAAGTTTAGACCAAGCTTGTAGCCAGTTACTCCACATAATGTTCAACAACACATGGAAACAAAAATAAATCATGTTCAATGGTTTTAAGTTCACCACACAAAATACAAAGAGGTTTAATGATACCATATTTAATAATAGCATCCTAAACTATAAGCTTATAATGAATTAACAATCATCTAAAATAAGACTTCTTAGGTTCAAGACAAGATGACTAAATAATTTTGACCATGAACTTATAATTATGAAAAGGATCATGGAATGACCACTTATGAATAAGGCAAAGTTAAATATCTTTGGAAGATTAGGGTTTAAAATAGAACATCCTATTAGTAATTTATTTTATTTAATGCCCTTTAAGCCATTTGATGTTATCCTTAAATTCCTCTTCATCTTCCATAATCAAGGTAGAATATGTGTTGCAAATAGCTTTCTTAAAAAGAGTGTATTTTCTAAGATGAGAAGTGAGGATATTGAAATAAAATCTCACCTCAACCCAAGAATCCCAAATTCCAAACGACTAGAGGTATTTGAATGCTTTTACTCCTTGGAAAACCAATAGAATGTTAAGCAACCTCTTGTCAATGCAAGGGGACTATTGTTTAGTGTAATATTCTACCATAAAGACCTCTAACCCTAGAACATCTAGATCTAAAACCATTAAAACTAGGTTTCACAATTAATAAATGTTTGACTATCTCCCAAAATTTTCATAAGGATTTAAAAATAAGAGAATTGACAACTCTAATTAAGAAAGAACATATTTAAAGGCTAGAAATATGCAACCCCTTCCTATGAGGCTTCCTTTTGGGAAATCCTCTTACAATATTATGTCTTACTAGTACCTTCCATGACTCATTCCCCTACATAGTCTTTAATATCCACTTGACTGCAAGTTTAATACCTTGGTTTCAAAAAAAAAAGCCAATCCCATCCATCATCTTGGGTTTACGACATATATCCCAAACAATAACATTTTTTTTGTTACCTTTACCATCTGTCCAAAAAAAATATCTAACCATTTTGTGAAGATTTTCAAATTGATATTTATTGAACATTCAACAAGAGTAGTAGTAAATACTAAATCTAGAAAGAACCTTTAGGTAAACATGTATTATCTTAGGTAAGGATAGTAAGTGACCATATCAGTTTGATATATTTTTATCAATCTTTACACATAACCATTCCCACATTTATTTAAAAGAAGGGGATAGAGTAAAAAGGATAAAAAGATACCTAAACAATAATGTAGGCCATTTCCATGACCATCCAAAAGTAGTAAGCCAATTTGTAGGGGACACGCCAATTTGTAGGGGACACACTCCAACCCATCACAAGAGATTTCTGACATGCAACCTTAGAACCATAAGTAGAACAATAAATATCTATCTTAAAGGCAATTTGTTAGAAGTTTACCTTTTCTAAAATAGGGAAGAGAGTAGTGTCATCAACAAAGAACACATCTACAAATTAACCATTGTTATGAAGAGTGATGCCTTCTATAGGGGGTCCTAACAAATTATCTCTTTGTAAATAGTGTAGAACTTTAGTAACAAACACACACAAAGAAGGAACAAGTAAGCATCCTTATTGATTGGAGCATTGTAATTCCATATGATCAGTAAGGTTACCATTTATTTCAACCACTGTAGATGCATATTTGAAAAGGATATTAACCATTCTAAAAACATGTTTTGAAAATTGAATTCCTTAAGCATTATATCAATAAATGACCATTCTATTATGTCATATGGTTTTTCAAAGTCAATCAAGATCATGCCAACATTTAGAGTAATTATCCCATTGCATACCTTCCTAACTTCTAATTAGATTAGTAAGGATATGTCTACCTTCCACAAACCCTATTTGAGAATTAGAAATAATATTTGGAAGCAGGGCATCAAGTCTTCTAGAAATCATTTTAGCAAGAATTTTGTAAAAGATTTTTAACAAGGTAATCAACCTCTAGTTCTTTGCTTGAGTGGAATCTTCATATTTTAGAATTAACTTAATGACCTCACAACTAATATCAGGGCCAAAGGAGCTCACCTCTGAGGCCTCTTAAATAAATTTAGACAATCTATTACAATCCAATCCTTATTTGCCTTGTATAACTCTATAGGGAAGCCACCGATTCCAGGTGCCTTATCATTGTTAAGAGAATCAATAGCAATCATTACTTAATTGATGGTGAATTCACTATCAAGAGAAACAACATGTTCAAAAGATACCTTTATTAGGATGATCTTAACACATGATTATATTAAGTTTAGTTTGGTGACTAGACCAATCAAAAGCGAAGAGCTCAAAGTAAAAATAAAAAAATTATTTGATCTCATCCAAATCCTCAGAGACCACACCCCCAATATTAATTTGGTTGATTTTATGTCTAACATGTTTTATTTCAAGAAATCTAAATAAATACTTAGTCCTTTTATTTGTGTGTTTTAACCAAGTTATTCTTACTATGGTTTAGGCACCTTTGGCAATGTGTTGATGATTTACTCTAAGCTTATGCTTAAGAAACACCAAATCACCAAGGTTCTTAGTATTGGTGGGATCTTTTTGAAGGTATTTATCCCCAACAATAAATTGATTTTGAATATCTCTTTCAAGTTTTCTTTTTGTTTTACCTTTGGATTGCCCAAATTTTCTCATGAACTATCTACTAAGCCCTATACATTGATTGTAGGTAATAATGTTAGAAGAGAAATCCATAACATTTTTGAAATGTTCCAAGAAGCTCTAATGCCATCTAGGTAGTCCTTATCATGGAGATAAGATAATTAAACTTATACAAACCTTTCCACCCCTCATCCTTATGATCTTCCTAGGCTCTCAGGGAGAAGTTAATTTCAATGGGATAATGATCAGAAATTGTAAATGATGAAACTCTAACAAGATTTTCACTATCAATAGGTGAACTTGAAGTGATCATTATTGAGATAAAACCTATCAAGTCCAAATATGCTATTTTGTTCCCAATTTGATTGTTGCACCATGTAAACCATATACCTTTACTAGTGGCTTTGTTTTTAGTTAAGGGGTCAGAAATCTTGTAGATACATTTCATTTTAGACTAGAAGAACAATTCATTATCTTTCCATGTAAGAGGAGAGTTCCCTTGTTTATACTCTTTTTCCTCAATCATGTTAAAAGCACCACTAATAATGTAAGGGATATCCTTCAAGTTTGAAGCAAGATAATTCCATAATTAAGTTGTCTTTATAATCATTTAGAACATAAACTGAGCAAATCCCAAACCGTTGATTCTTTTGCTTGAGTCTAATCTAAACAAATTTTTGACATAAAGAAGACCCATAATCAATTATATCATCAATCTATTTAGCATCAATGAGGATAGAATCTCTCCCTTTACCTCTTAGGTGGTTAGTAGAGACTTGCAAGACATTGGTCCAAATAAATTTTAAAGTATATTCAAGCCTAGAACTTACTTTTTTCACTTATTATAGAATAAAAAAAATCGATCTGATATATGGAGTGCTTAAATTACTTGAAAGTAGGTCTCATGTCCTAAGATTTCAGTCCCCTAACATTCCAACTCACAATATTTGTAAGAACAAAAAAGATGGGGGTTACTTAGGCTATACTTGGGGCTTAGAGCCCACCTTGTTTTGATATGATCTATTGAAACTTGAAGAATTTTATTTTCCTTATTTTCCTTCATGGACTCCTCAATACTGAATGAATGCATAGCTTTCAATCTCTTAACCTCTTCACTACTTGTAAAACCAGGTAGAACTATACTACTCAAATTAGTCTTGAGCCTTCTCAAACCAATTTTAGGCTTAGCTAGGGGAAGGGGACCAGTATTACCCAAGGGAGTATTTCCCTATTCTCAAATAGGGGTGCATGTTTCCCTTTGCCAATAAATGGAAGGTGAGAAACATCCCATAGAAAGAGCCCCATTAGCTTTAACATTTTAAACTTCAGCCCCAAGATCCTATGAGATGACATGATTATAGGTCTCAAAAGGCTAGGGGTTGGCTAATATAAAGCTCTTGTTAACAAATAAAAACACCTTTACACAAAATTGAAGGCACAATAAAGCAAAACAAGTACAATACAAGGACATACATGGTCAATACCCAAACAAACAAACAAATCATTAATAAAGAGATGACCCACCACGAAGCACCAAGATACAAAATAGTATATACATGAACAAGAAAAAAACAAAAAGAATATAAATGACTAAAAAGGTTAAGAGAAGGTGATCAAGAAGAAAAATTGAAACATCTTTAATGGAAGATGACTCTGGATCTCCCCTTTATATAGAGGTCCAAGCCTTTTCTCTTTCACTAAATAAAAATTTATTAAATTTTTATATTATAAATCTCTAAGACAATTATAAGACTATAATTTTTCTATTTTAAAATTTAAATTTTATTAATTTGTAATTTTTATTTAATGATATATAAAATTTACAAATGTAAAATAAACACCTAACCAATGAAAACCTTATTTCCATCTATATTTGGTAATTCATAGTTATTACTAAATTTTAAATAACCAAATGGATTTATAAAAAACGTAATAAGAATCTTCTTTTTTTTAATATATATTTCTGCACCCATCTAATAAACTTCAAGAAATTTATAAACACAATTATATTAATAAATAATTTTTAAATATAGTATTTTATATAATTTAATTTTAAACCTTTAACATAGATCAAAATTAAATTATATATATATATATATAATTTTTTAGAAAATGTGTATAAAAATTTATTCAACATTTTAGGTGTCTTAAACGTTAATCAATAAGATTTACACAATAAAAATTAGATTTTTAAATATATAAATTTATTTCAAATTTAATAAAATATAATTATAATTATAATTTTTTTATTAGCAGAAGTATTAGTTTAGGTTAGTATTTTGGAACAACGCGCTATTATCAGTGGTAATTATTTAATTTATATAAGGTGGTCTTTCCGAATCTTTTGGGTGATACATAATGATCCCACACTATATGTCACAATTCAATCAGAATCAAATCCATAACCTAGTGACCACCATTACAACCACATAACATTTAAATACAACTAAAAATCATACATTATTTGAAAAATATAATTAAATATAATTTTTAACTTATATTAATATCAAATAAATTAAGAATTAATTATAATTAGAAAATCTATAAATTTTATATTGAAAACAAATTATAAATTAAATTCAAATTTATTAAAATTTTATTTAATACTAATTTTAACTACCAAAAGAAATGTTATAGAAACAATTATAATATTAGAAGTGGACTATGTTGTATACAAATTCATGTAAGAGAAGCTACTGAAAGTGGAAATGGTTTTTCTTGATGACGATATTGTCCCAATTATTGATAAAAATATGTGAAAATTTATTGATTTATCATCACATTATAAATCTGTGAAGCTTACGATTTCTTGATAACGATCAATAAATCTTTTTAAAAAACAGTGTAGACTTTGAAAGCCTCAGATCTTTAAGTATATAGGAAGTTTGTCAAATGACGTACGTGCCAGTTTTACTTTACCGCGCTGTGTTTGTCAAATTAAAAGATCCTATGCATTGAGTGGAAAAGAGTGCATTGATTGGTTTGAATAATATATTATCGTAGGGCGAGTTCAATGGATTGATATTTGGGCTTATGCTAAGTGTTTTATCTAATGCTTACGGTTCAATAAGAGCTTGAACCCGTGATCTAGTGGTCACTATTATGATGACTTATTGTTGAGGTATAACCTTGAGGGCAAATGTTGTGATAAACACTTTTGATATATTGGAGCTATGCACTGAATTAATGGGGGAGCACCTTCTCGAAGTGGGACATGTGGGTGGGCCTGGATCCGTAATGTCTGTGGAACGATTCGTATCTAAAATGCCCCTTTGTGTTCTACTTAATCTACAAGGAGAAGTGCGACCCGTACCTCAAGGTGTCCACATGATCACTTGTTGAAAGAGTCCTCATGTAATCAATGGGAATGAAACTTGGGTTGTTGAGCACAAACTACTTGTACCTCACCAATACATCAAACCCTTGAGTACTTCATTTTATTTCATTTAAACCATAGTAAAAATGATTCTTTTAAAAATAATCATAAGAACCAAGTTTATAATTATATTTATATATATAATATAAAATCTCGGGAAGGAGGAGACATTATTTATTAGGTAAGGATCAATGGTTAAATCATAATCATTTTTAGAGGTTCAAATTCATCTTAAAAGTCAATTTAAAAATCATTTATGTTTCATTCAAACGGTTGTAAAAATGAATGTGTGTTTATTTTATTTTTATTTTTTGTTTTTCTTTATATGTTTTTGGTTATAATAATCATAAGAATCTGGTTTATAATTATATATACTTTATAATAATATAAAATTTTGATAAAGAGGAGACATTATTTAAATGAAGATCAATGATTAAATCGTAATCATTTTTAAGAGTTCAAACCCATCCTAAAAATTCAATTCAAAAAATATTTATTAAAAAAATAAAAACAAACAAACAAACAATTATTTTTTATGTAGAGAGAGATTTTTTAAAATATGAAAAGAAAGGTTATAAATGGGAAAGAAAAGTCACACTATTCTTTGATATGTATTTATTAGAAACTAATAACTGTCAAGAGTTAGCATGACAATTATACTAGTAAATATTTGTATTTATAATAATTTAATTTTCTAACAACCAATCAATTTATCAATTAATGGTGTGTTCATAATATTTTAATTTCGTAATAATCAATGTGAATATGAATAATTAAAATAAAAATTTATGTCTTCTTTCTATCATTTCTTAGTTTAATTATCTTTATATTTTTTTAGATTCAACCCAAATAAAAATATATTTGTCCATCTTGTTGTCTCGCTCTTCATCTCTATTTATGGTAAAAGAAAACTCTTTGTGTTTTGCTAACATTTTGATTCAAAGGTTTTAGTAGTATTAGGTTAATTGTCATTTAAATATTATTTTGTGATTTTTTATTTTACTTTACACCTTCAGGATTTAAATATGTCTGGTACTAAACTCTTGTAACATTTAAGATCATAACAATTAATGAAAATATAATTATAATTTGTAGATAATTTTATTTTTGGCATATGCATTATTTATAGTTATATTATCATATATATATATATATATATATATATATATATATATATATATATATATATATATATATATATATATATATATATATATATATATTTGTTATTTTTTATATTATAGTTAATATTGTTTCATCAAATAAAGATATTATGTAGGTTCTACTCAAGTAAAATTTTTATTGTGTTATGTTACATGTGTGATTTTACATGGTCAAATATTGTTCATGCAAGGATTTATTTTGTGTTTTTAGTTTGAGGGTTACAATTAAGAAAATCTATACTTTTATCAAGTGAGAGTATGATTCTAATTGGGAAGGACAATATCTTGATGATGTTTATTGGTTGAAAACTAATATCTTTCGAGAGACATGAAAATGAATTATTAGGTATTTAAAAAGTTCAAATGTTATCTTCTAACTTTTAATATTTTTAATATATTTCATTATAATTCTTGAAATATTTGATTATTTGAATGATGGATATAATCCTAACAATAATCCAAACTTATCTTACATGGTGAAAAATTAAGATTGAGCACCTCCAAATACATGTGGCTCATGTCTCATCTATAAATAATGGAAAAACACTCAACTTTATTTCATGCAAAAATATAATTTTGAAAAAAATATTTTTTTAAGCATACTTTATCATTCTATCTAAATAAAGGTGAATTTTCACAATTGACCCTATCTATTACATAAAAAAATTATGATAGTTATCTAGACAACATTGCCCTTGAAAAATTACGACATTTATTTTTAAAAAGGAATTATCAAAAAGTAAATATATACATTTATATAACTATTCATAAATATTTTTACAATCCTATAATTTTTTTAAAAGTACATTACAAATTTCTTTTATATTTTATATGTTTTTAAAAAAATTCTACCATATTTTGTGGCAAAAAATCATTAAAATAGCCATCATATTTAATCTTTACAATTTGTAAGAGATTTAAACCCATCTTAAAAGTAAAAGTTTATAAAAATTAGAAAATTGATAATTTACTCTTGTCAATTAAATTATAATTATTTCTCTTAACTTTTTATCATGAAAAGATTGAATGAATATATACTCTTCAACTTAAAAATTAAAACAAATACTTCAAATTTAATTATTGGAAAAGATTAATCATATATGTAAAATGTTGACATAATATCATTTAACTACTACATGGAGGTCAAGTTAGGCACCCAAGTAATGGTTTCTTTCCCATAACGAATATATAACTTTATATTTGACACCCTTCCCACCAAAAACTTCTTGCAAAGACATAATAAAATATATTCACTTCTTAATTAAGAATTAGTGTTGTTAAATATTGCTTAATAAAAATTGTTTTGAAGTTGCTTTCGTATTAAGTTGGAGAATGGTATTTTAAAAAAAAAAGTAAAGGGAATATAACAAATATAGAATAAGATGCAAGAGAATAAAAATATATAATGCTATTATTTGTAGCGTCTTTATTGAGTCGGAGAGAATAAAAAATATTAAATTAAATTAAAAGGTAATGATATTATTAATTAAAAAATTAAAAAATAATTTATTTATAATTATTTAATTTTATAATGTCTAGTTTTATTCGATGTAATATATTTTTTATCATTTTTTTAGATTAATGGTTTGGTTCAGTTTTACATATATATATATATATATATATAAATAAAGGAAGATTTATTGAGTGTTTTTAACATTAATTATTTCTGTCAGTCAGTCTTTTATTTTGGTACAAGTTTTATTTTTTATTGTAAAAAATGTGAATTATGAATTGTTTTTTACAATTATTACATCGAGTTTCTCATAGACAATTCCCATGTGAATGTATTTTTTTGCCATTGTCATGTTTGATAGGCCTTGGTTATCATAGTGTATAAATCTCATTTATATGTATGTATGTATGTATGTATGTATATATATGTATGTATGTATGTATGTACGTACATATGTATGTACGTACATATGTATGTATGTATTTATGTATGGGATTGCATAAATTATAAGTGGATATTTAATTCAATTCAAAATAGGTTAATAAAAAGAGTAAAACATACAAAAATAATAAGCAAAGAAGGCAAAAGTAGTATTAATTAATGGTTAAATGTTTTTTGGATTAAGCATGGTGCAATTCTAGTAATTACAATGTTCAACACTAACAATAGAAAATAAATATAAATGTGTTTTATGTAAAACAGATGATGAGTGAAGGGAAAATATGGTGTGTGTAATAGAAAATATGGTGTGCATTAAAGGTATCTAAAAATATTTTCCCTGAAGTTAAGCTTCTTCTATTTTATTGATTTCAAAATGTATGAATAATTTTGGATGTGTTTATCATTTAAAAGAGAAGGTTGGAGAGATGTTGAGATCCATTAATGAGCTTCTTATTGAAATTGTAGTGACCATCAAGCTCTAATGATCAGTATTATTAATGTCTATATTTTACCTATGTAGTGTCAAGACCTGGGATTTGTGTATTGTTAAATACTAGGCCTTTCTCAGGCACACATGTTTATGATTTCCACGTGTAATAGGTAAAAATGGCATGCATTTTTTGTTTAGGTCATCCCATGGTGGTCTAATCTAGTTGTTGAAGTAGATGGCTATATATAATGACAATACAAGGGGATATGTCAGACATATAGAAAATAGTAATAACTTTCCTAAGATATCCATTAATAGGCCTAGATTCACCCCACACGTTGGATGTTAGAATGATTTATCCCCTATGCACAAAAATAATTTAGATTCTAAATTGTTGTCATCATTTTTGGCAGAATGCCAACCTTGGTTTTTCTTCATGGTACCTTGTGTAATAACATGTTTAGTAATTTCAAAATATATTTGTGTAGTAAGATCAAGTTACTAGTTCATATAAATGGATATAGGAATCGAATACATGTATTTATTTGGCAATTAATAGATCATGTATATGAGACATTATAAGTTTCCAATCCTTGAGTGTAGGATCTACATTATGAATGTTGGAAAGTGTATTTCTTTAACTAATTTAGCATGAATCACTAACTTCTTATTAGAATACTATATACAAAGTGATTAATGTGTTAAACATTTTCTATAAAGTTTTCCTAAATGGATCACCTGCATACATTAGTATGTCCTTCACTAGTGGTAGTTGGTCAAGATCCCTAACAAGAATGATGGATCATCCTCCCAAGAGACACCTTTTTTCCATGGGAGAACACTTCACACAAGCATTGATCTATTTAGCATAATAACTAAGGCACTATAAATATCATTTCATCAATTAAAATATATTTAAAATGCTTATTTCTTCTTGGAAGGTTTCCAATTCTCAACCCTCCAAAGGTGTCATTTCCATTTTACAAATTCTATGTCCTACATGTATAGTTGATCCATTTATGTTGAATGTTGCAACACCTATAGAGTAAGGAGGAGAATAGGCAAGACCACAAGCTATGAAAATGTAGACAAGGTTTGTTAAATAGTACTAATTAAGAATTAATTTCCTATATCAGTTGTACCTTGGATGACCATTCATATAGGAAAGTCTCGATCATTTTTTTCATAATAATTTAGAATAATGTGAAAATAAAGTCATTGCTTACACAAGGAATCTAATGTGGGGAATGTTGAAGAAGATATATGTTCTATTTGGTAACTTTTTTAGTTGAGATCTATGAATTGGATAGTTATATCATGTAATTATATAGCAACATGATCATTGTTTCAATTGTGTTTTATGTCAAATTCATAATGGCCAAGCATCTCTAGGTCCATTGTGTGTATGTTGTTTCTTGGTGGATCCATGACAAGAGTTTCCATTCATGTATTTCATGTAGTAACTAGTTTTCTATGTCATCATCATCATCACTAAGCTCATTTTCATATGTTTCATGTGTATTATTATGATTATCAATATGCCATGCAATGTAGAAATTTATCTCATTTTATTAGTTGGAAATAATTTCATATTTAGAGGCACCAATGTTATTAGAGTTATTATGAAAAGGTTTATTTAGAAGTAACTCAATCTAGCTAAAAGATTCATACAAGTCCAACTATGTAGAAGGAACAATTCAAAAATGAGGTGTGACATGAACTGCTACTTTGTATTCTCTTTGTCACTACTTATCTCATTTTTTATGTGCATCATAAGACCATAATCTTACAACTTCAATAAGATTGCTAAACAATAATAGGGTGTTGAGTGTATGCATTAATGAGAGTTATTATTTGAAATAAATCATTTTTGTCATAGAGAGATCACTAGTAAACCCTCTTACCAACATTCAAGGAAAAAAAACTATTGACTACATGTTATAATGGGTAGTTTTTATAACATGTGGCATGTTTCTTATGTGCCAATGTCATGTTCAACTATAGTTTCACTGAGGCTTTTTTAGTATGAAACCATTACAAGAGATGAATGCAAAAGTATTTGAATGCATGAAGGCCCTATTTATGTGTAAGGGGAGGGCCAACATGGTTGAACCTTCTAGGAGGATTAAATTACAAAGAGAAAATAGATCATCACCACCCAAACAACATCAAATTCATAATACAACTGAGGAGACAACATCTCCATAAATCCAACAACAAGACACACAAGTTAAAAGTGCTTATTTGCTATTAGATATTAATATGGTATTTGAGGGAAATAAGTATATATAACATGTTATAAAATTGTTATAAGAGGAGCTTTGGGTATTTTATGAGTTTCAAAACACATGTTCCTTTAATAATAAAATGATTATCTATGAACTCATGACCAAAAACATTTAAAGAAGCCCATAAGGCTAGTAAATAGAAGATTGTGATTTCAAATATCATGATGGGTTGAAGTGGTAAGTAGGTTTTGGAATTAACCCAAGTAAGTTTGATAACAAGTGATGAGCAGTCATTACCATAAAAAATATTCATTTCACATTCAAATTTATGCACTTGTCATCATTATAATATGTTATGTTCACAATATCATTATTGGTGATATAAAGGTATATGAATTAAAATAAAAATATAATATGTACACTTTATTGATTGTATAATATCATTTTATTCAAGTTCATTAATTTTTATTAATTTAAAACATAAACGATCACTACTACATTTCATGTGAATAGTGTCACAAACCGGGTCAAGTTTGTATTGACCCTTTTTTAGAAAAAAGACATTTTTTAGGTTCAGAATTGTAACTAATGTGGTGTAAATATGGAGAAAATGTTTGACATGAATTATGACATTGTTAGCACCGGTTTTGATGCACAATTATTTTTCAGTTTAAATTAGAAGTATTAAATAAGATAATTAGGTGTGTGATTTGTAATCATATATCCCATCAACATTTAAAGTGGTAGACATCTTTAGTTTTTAAGTTAAAGTAGAAAGTGTATGAAAAAGAAAAAGATATCTATAAAAAAATTAGTTCGAATTTCCACCACATTCTCTCACCTTGCCCCATCAAGATTTTGGTGATTAGAAAATGGTAACATAAGTATGGGAACTAAGCGTATTTACACAAAGTAAGTTTTCCATTTTTTTGTTTATTAATAGTTGTAGACACCGAAATCGTGTCTACCCCTTGGTCCTTTCTCCCCCCTTGGTCCCCTTCGTCCACTTAACCACTCCTAACCCATGTCTTGTTAATTTGAAATAATTAGCTATTTTAAATTAACAAAATCCCTTTTCCCTCTCTCCCTTGCCACCTCACCACCCTTGGATACCCTTCTTGGATTCCTTTATTCCCCACATGCCCAATATTAATGCTTAGACTCCCATTCCAACTTCTCCCCTTTAACCTCTCGCGTCCATTTAGCCACCTTCGACCATTTCTTCCTCGGACTCGCTGACCCGACAGTTGGGAAAACGGACGAAAGGCTATTTTTAGCCTTTTTCCTACCTTCTAGCCGCCGATGTCGGTCAACTGTCGATCGACGTCGGCGATATTACCGGCGTCGGCATCCTTCATAATGGTTTTCTGCATCCGTTATCCTTCCTTGGCCTCTCTCTCGCATCCAGACTCTTGAATCGATCAATCTGTCAATCTTTGACTCCTCTCTCTTCCAGTGCTAACTCTTTGGCTGCAGGTACACATCAAGCAACACTCTCCAGGGACTTTGCATCAGTTTTCTACATCAACAACAGGAACTCTGCATTCGTCAACATCACCAACAACAGGGACACCAGTCTGCAACACTCCTTCAAGCCAGTCACAGATAAGTATTTTGTTTGTGCTTTCACTGTGTTTTCTAGTTATCTGCTTCTAAGTTATGAACTAGATTCAGCACTCCCTATCCCTAGACCAGACCAGACCCGAATCCTCATCTCCCTATCCCTCTATTGGTCTCCTCTATCCCTCTGTCCCTTTTTGACATTCTGACCATTGTCCCAGACCTCTGCATAGACTTTAGACCATTAAGCAAAACCAGACTCTCAGACCCAGACCCCCAGACCATTCAACCAAGACCAAAACTCTGTCTCAGACCCATCCACAGACCAAAACTCATCCAGACCTCATCCACAGACTACTGCCCAGACCGACACTGGTCACTTCCCCAACCGACGTCGGCATACTAACCGACGTCGGCAGACTTGACAACCGATGCCGGTAGGACCACCGACACCGGCGACTGTGACTAAGCCGACAACAACATTCAGGTAAACATTTGCTTCCACTTTTCATTCTATCTTTATCATTTTCAATCTTTTATCTTTCTGTCCTTTATCAGACATCTTTTTATTAATCAGTGGGTTGACATCCCTCAAGCTTTTGCTTTTGGGATCAAGCTTTCACTTGGCAACCCACCATCTCCTTATCTAACGCCTTCTTTGTCTTAGTCTCTTTCTTTTGCAGGTGTCATCCTCCACAACCAAAGAGGAGTTCTCACTTCGTCTGGATTACGGTGCGCACGACTACATCCAGGTACATACAAGCCTTGACCATTTCTCTAAGTTTCTCATTTTCTCTCTTTGAATGTGAAAAGCAAATTAGCGTAGAAACAATAGTTTATTTGTATTTTAGGATAAAAAATCTATATCAAGGGTTTTTAAATATCCTTACAGAGCTATAGTTTTTGGCTAATAATGTCAAAGGAATATAATGTAAAGTTAGGTGGGACTAGACCCATCTTCACAAGGTTATAAATGATTGTTTATGGACTTGGGCTTCCACATACACTCAGGTATATTGTAATATCCCATAGTTGTTTTTAGAACCTATCCATAGGTATCCTTCAACTATTTGTAACCTATGGTGCATTGATAATAAATTTTCCTTGAGAAGTTACTCACATTGTACCTCAGAGATAAAATAGTGGAATATGGGATGGTTGAATCCTACATATTTAGAGATATATCACATTGGGCCCAACCTATTTATAAATGGTTTTAGTATATATGTGATCCCAAAAACTAGACACACTTTAGACTAGACACACCTTATGTATAAAAATATCATTAATACCCTAAATAATTTATGGTGTCATAGATATAATGTCATCATCAAATATCTATCATACATCTAGCTATCATACATCACATGTCTAAAGTTATACATGCATTATACAGATGTATTAATTTAAATTGGGTTTTTTTCCCTACAAATACACCATTTAGATTAGGGTGTAAACATGCATCACATGAATTTTTAAGAAACATAATTGATATTTTAAAAAAATTAATTTAATTTTTTTATTCAACCTTAAATATTAATTTTTTTTTTCAATTTTATATATAGGGAGAGTCATCACAACCTAATCGAGGTAATGGTGGAAGTTGAAGGAGAGATTAAAGAGTTGGACACATTGGAAAAACAACTCCAATATAAATAAGAGAAAATATGAGTTCTAATAGTGAATATTCAAATAGTGATGAACTGATGTTCATCAACTAACTCAAAGAAGAAATGAAATATAGTACGATTTTCTGTTGTTTAATCTAGAGGATGAAATATATCCTCATAGCATCAGAAGGGCACACTATAAAATACTTAAATAATTTTTAAAGTGTTATGTGTATGTTTTTTAGAGGAAAAAATAAAACCTCCATTTGAAAATATTGATGAAAATGGTTGATAAGAGGGCATTAGGCTTAGAGATATGGTAGACCATTTCTTTTCCACTATGGATAATGATGGTAATTATGATGAGGATGTGGATGATCAAATTTATGATGCTTATTAGTAACATCATTCTGACAATAATCCTAAACACATTGAATAAAAGGGTAAAATTCTATAATTTTCTCAAACTACTTTATTTATAGAGGGATATTCGATAACCTCAATATTGGGTGTTATATATTCATTAATGAACTTGAAAGCAATATTGGATGGTCAAACATCAAAATGAATTCTTTTCTTAAATTAGACAATAGTACATAATATAATTTTAGTATAAACTGTGTTTGATTTATTTTCTATTTAATCTAATAATATATTTTATTATTTTTAATGTAGTCTCCTAAAAACTAGTTGGTTTCCTGAAAAGAATGCACTTCCGAGGAATAATAAATTTTATAAAATTTAGGGATTCTCTATGTCAACTATGATGCATGTATGAATGAATTCATTTTATATAGGAAAGAATATGAGTAGAGTATTAGTTATTTGAAATGCAAGACACCACGATATTGACAAATAGTTAGAGGTGCTACCATTGAAAATAAGTTCTTATGATCTTTTACAATAATTCATAGTCTCTAGCATCTCTCTCTCTCTCTCTTTTAATTATCTTGTAAGGTTAATTCCATTTAATAATATTAATAGAAGTAGTAATGGAGTTTGGCGTGTTCCTTCAAAATAAAATGTAATGAACCACATTGAGTAATTATGGCCAAAAAAATTCAAAGATAGGGCATGTAGTGTATGATTTGGTTTGGTAATGAACAATAATAATTCCTTTTCCAACTTATCAAGGCTACTCCATTTGGCTAGTAGTGTTGATAAATTATTACACTCCTCCATATTTGATGATTATTAAATAACATATAATGTTCTCATTATCTATTCATGGTTGTTTAACCCTAAATTGATGATATGGGATATCTATGGTCAAGAATATATAAATGATTAAGTACAAGGGTGATAAATAGATCTATAATAGGCTAATTAATTTATAAACTCAGATAAACAATATTATGAATTTAAATATTGAGATATACCAAAAGTTGAAAGTACAAATATTGATTGATATTACAATAAAATGGCAACAAGGGTACTTAGTTTACTATTCACTTGCAGATTTGAGATGAAATAGGTTGAAAGTAGACTAGATAAAGATCCTAAAATAGTCATCATGTCTTATAATTTTGCATTTTATGGCCTTAGACACTTGCATTAGATCTAGACAATTACATAGATGTAGGTGTCTTATCTAGATAGTTGTGTTAACACAGGCTTCTAATCTGAATGTAGGTGTCATGTACAAAATATTGACTAGAACTAGATGTGACCAACTAGAACCTTCTATATTTTCTATTGGATTTCTTCTAATGTATATAAATCATACACACATGCTTTCACTCTTCATCAAATGATCAAACCCTAGCTTCTTCACCCTTAGACTGATTGTGGGAAAAATGGATTAGTGGGCATATGGTGTCAAGCTTCCCTAAGGGCCCCTCTATCAATGGGTACTACCTACATAGATAATACTTAGAAGAAGGCCTTTTAATTATGTAGTTCTCCACTACATGTTAGCTTATATGTGCATAAGCATGCAATAGGTGATAAGTAATTACATATAGTGACCTACCTTGTAACTTAGAAAGTATGGTTCAAAGGTTTTTCATTTAGTGATTCAAACATGTGGGAATACTACTTCTATGACTAATATATAAATAATGACAAATAGGGCTAGTTTTCTCACTTGAATGCTTGATTGAGTGTTTCTGGGTAAGTTTCCTTGTGAGTTCCTAGTATTTGTTAGGTGAAGAATGAATGAGGATTGATCTTGTATATATATCAATCCCTTTTAAAATTATCTCGTACAAAATCATTTATGCCAACCATAAGGGTATGCAATATTTGTAAATTAGATAACTTTTAGGCATTAGACACTTAGTTAGAATAAGGACACTTACGTCGATTTAGGCCTCTGATTGGGATGTAAGTGTTTGGGAAGCTAGAAAATAGGTAAAGTCCAAAACTGGTAGAGAAGGATAATGATCAAGTTTAGAGTAATTTTCATAGTATAGAAGGCTTGGTAATCAGAATAAGAGATAAGTAATTTGGCATAAATAAATAGTGGACATGATCTTTTTGACATTAAGGTCTCAAAACTAAAGGGTATAACCATGATAGGTATTTTTTGAGGGTACAAGACTAAGGTATTATATAATTCAAATTTAGTGTCTAAATTTACCCTCATTTTATATAGTAATAGACATGTTAGTTTAAAATAAAATAAATGTGTACTTGGGTACATATAACACATCTTGCCTTTGTATGAGTCCAACTTGAGTGTTTTTGTCTAGTGATTGAATTACAACCAAGAGCATGTTCCAGTATATCATCAGTGTATGAAATATGAAATTTAAAAGAAGTTAAAATGCTTGAAAGTAGAACAAGCACAGTTAAGAGTACACGTGTGTGCCAGTGCAACCATATTACCTTTTGGAAATTTGATTTAAAGACATGATTTATTATGAACCATTAGAGTTGAGTCAAGGACAATTTTAAAACCTACAAGTGCATACATATATAGAAATATTGGAGGAAAACATACCCCCAAACTTTGTGAAAAAGGTGAGTTACCACATCGCCATTGAGCTCATCTCAATCACACAACCCAATCATGCTTATAACCTGGCGAGTGTGAGTGATCCAATCAAATCACACGATATATTTGGTGAGGGTGGATTATTTAATCACTCCATCCTATAAATATAGTGAAGTTAGATGATTTATCAATTCTAAATTATAAATTTTGTAAGATTAAGTGATTTAATAACCTCAACCTTCTAAAAGGTGAACCAACTACTGCAGTAGATTGACTCAATAAAAGTCTATAAAAGTACATCCTAGATATGATAACAGTCCATAGTAGTATTTAAAATCTAGAAGCTAATTTGATTTTTTAATTTTAGGTGCCATTTGCATGGCATATGCACCTCATATATATCTCAAGCTGAAACCTAGGTATAATAATGGTACCGATGTATAGAATGCTAACACAAATGTGTATCTGAATAATTTGGCCTATTTTATTTTTTTTCAAGTGTGGAGGACATGTTTCTATGACATGCCCCACTAAATCTTGATAATTTGAGAACTAGGGTAAGTGTGGAGAACATGTATCCATAACATGCCTCCACTGTATTTTAAATATGTTGAGTCCCGAATAAATGTGGAAGTCATGCCTTTTTGACATGCCCTCACTGAAATATAAAATTGTGAAAATGTGGAAGCCATGGCTTTATGGCATGCCCCCATTGATAAGCCTCCCTTTTGAGGTGAGGAGAAAATAGAATCTAGTAGTTTCTTTACCTCAAAAGGATAAGATAATTATATAAGTTGTATGTGGATCATGTAACATATAGGATTAACATGTCTAGGTAGATATAACAATGAGGTAAATAGTATTTGATCACACCAAATCCTAAGATGCATGATATAGATAATAGTAATATTTATAAAGTAATATTACACTATCAAAAAGAAATAAAACATGCACATAAGAACACTCAAAATTAAAACAAAAGGTAGTGGTCCAAGGAGATCTCATAGAAGGAGCATGTTCAAATGCCACACGATCAAAGGGACAAGACTTAGTCAAATATCTACAAAGCATAAAATGACATATTCAAATAATCATATATAAAAAATATGACATCTTTGAATTTCATAGTAGACAAACAAAGGAACGAGGGATATGTGAAATAGAGCATATTCAAATGCTCAAATGTGCAATGCAAGAGCAAGCAAGGGAAGACATATAAAAGGAAAAGTGCTACTAAAATAAAATGTAGTCATTAAGGAGATTCTTCTATGAAGGATATGTATCATGTGTATAATATTCATATATTGTGTAATCAGTATCATTAGGATCATACCAATATTTTGTGGTATTAAGATCATACTAATATTTAATGGTATTAATATAAGAAAGATGTAACTTCTTAGGTTATTCTTAAGCATGTGATATATATTTTTGAGCATATGGATGAAAAACCAATTGCACCATAGATTGGAATTTTCTTCTTGAAAGCTTGGCTTTTTTTGAGAATATTCATCATTATCAAATGTTGCATCTCATTATGGGATATCTAAGAGTCACGTATATTTACTTGCACACTAAGAAAAGATGGAAGTTATGCTTTAAGTTATTGATATTTTTATAACATATCTTTCTCTAACTTGGAATTTTAAATAAATTATTACATTTTGATTTTTGCATTTGAATTGATTTTGCTTTGAATTGTCTTTTGGTACACATATTTGTTATTTTTGCACTTGTGTTTTAGGAGAGGTACTCATAGTGTGAGTGGGTTTATTGATTGATGTATCAATGATATGATCAACACTATATTTGTGATTTTATATTTTATTATTTAATGTAAAACAATAATATGTATGATGCCCATGCATTTTATGATATGTGTAGTCATATAAAATGTCCAAATTGGTAGTTTGAGTGTGGCTTGTGACACCCCATCCATAGGTCCTATTTGCATGCTCTTACGACCCTTCTAGATACCTTTTTGCTCATTGACAGTCATCTAAAACCTTTTGAATAGTCATTCCACCTCAGTGATATAGTATTCCCTATGCCAATCCTGTTTCCCTTGATCTTGATCTTGTAGGACAGGGACGCCCCATTTGGACTATAACACCCCATAGAGAAGTGTCCTATTTTTCACAGTCCTATCCATTTGAAATTTGAGCCCCAATGATCATTTTCATCTAGTCCTTATCCTTAATTAGGTCAACCTAGCATGAATACATCTGACCCATGACCAATTTTTCCTTATAAAAACCCACTCAAAGCTCATATACAAGGGAGTGGCCAAACTTACAAAGAAAACAAGAATACAAACAAAAAACTAAGGCAAACTTACCTATTCTTTGCACACATTCACCCAACATAGCTACAAACATACTCAAATTCTCATACCAATCCTTATCCACCTCAAACACTAGCAATTTGGTATTTGCATCTGCATCACACAATTGCACAAAGCACACTAGGTGGGAGAACTACATATGGATCGATCCCTCTTTGGAGTATTGGTATGTAGGAAACATGCTCACATAAGGGGTGTGGATTGCACATTCAATATATATTTCACACTAACCTCCCTCTTTCTCAAGTGACTCAAATGTCATTTTATCAAGCATGATAGAGGGTTAGGGTTTAAAGATAAAATCAATTCCACAATGATTTTTATCGATAACAAACACTCAATTTTTTATAGGCATGCTCACACAGGCACAATGCAACTACCCAAAATATTTTAGGGCTCTATGATTAGTTTGGATAATAGTGGTAGGAATGGACAACAATGCTAGACACCAAAGCATCCACTTTTTGGTGCTCTTATCCTTTCACCCAATGAAATCTAGATTCAGGTTTATAACACCTTTTTAGTCTTGTACAACCATTTTTAACCACTGTATTAGCTGTCTTAGTGTATTTTATAGCTAAGTTATATTTATTCTTATTTATTTTTATTTTAGAAAGGTGAAAAAGACAAATAGTTACACAAATTAGGACTATATTTATTGCTATATTTTGTGTTGATTTATTAATCTAGACCCTTAAATAAAATAGGAATAAAACTTCATTATTTCCAAAATAAGTTAAATCATTTGGTGAACCTGACTTACTTTGTTTGTGCACAAAAACCCTAGAAACCCTAAGAAATTTTTTTTGCTAATTTTAGCAACATTCTCTTGATTTTTCCTACATATATAAATTAGAATTTCACATTTAATTTTAAAAATTCATCATAGTAATTTTAAAACTCATTTCTTTCAAACCCTAGTAGAATATACTAGGTCCCTATGCTTTTGAGGTATCACCTTACATGTTAATGAACTTTGTATCCTTTTTATATATATTCTAGTTTGCTATTTTTAGGACTTTACATTTCCTTTATTCAGTACATCCCTCCATTTTATTTTTCTTATTACAACTTATTGCAAAAAATTCAATCCATTTTCGCTTTGTTTTTATATATTAATAATGACCCAATATACTAGCTTTGATGAAACTGATAAGAGGGAACTTAAAGACCTTTTAACTAAAAATCCTAATATGAAACATGATATGCTTAAAATACTACAAGAAGAACAAAAAAAAAGCAAACAATGGTCAATCCTCTCAAACCATAGAATAATCAATTGCAAATGACACTACAGGGGCAACTATGTCTCAACAATCCCCTATATCAACCCAACCTTCCTATGTGGCACCACCAATTATGGCTAGTACATCTTCACCTCTGATATGGCTGTCCTTATGCAAGAGATTAAATCTCTTCAATCCAAGTTGATACATCTTGAGCAAAGTGCCTCTAGACCAACACATGCTTTTGACTCTTTTTCTCTACTTCATACACCATTAGCACACCATATTACTTCTACACCCTTGCCTCCAAGTTTTGTTCAACCCAAGCTCACTCTATATGATGACAAGGGTGATCTTGAGACACATGTGAGATATTTTAATGCAATATGATTGGACTATGTGCCAAATGACTAGTTACTAATTAAGCTATTTCCATGGAGTTTAAAGAATTATGCTCTACAATGGTTTTATACTTTACCAAATTAGTTAGTCGAAGCATTCAATATTTTAGTTGACATGTTCCTAGCTCATTTCAGCATTAACATATGTGACAAGGTTTCTTATGCCCAAGTTACAAAATAGAAACAAAGGTCAAATGATTATCTCATAAATTATGTTCTTAGATATAAGACTATCTTGGCTAAAATGACTATCCCTATGGCTGATCAAGAATTATAATATCCCTTCAAACATAGTCTTCTGTCAGCTTTACATGAGTCAATAATGTTCAAAAAGTTTTCTTCCTTCACTGAGCTATGTTATACACTAAAGGAAAGGGAAGTCAAATTAATTTCAATGGGAAAATGCAAGTACTCAAGCATATCATAAACAACAAACAAGAGTAACAATAAAATACCATACAAAGTAACGGTTAATGATAGCAAATGTCAAAATCAACCTACAATTAATGTATCTTTAGATCCCCCTCAATGAGTGGTTTTATCAACACCTCCTCGGTGAGTCTTTACCAATCTACTAGAATCTCTAGCCAGAGTCTTACAATAACTATCAGAATGTAATGTCCTATCTCTCCCTCGTATTTGAGAAGTTGATATGACAAAGCCTCTTCCATATGGATATGATTAGAATGAATTTTATGATTTTCACAGGGCATTAAGACATACAATAAATAGATGCATCAGTTTGTGACACAAGATAGAGGACTTGATAGATGGCAACCTTATTAATCTTGGCACTCCAATTGAGCCTCCTAAATAGGACAAGGCTATAAAATTTATCTCAAATCCTTTCCCATAGCATTCTAAATAGGATACAGGGGGTACATCAGGTGTTCACCATACATATCATGCACACCCTCCACCAGCTACATACCAATCACCTTTAATTGAGTCACATCTTTTGAGCAACATGATTGGTATGCATATTTCTATAGTTATAACTAGACCTTAGATCTCCTTCTCAGAGCATGAGATAGTTGAGGATGATTCGAATTACTATGCACTCTTTATTAGAGCCTATATTGATCACCATTTGATTCATAGCATTCTCATAGATAATGGATCTAGTGTGAACATGTGCATCATGACATAATTCAACATTTGGATTATTC
The DNA here is from genome assembly GCA_037957365.1 of Torreya grandis. Taxonomy (NCBI): domain Eukaryota; kingdom Viridiplantae; phylum Streptophyta; class Pinopsida; order Cupressales; family Taxaceae; genus Torreya; species Torreya grandis. The sequence goes on from JARHVA010002447.1 coordinate 291,972, forward strand.
ATATTAGGATATCACCCTGATGGACACAGTTATCTGTGGATTTAGTGGACACATACAGAGTTCATTAGGTGAGATTGTACTTCCTCTATAGGTTGGTTCAACATATGTGGCCACACCATTTACTATTATTCCTAGTGTAGGAGTCTTTGACATGTTGCTTGGTCGACCATGGATCTAAAAACTTTATGTATTACATTCCATAGTTTATAGATGCATGAAATACATTCATGCTAATCAAGTTATTATAGTTGGTGGAGTTCCATATAAATTACCACTCCCCACTTCAGATCCATATCCTACTCTACAGTCACCAATTTTAGCTCCTCCACCAGTTACAGTTCTTCCTCCAATTGAGATTCAAACATAGTCGAGGTCTCCCTCGTTAGCATAGAGAGTTCATACACTTCTACAAAGTCCTCTCTTAGAGTGACCACTACATCAGTGATAGTTTCAAGACTCTAGAAAAAATTTAGTTATAGTATTCACACCTAGGGTAGTATCATTGAGGTATCATACCTCTACACATAGAGCACATTTTTAGAGAGCTTCTTCTACTACTAAATGGGTCTCTAAGAGCCCCACAGTTGCATCCACTTTTTAGAGTTACAGGGGGACCCCATAATCAATTTCCACTATAGAGATTTCAAAGTACTTACAACATACATATCTTTCAAAGTCATAGTCTCAGCCCTTCGATCATGCTTCACAATCACACACGATCTCTCTCCTTGATACAAGACACCATGATAGGGAGTCTCTTATGAGACTCATCGGTTAGTATCATTTATTTTTAGTCTTTATTGTGCATAACTTCTCAGCTTACTTGTACATAGTTTTTTTGATTTTTTGTACATAGTTTCCTTAAGAGTACTTGTACATAGCTTATTTCAAAATACCAAAAACAATATAACATGCCAAAATACAAAAACATTTAAATAAATGAAAACACCAAAAACTTTTCAATTATACACATGATTCATGACATTTTTACTACCATGATAGACTTACATTTTTATATTCTATGCTATTATTTGTCAATTTATCTACATTATCATGCTTTACTTGATCTTCTTTGAGTGTGTACAGTGAAACCCAGATCCTTGATTGCTTCACTATACCCATCGAGGGGGCATCCTACTTTTACATTCGAGACATACATCAACATATCTACCCTTCAGAGGCATTTTATATATGACTACACCATCTAGGTTATGTCACTCTACACCACACTCTAGTTAGCATGTTGATTGACATTACTTACTATATTACATAGATTATTCTATTGACACTCACTAGTATATAAAACTTGTGTATTTCTTAGCATCTACCTAGTTTTGTACTACATATTTTTTATACTTTCACTTTTTTCTTTGATTAGTTAGATATAATAGTATTTCTAACATTTACATGCCTTTTTTTCTTGCTTTGAGTAGCTAGATGTGATTGCATTTCTCATTTTATATTTTGTTACTTATGTGTGCCTTAGGACATTTTCCAATATCCTTTGCTTGTATTCTTGTATATGCTTGTGGCCCTAGTGCCAATCTTGCTTGTTTGGAATTATATGTGTATGTGGGCATCTAAACATGCATTATATACTTTTTTTCCCAGTTTAAGTGACATGTGTCCATGTCCCTTATTTACTTGGCCCTTTGGCCTCTTTTGTATGCTTCTTACTTCTTGCCTTGCATGCTTATTTGCTTGCTTGATTCTCAGTTGTTTACAATGTCATCATCCGCATCATGCATTATCTTACCTTCTTAGATGCCATGGTGGACATCATGCTCCATCCTTCCTTGAAAACTAACCAAATTTATAGTTTTAGTTCAATATATTGCACATACTATCACATTATTACATCTATCTAGGCATACCTCTGTTGATCTAATAATCTTCAACACAAACTATGTTATATCTTGAGACATCTTTTTGATCATATGTGCTATATCATATATTTCACAACATAATACACTTATAGGGCTCTTTCTTTTGAGGGTAGTCATTGTAGGGTCTTCATTCCTACCCTCAGAAGAGGGGAAACAAATAGGGTTTTGTCATAGAGATCAGAGGCTTCTACTAGTAAAAATCAATTTATAGAACACTTAGAACAATAATTAAAATTTAAAATATGAAAAATAGACCATAAAAATAGGGACAAACATAGAATAGTCATTAGAAATAGTAAAGGACAAGAGTGCCCCATTCGGACTACATCACCCTAGAGTAAAGTGTCCACTTTTCAAAGCTCCTATCCAAATAACCAAAAACCCAAATTTTTTAGAAATAAATAGAAAATTAAGGTCAATTACATATTTGTTAACTATAATCTAGTTTAGCTTGGGTATTTTCAATATAGTTTTACTCAGATTATCTAGATATAGGTGGCATCATACATGACATGATGGCTCTCACTTCCAATTTTTAGATTAGATAGTTGGTACAAATTTTAGATCAGAATCCATGTTATAGACACCAATGATTGAGGGCAATGTGCGCAACACATTTACCTTATTTTTTTTAGTTCATTATATTACCAAGGTATTCTCAGTAGTTGCATGCCTTATTCCACCTATAGGTGGTTGGCATTATTTTAGAGTGGTTTTCATATAAGCCTAGTTCTCAGTTTTGGAGTGGCTTTCATACAAGCTTAATCTTCTTCTTTTAGAGTGGCCAAGATGTTAAGGTGTGGAGCCTAAAAGCTTCACTAAGGAGCGCATTACCAAAGTTGTAGGTTTACACAGTCACCAGCATCGGTCAGGAGCGACCGATGTCGGTTAGGAGCGACCGATGTCGGTCAAGAGCAGTTGAAGAGACGCCGGCATCGGTAGGGATCAGTCGACGTCGGTCACAGGCAAGCAGGCAAGAATCGGCGTCAGTTACCTGTGCATCTAGAAAGCTTTTTTTGAGGACAGAACCGAGTGTTTGCATGATGAGATTAAGTTGTAGTCTTAAGTCTGCGTCTCTATTATTAGTAAGACTATTTTTAGAGCCCTTGTTCAAGAGGCTTAACTGTTGGTTGTAAGTGCATGCTCAAATTTTCTAATTCTATATGTAGAATCAGATCTTCTTAGCTTGTTATTGTAGAATATTGTGAATGTTGAAAGAACAATATAGAATTGTATAGGTGAATCAATCCAGGTTGTTGGAGTTGATTGTACTTGAGAGAGAGAGCTCTTGAGGGAAAGAGATCTAGAGAGAGATCTGTACATCTGAGAAAGGTGTGAAAGAAAGAAGTTTCTTCAATTGTATTCCTTCTGTAAAGAGTTTAATACAAGTTTTCAAGGTAGTTTCTTGTATCTCTTGTTCTTTGCTATTTATCATTCTAGTTACTTATCTATCTGATTTATTTCTGGGGTTTATTGCTTTCATAAGTGTAATCAAATTGTTGGTTGATCCCCAACAAGTGGTATCAGAGCCTTGGTTTTAGGTTTTAGAGCTTGATATCCACAAGTGGTATCAGAGCTCAGGTTCACTAACAGGTGGCTCAGATCTGTGTAGTGTGTATTGATTACAGGTTGCTCATAGGGGTTTCTACAGGGATTTCTATTTGAGTGGGAGAAGCAATGGCAGAAGAAAGTAAATTGAGAATGGAGAAGTTTAATGGCAAAAATTATCAACATTGGAGAATGCAGATAGAGGATTATCTGTATCAGAAAGATCTATACTTACCATTAGGTGGGATTGCAAAGAAGCCCACAGACATGGATGATGAAGAATGGGAAGTTCTTGATAGAAAGGCTCTGGGGTCTATAAGACTGAGTCTGGCATCTACTGTGATATCTAATTTATCACAAGCAAAAACAACGATAGAGTTGATGACTACTTTACCAAATTTGTATGAAAAACCCTCAGCTTCTAATAAGGTATATCTTATGAAGCAGTTATTTAATTTGCATATGCAAGAAGGTGGATTTGTATCTAATCATCTGAATGATTTTCATGGAATTGTAAATTAATTAAGTTTAGTTAATATTGTGTTTGATGATGAAATTCAAGCTCTTTTAATATTATGTTCTTTGCCTAAAAGTTGGCATAGCTTAGTAATGACAGTTTCTAATACTGTATCTACCTCAAATATTTTAAAAGTAGAGGATGTTGTTAGTGTGATCTTGAATGAGGAAATTCGTAGGAAAAGCACAGAGGAAACATCAGGGAACGCTTTAAGTTTTGAGAGCAGAGGAAGGAAAAAAGAGAAGGGCAAGAGGAGATCAAGGTCTAAGTCAAAGGTGAGAGGTAGATCTAAATCCAGAAATGGCAGGAAGCCACAATGCTGGAATTGTGGAAAGATGGGGCACATAAGCAGAGACTACTGGTCAAAGCCTAAGGAGGACAATCAGCACGAAGAAAAGGAAGAATCAAAGGTTGCAGGTATTGCACAAGATGTTTTAATATTCTCTTTGCATAATAATATATAATCTTGGGTATTAGATTCTGGTGCATCTTTTCATGCTACCCCTAATAGAGAATATTTTAGTGACTATATCCATGGAGATTTTGGAATAGTGTATCAAGGGGATGATGAGCCTTGTAAAATTATTGGCAAAGGTAAAGTGCAGCTGAAAATGCAGAATGGCAACACATGGGTGTTGAGAGATGTTATGCATGTTCCTAGCTTGAAGATAAATTTGATTTCTGCAGGAAAGTTAGGGGATAAGGGTTGTACAATAACTCTCACAGCTGAATCTTGGAAGGTGACCAAAGGTGCACTTGTAATGGCCAGAGGTAAGAGAGTACGTACTCTCTATTTATGTAATTGTGTTAATAAAAATTCTCCTTCTGTATTATCTACTTCAGATGTGGATGCTAAATTATGGCACTCAAGGCTAGGCCACATGAGTGAGAAGGGGATGCCAATTCTTAAGTCTAAAGGTAAGCTTTCACATTTGAAAAGCACAGATCTGGAATTTTGTGAGTATTGCGTGTTTGGAAAATAGAAGAAGGTGAGTTTTCTCAAGACTGGGTCAACAAAGAAGAAGCATAAGTTGCAGCTTGTTCACACAGATGTGTGGGGACCAGCTCAGGTTGCTTCTATTGGAGGATCATAGTACTATGTTTTGTTCATAGATGATGCTACAAGAAAGGTATGGATTAATTGTATTAATACGAAATCTGATGTATTTGAGACTTTTAAGATTTGGAAAGCTATGGTTGAGAATGAAACAGGCAGAAGATTGAAGTGCCTGAGATCTGACAATGGTGGTGAGTTCTGTAGCTATAAGTTCAGAGATTATTGTTATATGCATGGAATCTGTAGGCAAAGGATGGTTCCAAGGACACCTCAGCAGAATGGAATTTCTAAAAGGATGAATAGAACAATAATGGAGCATGCAAGGTGTATGAGATTGCATGCTGGTTTGCCCTTAGAATTTTGGACGGAAGTTGTTGACACTGTAGTGTACCTGATTAACAGAGGACCCTCTATAGCTCTGGATGGTGGAATTCCATAAGAGGCATCAACAGGTAAAAAGGTAGATCTCTCATATCTCAAAGTTTTTGGTTGTGAAGCCTTTGTGCACATTGATAAGGAAAATAGAAAGAAGTTGGATGCTAAGTCTATGAGTTGCATGTTTATTGGCTATGGCTCAGATGATTTTGGTTTCAAATTTTGGAATCTAGGAACTAACAAGATAATTAGGAGTCGTGATGTTGTTTTCAATGAAAAAGTGACGTATAGTGATCAGCTGAAGAAGCTGAATCAATCTGGGTAAAGCAATGGAGAATTGGACGAGGCGACGGTCCAAAATGAGCTCACGAGAAAAAGAAATAATCACTTGCAGGAAAATACAGAGACTGACATCGGTAGGGAAGGAACCGACGTCGGTAGGAAAGAAACTGATGTCAGTCATACAGAGACCGACGTTGGCAAGACAAGCACCGACGTCGATTAGGCAGAACCAATGTCAGCCAGTAACAGGTCTAGAAGTGACCCAGGTTGGTCACTGTCAGAGAATTTGGGTAGACATCATGTTGTGAATGAGTCTCAGATGCCCATTAAGAGGTCAAAAAGGGTAAGTAAGCCTCCAATTAGATATTCCCCTTCATTATTCTATTTATTGCTAACTGATGGTGGAGAACCAGAGAGTTTTGAAGAAGCATTATAGGTGGAGTCCAAGAGTCAGTGGTAACATGGCATGGTTGAGGAGATGGAGTCCTTGAGAGAGAACTAAACATGGGATTTGGTTGAGTTTCCAGCTGGTAAGAGGACACTAAAGAATAGATGGACCTACAGGTTGAAGGAAGGTGAGAATGGACAGATGAGATATAAGGCCAGGTTGGTAGTGAAAGGATTTGCACAAAAGCCAGGGATTGATTTTGGTGAGATTTTTTCTCCTGTTGTTAAAATGACTTCTATATGGATTGTACTGTCTTTGGTTGCTATTGAGGATTTGCATCTTGAGCAGCTTGATGTTAAGACAACGTTTCTTCATGGAGATTTGGATGAAGAAATATATATGGAACAACCAGAAGGATTTGAGGTCAAAGGTAAGGAGAAGTTAGTGTGCAGATTGAAGAAAAACTTGTATGGCCTCAAGCAAGCTCCTAGACAGTGGTATTTGAGATTTGACAGGTTTATGACTGAGCATGGCTACAATAGGTGTCAATCTGACCATTGTGTGTATTTTAAGAGATTGGATAATGGTAGATATATTATTCTGTTGTTGTATGTAGATGATATGCTGGTTGCAGAATCACACATGCAGGATATCTCTGAGCTTAAGGTGAAATTAGCTCACACATTTGCCATGAAGGATTTGGGAGCAGCAAAGAAAATCCTTGGCATGAGCATTAAGAGAGACAGGAAAAATCACAGGTTGATTTTGTCTCAAGAGGATTATGTGGACAAGGTGTTGAAACGGTTCAATATGCAGGATGCAAAACCGGTAAGCGCACCTTTGGCTGGACATTTTAAGTTGAGTAAAGAACAATGTCCTAATTCATATGATGAGGTAGAGTACATGAGTAAAGTTCCATATTCTTCTGCAGTAGGGAGTTTAATGTATGCAATGGTGTGTACTAGACTGGATATTGCCCAAGCAGTGGGAGTTGTAAGTAAGTATATGGCCAATCCAGGGAAGGAGCACTGGAAAGCAGTTCAGTGGATCCTTAGATATCTGAGAGGAACCAGCAGTAGGCATTTGTGCTATGGAGGTTCAGATACTTCTCTACATGGTTATGTAGATTCAGATATGGCAGGTGATTTGGATGGCAGAAGGAGCACCACAGGATATATTTTCACTGTAGGTAGAATGGCGGTTAGCTAGATATCAAAGTTGCAGAAGGTTGTTGCCTTGTCAACTACAGAAGCAGAGTATATTGCAGCCACAGAGGCTAGCAAAGAGATGATATGGATGACATGGTTCATGGAAGAGCTTGAAAAGGAGCAAGTGAGTTGCAGACTATACAATGATAGTCAGAGTGCCATTCATTTGGCTAAGAATTTAGCCTTTCATTTAAGAACAAAGCATATACAGCTTAGGTACCACTTCATAAGATAGGTATTGGAGGATGGTGAGTTGAAGCTAGAGAAGATCCATACAGATAAGAATCCTGCGGATATGTTAACCAAGCTGGTTACAAAAGAGAAGTTGAATCTTCATTCAACTTCTGTTGGTCTTCATGATTGAGTTGAAGATGGAGGAGCTAGAAGATGTTGCTGTACAGGTACTGGTGCAGCTATTTATCTCCAAGTGGGATATTGTTAAGGTGTGGAGCCTAAAAGCTTCACTAAAGAATGCATTACCAAAGTTGCAAGTTTATATAGTCACTGGCGTCGGTCAGGAGTGACTGATGTCGGTCAAGAGCGACCGATGTCGGTCAGGAGCAGTTGAAGAGACGCCGGTGTCGGCAAGGATCGGTCGACATTGGTCATAGGCAAGTAGGCAGGAACTGGCATCGGTTACCTGTGCGTCCAGAAAGCTATTTCTAAGGACATAACCAAGTGTTTACATGATGAGATTAAGTTGTAGTCTTAAGTCCGTGTCTCTATTATTAGTAAGACTATTTTTAGAGCCTTTGTTCAAGAGGCTTAACTGTTGGTTGTAAGTGCATGCTCAAATTTCCTAATTCTATATATAGAATTAGATCTTCTTAGCTTGTTACTATAGAACATTGTGAATGTTGAAAGAACAATACAGAATTGTATAGGTGAATCAATCTAGGTTGTTGGAGTTGATTGTACTTGAGAGAGAGAGAGCTCTTGAGGGAAAGAGATCTAGAGAGAGATTTGTACATCTGAGAGAGGTGTGGAAGAAAGAAGTTTCTTCAATTGTATTCCTTCTGTAAAGAGTTTAATACAAGTTTTCAGGGTGGTTTCTTGTATCTCTTGTTCTTTGCTATTTATCATTCTAGTTACTTATCTATCTGATTTATTTCCACGGTTTATTGCTTTCATAAGTGTAATCAAATTTTTAGTTGATCCCCAACACAAGATTGGCCTAATTTTCAATACACATTTAGCTATCCACACCACATTATTAAATAATAGAGAATTCATGGGTTTCATGAGCTATCTCATATGACACACATTCATACTGATATCAGTTCATAGTTCACGCTTAGTACGCAATGATGGAGATAAAAGACTAGATAGCCTTTGTATTCTTGAGCCACTTATTCAGAAGGATTAGAAACATAGTCCAAACATTGATTAACACACACATGATCACATAGCTTCACTACATAGTGGGTGATGATGCAGCCAAAGGGCCAGCCTTTATATTCTTGAGCAACCCTTGGGGAATTGAGCACTTAGATCTATTCATGATATTAATCTTAGTAAAACACATACCCAACATCACTCGACATCACTCAACATCACCCAACATCACCCAACATCACCCAAAATCATAACATGTTTAATATTAGTTCGTGTACCTGATGAGGTGTATTCATTCCTTTCTTTTCCTCTCTCTTTTACCCAACCTTAATATGTTCTTATTTTAGACATAATATTTTATTATTTTTAGGAATCTAGTGTTTATATCCTAAATAATAAGGGTTTGAAATGATAGGAAAAATCTAATTTGATAGGGAAAAATATAGATTTTAACTAATAATTATACAAGAGAAATAGAAATTAACTTATCTAAATTTGGATTGAAATAGAGGATTCTAAGGCTATAAATTGAAGATCATGATAGACAATGTCATGAATCTAAATTTGCTTTCTATTTTTTGATTAGATAGGAGTGCTAAAAATAGGACACCCTGGTGTCTGGTACTATAGTCCTTCCTAGTGATGATATCTTGAGGATCTAAGCTTTCTGGGTTTTGTTTACCTAGTTAATATGAGCTTATATACCAAATTTTGAGGGTCAAAAGTCATCAAAGCTTATTAGAAGTCTATTTTAATCTTTGATACCTGTATCCATATTAACACTCAAGCTAAGGTCTAGGATCTGATGTAGTTCTTCCTTATGGAATGTGCATAATCAACATGCAAAATAGATGCAAGAATGAATTTTGCCTAGGCCCCTCCTTGATCAAGCATGCAAGTCTATGTGTGATGTAGAATGCTAAGCTATACCATTTAACTATTTTTTATTATGTCTAATGTATTAAAGTAGTAAGTGCTAGATATAAAATGCATTATGTAGTGTTTATATATGAGACTCATTATTTTGAATTTGGGAGTTTTATTCACATTTGGTCGACATTGGAAAACTTAGGAATGAAGCAAAGAAAAATATTAAGGCTTATCTTGCGAGAGAAAGTGACTGTTGGAATCAAATTTGCACTTGGGCAATGATGCCAAAAATTGAACACCCTGGCTTTCAATGTTGTAGTCATATTTGGGCCTTGTTGTCTAGAGGGTCTAAGACCTAGGGGGATGGAATAAGCATGGAAAGAATAACCTAGGTTAGTAAGGGTTAATTCTGTAAGGTTAGAAATTACTAGGAATGGTCAAAGAGGTATCTAGGATATGAAACAAGACCAATGTAAATCAGACAAAAAGACATGGCTAGATGCAAATAAGACTCATATTCTCCAGTCAGAGTTTCTTGTGAAAGGACTGTGAAAAGATATGATATGTGTGGTTGTTTGACCATTTAGGGTGTATACATTTACCCCCTTTTAATCTAGTGATGTGATGAAATGAAGTACTAGATTAAAATAAAGAAATAATATGCATACCTAAACTTACATGTATGGAGATAAGTGTATTAAAAAAAGGATCCAACTTCCTGGCTAAAGAAGTGGATGGATAAATAAATAGTACTTGGAGAATGAAGGAATATTTGTAATAGACTCCCCTTGTATTGAATCTAAATAGTGCCTAGAGAAAGAAGGAATCCCTATAATAGATGCTCCTATACTGAATCTAAATAGTGCATGTAGAAAGAAGGAATCCCTTTAATAGATACCCATTTTACTAAATCTGAATGAGAAATGAGAAATTCTTAGAGACCCAAAACCAATGTCTTCCATCTATCCTACATAAACTCATGTAATCTAGAATGTGTGTATAAATCTGTATGTTGTGAAGAACAAGATCTATCATGCCCCCACTCTGAATAATATGAAATGGAAATGAGAAGAGCTTAGAGGTCCAAAACCAATGTCTATCTTCTATCCCACACAAACTCTTGGGTTTGATTAATGCTATGGACCAACCACTGTAGATGATCATATGGTCCAATCTGGTGATAACCTAGGTATGCCTGGGTGTAATCTAAAAACTCTTGTAAATATGTAAGAAGAAAATGGCCTATCTTACCATTCCAATCTGTATAATCTTGGATGCTAAAGAAAATGACCATCTGTGTCATGCCCAAAAAATTGGTATGTGAGTAATGCATCTAGATAATATAGAAAATATATATAACCACATGTGTCATGATCTATTGTGCCATGTCCCATGTGCAAAATTGGAGATCAAAACATTGTGCTCTGCACTATGCCTATAATCTACTATCTGCTCCTATAACTGTGTCATGCTATATGAAGCTGTATATATGAGATGTGAAGTAATGTACATGCCCCTAATCTAGTATCTGAGTTTGAGTCTATATTGAAGTCATTGTGAGTCCATATAATCTAAACCACTATATCTAAATATTCTATGCATCTATAAACTGATGGTATATCCCTCTGGATGTCTAAGTGATGATGAGTGACCCACATAAACTAAATCACTGTATAGTCTTGACCAATCTGAGCTAACTACTACTACTACTAATATATATTTTGGAGGTGTAAAAACCATGCTGAGTGACTCATGTAGTTTGAATCACTATATGTTTTGATTGATCTGAGCTAAATCTGATAATTTGATTGCTAAAGGTGTAAGAACCAAGGTATATTTTACCTATAGGAGTGGATAGGGATACCAGGTAATTTGTTGAGATATTAGGAATGATGCTTCCCTTTTGGGGAGAGGGATGATATCTATGATAGAGGAGGTTGAGCCAAAAGTGGTGACTAGTGGTGTATGAATAGAAACTAGGTTGGCATGTAGTGAATAGATCGAAAGTCTTTTGTTTGATTAGCGAGAGTTGAATTTTTGGGATTGAAATGTGTTCTTGATTGGTTAGGACCAAAGCTTGTATGTGGGTACATTAGAGATGTAGAAACATTCATTTTGTGGTAGGCAAATGAGGTAGTAATATATTGAATGGAGTGAAAGGTTGATTAATTGAATAAGATGGGTTGTTTGAATGTTTTAAATGAATGTGTTGATTAATAGGTACTAATTTGTATGTCAGTTTATAAAAAAGGTATAGGAATTGTGTATGTTATAGTAGGCAAATGATGTAGTGAGAGAAAAAGGGTTGTGTGATTTTGAAGGTATCATCTTTATGATTATGTGGAACCAAATGGTTTATAAAACAAAGCTATGAGGATCTAGTGATGGGAAAAATAGTTCTTTGCTTTTGAATAGAAAATTTGGTTGATATAAGAATTTTGATTGACTTTGTGTTCATTTGTGTAGTGTCATGTCCCCTTTTTCCTGGACATTGACAGTCTTGATGATTAGCCTATTATGCGACCTTCGTAGGCTAATAGGATGGATAGAGGGTCATAATGGAGCTTGGCTTGACTTTGATTCACAGGATTTCTACATTTGATTTTCATTCAGGTTATTTTAGAGACATTGGGCTTGAGCTCCTACTTTTTAGGGATTTTTGATATGCAGTGGAGCGCCTTTATTTTGGTATGATCATGTGCGGAATCACTCCCTGATTCACCTGCTTCGATCGGTTCGAGGATCTGACATGTATTGAGGGAGATATTAATATTTGATTGATTTAATCAAATATTAATTATTTAGCCTATTTTTATTTAGAAACCCTAATTCTAATTTAAGAAACCCTAATTAGGTCAAACATATCTTTTTGAGGGTATAAGGGTTTCTCATGGAGGCCATTGTTCATATGCTATTGATTATTGATATTGATTTTGAGAATTTCTTCTGTGAAGACTGAGCCTAGGGTTCAAGGATTCCATTTGCATTGGAGAACGTTCCCTCTTCAGTGTGTGCAATTAAGAGGCTGTGGAATATCAGCTGATCTATTGCCAAAGTGAGAGATAGCTTCATCTAGAAGTTATCACAGAATTTCAGGTTTGAGAGATAACTTCACACAGAAGTTATTACAGATATTCCAGGTATTTCTTTATTCTTGTTTTGATTCAATAAATTATACAGCTAGAGATCTTCTGTGCTAGAAACGTATATTTTCAGATCAGGGGTTGAAAACAGGGAAGCTTGCTTAATTGGCGGCCGTACAAAGTCCGTATAGGTCCGTATAGATCAACTCAGGAACTGACCTCAGCAGACAGAGGGTTTCCAGTGACTGACATCGGTCGACTGAAGACCGACGTCGACAGAAAGCTGACCTGCAGTGACCGACATCGGTGACTGTGTGTTTGACACAGCAGGTCGAGACCTTCCAGAATCCAATTTTTGCTTCCAGTTTCCAGTTTTCGCTTCCAGTTTTGCTAAGTCAGGGTTTTTAAGACTGTATTTCATTTTTATATGCATAAGAAAGGACTACAATTGTAATAGTTTAGAAGGACAAGTGATACAATCTATAATTTGTTATTAAGAGACTATATTATTGTGATCATTCTGAATTTATTCAACAGAAGTTATATCTTGTTCAGAGCTTTTGATGTCTCTATATTCCCTGTTTGAAGGGGATATTACAGTTGATCAGAGCATTTGTAGGAAGAAAGGGGCCCCTAAGTAAGGGACATTACAGTGGTATCAGAGCCAAATTCCTACCATCCTGTTGGGCACATCAGAGCTAATGTCTTGCCATCCAGTTGGGTAGTTTGGGTAGATTGAATCAGCAAAGTATCATGATGCCTTCATATACTCAGAAACAGTGGGACAATGATATGAAGAAGCTGGAACACAGTTTGAAGCAGTTGGATGAAACCCAGAGGAGGATGAATGAAATTCTTTCATATCCTACATCCAAAAACAAACCCGCACGGTATATGACAGCGAAAGAGGAGTGGGAGTTAGTACCACCTCGAGTTCAGAAGTTGTTACCTTTTGATCGCTTTGTTACGTTGAGGAGAGAGCACTACAGATCACTTAGGCGAGAGAGCAGCATGTCCTATGATTATTATGATTATTATGAGATAGGAGATAGTGAAGATGAGGATGAGTTAGATGCTTGCACTCAGAGTGTAGAGGTGTGCTCAGATGTTAGTGCACTGAGGGTTGATGATCTCTCAGCTATGGTAGTGATTGTAGAAGAGTCCCAGGATCTGATTATTGCAGATGATACCCAGGAGAATGTAGTGGACAATTTTGAGGACTTAGTTTCACCAGTTGTTTCTTTTCGTATGGAAGAGTTAGACAGTGATGCTATAGTTGTTGATACTCCGTCTGTTGATATGAGCTTTGGCATTGATTTACAGAGTATGGATTATCATTTGTATATTGAGGTGGTGGGTGATGAGTACATTCCTGCAGTTGTTGCTGATGAGCATGTTGTTGAGGCTGATACACATATTCAGGATTTGGGAGTACCTGATTCTGATGAGCTTGAGATACTAGTTGAGTCGAGTCTCCAGATTGATTATTCTCACATGGATGACAGTGTGGTACAGTTGGTTGTGCCACCTTTACAGAGAGATCAGTTGGGGTGTGTGGGGGAGTATGTTGATGCCTCCACATATAATTTTTACTGCACTGAACCATTCATGGAGTACTTGCTAGATAGTGCAGGTGTTCGTCTGGACTCACATAAGATGACAGAAGGTGTTCTTGTCCAAGGTTCTAGTGCTATTAGCAGATTGGGTGAGGAGATTTTATGAACCCTTTCTACTATATTACCTTACAGGGATGTTGAGGTGATGTTTGTTGAGCCGAGATTGGAGCCATCCATTGAGTCCCAGTTTGGCAATAGTGTGCCAGTAGCAGAGTTTGGGGGTTCTGACCAGCATCATACGGTGAGGTATGCTCCTTATTTTTCTTTGCATCTAGAGATTAGTTTTGGTGTCAGTGACTCAGGTACCAATGATCATCATATCCACAGTCTAGTTGGGTGTGAGTATCGGTTAGATAGGGACTTGAATTTTGACAGGGTTGATATTTTAGTTGGCTTGAGTCCCTCAGAGTGGTTTCTTCTACCGGCATCTACAGTTGGTTTTCAGATAGTTGTTTGGGTGTCGAGTGCAGTTTTTCAGTTGCTGATTTTGATACTATTGATGCTGTTGATGTTGATGATTTATCCACATGGGTTGATTGGTGACATGATGGATGTTACACAACTTTTTCCTTGGGATCCAGGTGGATCGAGTAGTTCATTGTTCCGAGATTGCTTGGGGACAAGCAATTTCTGGAGGGGCGGATTGTCATGTCCCCTTTTTCCTGGACATTGACAGTCTTGATGATTAGCCTATTATGCGACCTTCGTAGGCTAATAGGATGGATAGAGGGTCATAATGGAGCTTGGCTTGACTTTGATTCACAGGATTTCTACATTTGATTTTCATTCAGGTTATTTTAGAGACATTGGGCTTGAGCTCCTACTTTTTAGGGATTTTTGATATGCAGTGGAGCGCCTTTATTTTGGTATGATCATGTGCGGAATCACTCCCTGATTCACCTGCTTCGATCGGTTCGAGGATCCGACATGTATTGAGGGAGATATTAATATTTGATTGATTTAATCAAATATTAATTATTTAGCCTATTTTTAGTTAGAAACCCTAATTCTAATTTAAGAAACCCTAATTAGGTCAAACATATCTTTTTGAGGGTATAAGGGTTTCTCATGGAGGCCATTGTTCATATGCTATTGATTATTGATATTGATTTTGAGAATTTCTTCTGTGAAGACTGAGCCTAGGGTTCAAGGATTCCATTTACATTGGAGAACGTTCCCTCTTCAGTGTGTGCAATTAAGAGGCTGTGGAATATCAGCCGATCTATTGCCAAAGTGAGAGATAGCTTCATCCAGAAGTTATCACAGAATTTCAGGTTTGAGAGATAACTTCACACAGAAGTTATTACAGATATTCCAGGTATTTCTTTATTCTTGTTTTGATTCAATAAATTATACAGCTAGAGATCTTCTGTGCTAGAAACGTATATTTTCAGATCAGGGGTTGAAAACAGGGAAGCTTGCTTAATTGGCGGCCGTACAAAGTCCGTACAGGTCCGTATAGATCAACTCAGGAACCGACCTCGGCAGACAGAGGGTTTCCAGTGACCGACATCGGTCGACTGAAGACCGATGTCGGCAGAAAGCTGACCTGCAGTGACCGACGTTGGTGACTGTGTGTTCGACACAGCAGGCCGAGACCTTCCAGAATCCAATTTTTGCTTCCAGTTTCCAGTTTTCGCTTCCAGTTTTGCTAAGTCAGGGTTTTTAAGACTGTATTTCATTTTTATATGCATAAGAAAGGACTACAATTGTAATAGTTTAGAAGGACAAGTGATACAATCTGTAATTTGTTATTAAGAGACTATATTATTGTGATCATTCTGAATTTATTCAACAGAAGTTATATCTTGTTCAGAGCTTTATATGTTTCTATATTTCCTGTTTGGAGGGGATATTACAGTGGCATCAGAGCTTTGTGCAGATAAGAGAGGCCCTAAGTAAGGGACATTACATGCAGTGACTAGTTTCAGATATTGGATCTCTTGTGTGAAAAATATGTAGGAGATGAGCACCTTTCATGACTCATTTTGAGTAGTTGATAGCCCAAATTCAAGCTAGTGGAGAGATTAGCCTAGTGAGTAAGCTTAACACTTGATTTTTACCTATTTAGAATCCTATTTTAGAAATTTTTGAGATGTTTTAAGTATTCTAGGAAAGTTTTTACTAGTTCCACTGCTCCTATCTTGGAGTCAACACTACTGTCCAAGATGTAACACTATTGTCCAAGTTCTAATGCTATAGTCTAATGCTAGTGTCCATTTACAACACTATTGTCTACTATGGATGGTTTTTTTAATTTTTGAGTTGTTATTGCTTTTGTTCTACTTAACTATTTTTCTTGGATCAGTTTTCTGACATATAGTCTATTTTTGGGTGGATTTAGGGTGAGGTACAGATGTGAGAGTTATGCAAAGGTTAGGTGATGGAGACATTGAGGATTCTACCATGGTCTATTGATGAGCATGCCATTATAGATAGAGTGGGGTTGGGTCATGTATGTGACTTGGGCATGGTGTAGTGGGGTAGGTACTTTATTACCACCTTATATGAGAGGTGGAATGTTGATACCTATACATTTTGGCTTCTTACTAGAGAGATCACTATTACTCTGGAGGATATATACCATATTTTGCATTTGCCAATTAGTAGGCGATGGGTGATACTATAGGATGACATGGGTGTTGATGCCATTGATCATGTATCTTTTTATTTTGCTGGTGTGCCTTTAGGTGTACATCAAAGACATAATGATAGTGATGTATTACTATAGGTTATTGTGCAGTCGAGTGTTCTTCACTTTTGGAAGTGGTTAGTGGTATTGTTGGCTTCATTTGTTGTAGTGGATGGTAGCAAAGTTTCTATTTCCTATAGGATGTATATGGTGGTTTGTAGTGTTGAGATGTATGGCAATATGTTCTTGTAGGGTAGGACTATGCTTACCCATGTATACAAAGATTTATATAGATTTACATAAGAAGTGTCAGTGGTGGTGTGGGTGTAACTACTCTATTGTATTATTGGGCATATAAATACATAACAATTGTACGATAGATTGGATTACTGATGGAGAGTTGGGCACCTCCACAACCATATGGGGAGTGGTGGATGAGTTAATTGGCTATTAGGTCTCCTGGGATAGATCACTATAGATGAGTTTTGGATAGACTATAGGCTTATGTATCATATGGAGGCCTTATAGAGGATACCCTGGGTGGGAGGAGGATGGATTGTAGTTGAGATATATGAGGGTTAGTTGTTGGATACATGATCATTGGGTTGGAGTGTATGAACACTTTTAGTATGAGTTCATGACTAGGAAGTTTGGTGTTCAATAAGATGTTCCTCCTACAACATGGGTATAGTTGAGGAGTGCATGGGCACCATCGAGAGTAGGGGATCATATAATACCCACCAAGGCTGAGTTGGCACCATTACCTTTGGATGCACGAGATGTAGCTATAAATATTCCTGATGTAGATGATGATGGATGCACTGAAGCATATACTACATGGTGGGATAGGCATTGGTGGGCTCCATTATATCTTGTGGATGGAGTGGATGTTCTTGCATATGAGGATCTTGAGCTGATATAAATGATGAGAGGTAATCAGTGATTGTATTTGAATTATATCTATGTTTATGCTTTAGTTTAGATTTGAAAGTATATATCTAATGTAGTGTTGTAATTTTTATGTGTGTAAATGGGGTAGGAGGTGCACATGATGAGGCACCTACTGGGGTGGGGAAGGGAGATGAGTTCTAGGAGACCATCATTGAGTTGACACTTTAAGAACTCATATGGTATGTTTCTGATGATGTAATGGAGGAGGGTTTGATCGAGTGGGTGACGGTTATGACTAATGTGTATGCTCATTTGTTTGATAGGGCTATTATAGCTATAACTACATATGTTAGGTTAGTAGGAGAGAAAGATGAGCTTAGAGCTAAGTTGGATAGGCATAGGATGCCTCCACCTGATTGTGTCATGGTGAGCATGAAGATTATGTATGACTATATAGATCTTCAATAATGATATGCAGACTTGCAAGAGGAACATGATCAGTTGTTGGAGTAGGATAGTCGATGCAAGAAGCATTCATGAGCTCAAGGAGGTATAGGGTTATCAAGTGCTAGATAGGATTATGGGACTAGTACTAGAGGAGAGAATGAGATCGAGAGTGAGGGCATGATGCCCATTCATGATTGATTGTATTTGACATAATGTACATGTATTTGAAAACCTAGTTATACATATAGATGTTGTTTTGATTTTGGTTTTACTCATATTCATGTTATGGATCCTAGAATATTTTGGTATATTGATTGTGAGTGGTTGATTTAGAAACAATTGATATAGTATTGATTTTGAATTTACATGTGCTTGGTAAAATAGTATATGGGATATGTGGTTTAATTATTTTGATATGTTTGGATGTGTTATTTAGGTTTGATTTGTGATTATATGTAAGTAAAAATTTGTTGGCTTTTGTAATTTGTAAAATTATTTGGATAAAATAAGCTGGGTATAACATTTAGAGATTATTTGGATAAGTTGATTGGGTTTAACATTGGTAAAGCATTTGGATAGGTTGAGTTGGTAAGATCTGCATTTTGATAGGCTGGTATTTTGATAGGATAGTTGTTGGGAATTAGGAATGTTAGTTGTTAGTAGGAGGATGTAAGATAGCACTATGTGCCTATTACTTCCCCAAGAGTGGCTCAAGAATATAAAGGGTAGCTAGACCTTTGGCTCCATCATTGCCCTGCTAAATGAAGATTATGAATGAAAATTAGTATGACTGTATGTTATAATATTCTATGGTTTATCACTATCTGAATCCTATCAGTCAACTAAATAAGTGCCCATACTACTCATGCTATGTTGGAATGTGCTCTATAGTTGATATTATCTATTGTGTGCTAACTATAATTGTGCATGAATATTTTACAAAATTTAACTTTATTGGTCATGTAGCTGAAATTGTGTGTTATGAAAAAAAATCATATATTCACAATCATAGTGGATTGCTACATGAAATAACACCCTATGGCCTCTATTGTGATACATATGACTGAATAATAGATTGATATGGAACTGTTACATATGATGGGGGTTCACCTAATCTTAATTGTAGTAGGTTGCTATGTGAGATAGGACCCTGAAACTCTACCCATAGTGAATATTTCTCATGAGTGGTACTTTTTTGTTGTGCCTATGACTTTGCTGGATATGTATATGGAACTACACTATGCATTCCATGGACTATGCTATTATATGTAGGTTGTTTTTACTATACTAGTTTTTAAACCTTTTGAATAGTTAGAATAAATATCCTATGAGATTTTATCCTAAACCCTACATTGCACTCATGATGAGTGATTGATGATTCTTGTAAAGGAATGACTTGGGATGATTAAGTCATGGAAGAATGAGGTCTAGGGTTCCATAATGGAGATCTTTGTGCCCCCTATGTGAATGCTATGATACCATTATCAACACATTTTGTAATGCAATCTTTGAGTCCAAAATAGTCATTATCTCTGTGTCTATGGATATGATGATAGTTGTAAAAAGGCTAATGTGGTTGTCTATGTAAGAGATGTAGATCTTGTTTGTGAATAGAAAGTAATGTGATTAACCTCTTATATAATAGTGTTGACAAAATGATAGATGGGATATCTCACTCTAAATCAAATTATAGTGGTGTTTTACTATTGTTCTCTATCATACATATTGTAGGTTGTGCTCTAGAAATTAAATCTTTATTATTAATTGGTTGCTTTTCTAGTTGTGGTCTCCTATCTTGTCTAGGACATGGTGGATGTTGAGTGGTAGGAGATGTGTCTAAAGATGCTACTATGAAACCAAGAGTGATTTAGTCAACTGAATCTGCCTCAATCAATCTTAATTTATTTTCCAAAGCCATAAATATATAACACAAGTGTTTGAAATAAGATTTTGTTTGATATAGTAGATGCTCGAGGAGAGGTTGGTGAAGTTCCTTGATAAAGATATGTTGAATCTCTAGATTTACTAGTTTGTATATCAATCTTAACATGTGAGCCTTGAATCTTAAGATATACTCACTAATTGGCTCTAAAGAATTTTAATGTAGTTTGACAAGTTTCTCATATGTAATGTGAGGGCCCATGTTTATGATGTAATATCAGAGAAATGCCTCCTCTAAGTCCTCATATGTGTGCAATGAACCTAGGGAGTAGATGAAAGATCCAATTATGTGCTTCCCCCACTAATGTCTGCTAGAATAACTTGAGTAGAATCAATAGGCTCGCATGAGATGACAAAGCCTTCCAAAAGGCCTAAAGGTGTACAAATAGATCTCTAGTTCCATCAAAGTGAAGTAATGATGGTGTCTGTAAATGCTTAGGCACTGACACTTTTATGAATGCTTCAGAATAGGATTACCATGTAGATCATTAGCATCCATCCAATATTTATAAGCTTTGTCTTTTAGGGTAAGGAGATGTACTTGGTGTTGTAATTCAACAACTATATGCATTAAAGAGATGATCTCTTAGGATGGTATATTAGCATCTTGAAGTGGTTCATTTAATCATTGAATTTGATTATTAATTTTAGTCATGGAAATGCTACACTTAGTACTTGGATTATAAAGAGGGGGTGTGCTCACTTGAACCTTGGGAGCAATGGTAACTTGGACCTTACTAGAGGGATATGGGCTACCATTCTATTTAGGTGAAGGGTGAGAATTAGGTTTTACTGTAATGAAGGGTGGCTTGGGGGATTCATTGGTATCTTTATGTTTTAGTGTGTCACATTCTAACTGAGTAGAAGATGTACTATTATAATAAACATGTGCATTATTTGAAATATAATCATTCATAGAAGTAGAAACAACATTTGGGAGTGCATTATGTTTGAGACAAGAAGTGAGAGAAGAGTTAGAAACATGATATGGATATTCTTCACTATGTGCATAATTATCATCATCATTATCATATATGTAATATTACTCATAATCACTCTCTTTTTCATATTCATTGGCATGCTCACTATCATATTCATTATCAATTACATCATTGCTAGGGAGAGGTGTAATGGAAGGATTGAGCTCTTTTTAAATATGTAATAAATTATCATTTGACATTGGAATATCATGTACATCTATGTTATCCATGGATGAAAGACATACCTTATTTTCATGTGCAATATGAGAAGTAAGAGAAGGATATTTTTAATTTGAAAATCATTTTGATAAAGTAGAGTTAAGAACATGAGATGTATCATTTGAACTATGCATTGGTAATTTGATTCTATTGTGTTTATATTGTTGTAATTTGAACATAGTAGTAACAAAAGAGAGGGAGAGATTTGGGTCACATGGAATTAAATTATCACCTATTAAAGGTTCATTTGGAAGTGCATGATTAATTTGTTCATTTTGTGCATTGTGCATAGGAGAATGAGGTGAGAAGTAGTTTTCCCATTTATCAAAAGTATTTTCTTTTGAAGAAGGGATGAAAGAGATAGGTTTGAGAGGAGAAGATGCATATATTTTTTCTTCACTACTACTTTCATATGCATGATAATATTTCTCATTACAAAAATAGTAATTATTTTAATTGTAAATAAAATCATTTTCCATATTTTTAGCTAATATGCAATTTTGAAAATTTGTCCACTCATTATCATAATTATGTGAAAAATTAAGAAATTTGTCTAAGGGCTGAGAGGGAAGAAGTGCCTTAGTGGCCATTTTATTTTTTTCACCAAAGAGAGTGTGAAAGAGTATTGTCAAGCAAATAATGCAAAAATAACTATGAACATAGAGATTTTGAAATGACTTTTGATAATTCAAAGAATTTGGAAAAAATTGAAAGTAATTGTCTAAAAATTGTAAAGGAGGCAAACTTGGGGTGTAAGGACCTAGTTTAGAGATATAAGGTTTCGAACTAAGGTTTTAGAATTTTTGAAAATTATGCCAATAATTTAAATTATAGAAATAGTTTTAAAAAATATAAATTCACAAAAAAATTTCAAAAAATTTAGAATTTGAAAATTAAATTTTTGCACAAGAAAACTATCAATTTTTAAATTTTGAAATGACTTTTGGCAAAGTAAACAATTTGCAAAAATTCCAAATTTAATTTCTAAAAATATCAAGTAAGAAAGGCTTGGGGTTTAAGATAAATTAATTTTAAAATTTACTAGGGTAAATTTTAAATAATTTGTAGATTTTTGAGTTAGATATGTAGGAAAAAATTATAAAAATATGTCTAAAATTAGTAACAATTTTTTTTCTAAGGTCCCTAAGTTTTTTGTGCACAAAAAGAGCCTAGTTTATGCAAACTAGGGTTTTAGTGGATTTATTGAAATTTTTTCAATTAATTTTTAGTTTTTTAGTTTTTTATTTAGGAAAAATTAGGAAATTGATGGTAAAAAATTAGAAAAATAGTGATAATTTAGATCAACAACTTTTAGATCACCTAGTTCAAAATCTAGAGGTCAAACCCGTTTGAATAGAATAGAAAAATAGTGATAATTCTAGATCAACAATGAGTTTTAACATAGGAAAACAAAACTAAAAATAGATAGTCATGCCAATCACAAAGGTGTCCTCATTTTGGCACTCTTGTCCAAATAGAAAAAACACCTAGGTTTTCCAATAATAGGTAAAATGTTCAACTTAGCTACAATTTTTGCACATCTAAATTAATTAGAATCAGTAGTTTTAGTACAATTTTCTCAAAGAATCTAGATATAGGGGGTATCATGTGTGACATAATGGCTCTCATTTCTAGTTTTATATTAGGTAGTTAACATAACTTCCAGATGAGAATCCATGTTCCAGACACTAGTGATTGGGGGTAATGTTCACAATACATTGGTCTTATTTTATTTTTGAGTTCAATTTATTACCCAAGTATTCTCAAAAGTTACATGCCTTACTCCATTTACAGGTGGTTAGCATCATTCTTAAGTTGAAATTTGATACAAGTTTAACTTCCCAAGTTTCTGAGTTGGCTTTCACATAAGCATATTGCATCAATTTTAGAGTGGATTTCATACAAGCTTAATCTCCATCTTTCAAAATGGCCAAGAGTGGCTTATTTTCTAGCATACATTCAACTATCCACACCATATTATTAAATTTTTAGAGAATCTATGGGCTCCATGAGCCATTTCATCTGACATCTATCCTATATTGGTATCACTTCATAGCTTCACTTCATGGGGCAATGATGGAGCCAAAGGGCCAACCTTCATATTCTTGAGTCACCTATTCAGAGGGATTAGATACACAATCTAGACATTGATTATCACACACATGATCATCTAGCTTGAATCAGTAGGCAATGATGGAGCCAAAGGGCCAGCCTTTGTATTCTTGAGCCACCTATTTAGAGGGATTGGACACACAGTCCAGATGTTAATTATCACATGCATGATCATCTAGCTTCACTTAGTAGGTGATGATGGAGTGAAAGGGATAGCCTTTATATTTTTGAGCCACTTTCTAGAGAATTGAGCATTTGACTTTGTTCATGATATAACTTTTGGTATAACATCATCTAGCACAATCCAACATTACTCAGTCTTACTCAAGATCACAATAGGTTTTATATTGGTTTGTGTACCTGGTGAGGTGTATTCATTACTTTATCTTTGTTTCTCTTTTACTTAGTGTTTGTATGTTCTTGTTTTATATCACATATAATAAGAAATGATCTACTCTTTATTTCATTTCATAGATTCACACTTGCATAATGTGCTCTTTATGCACTATCCAACATTACTCAACATCACACAAGCTTCATGGGCTTCACCTTTACAAGTAAGTTCAGGTATTCTTTCTATTTTTTTTCCTTTATCCTAGTATTTTTCTTTGTTGCATCACTAGAATAAAGGGGGTCAAATATAGTCATATAAAATGCAAATTTTGGTTACTTGAGTATGGTTAGAGACACCTAATCCATAGGTCTTCCTACTTACTTGCATAACCCTTTTAGGCTTTTCTTTCAATGATTCCAAATCATCCATAACCTTTTAGACTTAACCTTTATAGACCCAAGCACCTCTTTTGGGCCCAGATCCATTTCCCTAGGTCTCATTCCCTCTAGACAATAGTGCCAAACTTAGACATGAGCGTTGAAACCTAAGGTGTCGTACTTTTAGCACTATTATCTAAGTGTAAATTTGGTTCAAATGATCATATTTTACCAAATTATTATCTTAATTCATGTCAACCTAATGTGAATTCATTTAATTCATGATCATCAGGTTCCTTATAAAATACCATTCAAAGTCTATTTAGAAGGGTTAACACTCTTTTACAAGAGAGAATCAAGAATACAAACAAATACACTCAAGCACTTTTCCCTATTCTCTACATAAAATGTTCTAATATTATTCAAATCTTATTTAAACCCTTACACCAGTCTTTAGCCATATAAAGTACACCCAATTTCACATATATTTGCATTTTCATACATAATTGCACCAAACACTTCAATGGGAGAACTACATTATCTTGATCCCTCCTCAGAGTATTAGTATGTAGATAATATGTCCACACATAGGGTGTGAAGTGTGTCCAGTGTATACTTTACACACTAACCCCTTCTCTCTCTTTCCTAAATTTTTCTTTCAAGTTCAAGCATAATGATCTCCTGGGGATTTTGAAGATTAAAAGATATGCACAATGAGCTCCATAGACTTTTGGGCTTCAATATTTCACTGACAAGATAACACAGACCTACCAAATAGAACTTAGAAAACTCAGATCACCTAGATAATAGCCCCAAAAAAGGAATATAGTGCCAAATAGTAGGGTGTCCTACTTTTGACACTCTTGTATAATAAAAAAATGAAGTTTAGGAACCTGTTTTTGACACTGTCCCAGTCCTGTACCTAAATTCTTAGACCCTGTCTCAGACTAAACAACTCAGAATAAGCTAAGTCATATTTTATTTTATTTATTACTATTTTTAGAAAATGAAAAAATACAATCTATTTACATAAACTAGTGGTTTAATTATTGCACATTATTTATTGATTTACTTTACTCTAGACCTATTTATTAATTAGGAATAAAACTCCAATATTTTTCTAAAATAAAAAAATATTTGGTGCTTAGTAGGGAAAAATATAGATTTTAATAGGTAATTATGTGAGAGAAATATAAATAAACTTATTTGGTTTAAGACTAAAATGATGGATTTTGAGGCTAAAAATAGAGTAGGATTGAGACACTATCAAGAATTTGAATCTGGCATCTATTTTTTGATTGGATAAGAGCATAAAAAATAGGATACCTTGGTGTTTGATGTTATATTACATCTTAGCACTATTATCCTAAAGATATAAAATTTTTAGGTTTTGTTCACCTGGTTAATATGAGCCTATGTACCAAATTTTGAGTGCTAAAAGTCATCAGAGCTCACTATAAGTCCATTTTAATATTCGATACCTTATCCATATTAATCATCAAGTTAAGGTCTCAGATCTGATGTAGTTATCCCTTAGGGAATGTGCATAATCAATTCACATGATAGATGAAGGAATGAATTTCACCTAGGCCCCTCCTTGATCAAGCATACAAGTCTATGTGTGATGCAAAATGCTGAGCTATACCATTTGAGCAATTTTTATTATGTCTAGTATGCCAAAGTAGTAAGTACTAGATATAAAATGCCTTGTGTAGTCATTTATATAGGAGACTCATTATTTTGAATTTCATATCTTTATTCACTTTTGGTTGACATTGGAAAGCTTAAGAATGAAGCAAAGAAAAGGGTTAAGATTCATCTTATAGGATAAAGTGACTATTGGAATCAAATTTTCATTTGGACAATAATGCTAAAAACTCGACACCCTATATTTCAATGATGTAGTCATATTTAGGTGCTATTATTTGAAGGGTCTGGGACCTAGGGAGGTGGAATAATCATGGAAAGAGTAATCTAGGTTAGTAAGGGTTAAGTCTATAAGGTTATGAATGATTGAGAATGGTCAAAAAGGTATCTAAGATATGAAACAAGTCCGAGGCAAATCAAACAAAAAGACATGGCTAGATGCAAATAAGAATCATATTTTTCAGCCAGAGTCTCCTATGAAAGGACTATGAAAAGACATGATATGTGTGGTTACATGACTAATTTAGGGTGTATACACATAACATGTCTAGTAAAAACTAATCTACTCCTTATTTTCTCTTGCCTATGCTCTCTCTACGCACACTCAACATTACACATCTTTATGGGCTTTACCCTTACATGTAAGTTTAGGTACACTTTTTATTTTTCCTTTATCCTAATGTTTTTCTTTGATGTATGATTAGAATAAAGAGGGGGGTAAATATAGTCATATAAAATGTCCAAATTAGTAGTTTGAATGTGGCTTATGATGCCTCATCCATATGTACTTTTTGCATGTTCTTGTGACCCTTTTAGACAACTTTTTGCTTATTACCAGTCATCTAGAACCTTCTAAATGATCATTCCACCTCAACCATATAGTATTCCCCATGCCAATCTTATTCCCCTAGGTCTTGAGCCTGTAGGATAGGAGTGCCCCATTTAGACTATAACACCCCATAAAGAAGTGTCCCATTTTTGGTGGTCTTGTCTATTTGCACTTTAAGCCCCAATGATCATTTTCATCCCATCCTTATCCTTAATTAGGTCAGCCTCTCATGAATATATATGATACATGACTAATTGTTCCCTATAAAAACCCACTCAAATATCATTTACAAGGTGGGTGACCAAACTTATAAAGCAGAAAAGAATAGAAACAAAGCACTAAGGAGAACTTCCCTATTCTTTGCACACAATCAAGCAATATAGTTACAAACCTACTCAAATGCTCATACCAGTCCTTAGCCACCTCAAAAACTATCAATTTGGTATTTGTATCTACATCACACTATTTTATAAAACACACTAGGTGGGAGAACTACATATAGCTTGATCCCTCTTCAAAATATTAGTATGTAGGCAACGTGCCCACACAAGAGGTGTGGATTGCATGTTCAGTACATATTTCACACTAACCCCCTCTTTCTCAAGTGACACAAATGTCATTTTATCAGGCATGATGGAGGGTTAGGATTTGAAGACAAAATTAGCTCTATAATGAGTTTTATCAACAATCAATGCTCAATTTTTCATAGGCATGCTCACATAGGCACAATGCAACTACCTAAAAAGTTTTAGGTCTCTATGACTAGTTTGGACAATAGTGGTAGGAATGGACAACAATGTTAGACACTAAAGTGTTCACTTTTTGATGCTCCTATCCTTAACATAATGAAAGCTATATTTAGGTTTACGATACCTTTCCAATCCTACACATCCATTTTCAACTTCTGCATCAGTCATCTCAATCTATCTTCTAGCTAATTTATATTTATTCTTATTTATTTTTATTTTTAAGAAGGTGAAAAAGATAAACTATTGCACAAATCAGGACTGTATTTATTTATATATTTTATACTGAATTATTAATCTAGACCCTTAACTAAAATAGGAATAAAACTCCATTATTCACAAAATAATTTAAATTAATATGTATAATAGTATTTGGATCTATGTATAGGATGTAGAGGAGGTAGTTAGATCACTTTATTTCTAAACATCTCCTTTAGAATTTAACTTCAACTCTTTTTATCTTATTATTCACTTATTTTAAATGTATTGTGTTTTAACTTTTAGTTTCGATAAGAAATCTTGTTAGGTATAACATTACTATATGAAGATGCAAACACATGATTAACACTAGCATATTATAGATTCTACACGTATGCAATCTGATTTTGTAACTCTTTTATTAATTTTATCATACTAGTGATTTTATTTTTTAAGGATTCACAAGAACAAACTTTAGGTGCTTTAGGTTGAATATGAATACATGTATCATCTATGGGTTTATAACAGGTTTATTTATTACCTGCTTTTGGCATTATAGGATGGGCAACATTACCTCTTAAAGGAGTGATAGCATAGACCTGGTTAGAGAGATGGTAGCTATCACCTTCATTGGGGTTAGGTGAAGGAAGAAGTTCCTTTTTATATATATTAAACATGATTTTAAGAAATAAATTCTAATTTTTGAAATAAATTGTAACAATTGAGAGACCAAAAAAATAGAAAAACCCTAGAGCAAACTAGGAGTTGCATGGAAATACATATAGGTTAGGTTCACTAAATGTTTAATTATAAATTGATGATATGGCATATCTAGGGTTGAGAATATAGAAATGATTAAGCACAAGGATAATAAACTAATATATAGTAAGCCAATTAATTTGTAAACTTATATAATAAACAATTTTAAATTTAAATACTTAGATATATCAAAATTAAAAAGTAGAACTATTGATTGATATTACAATAAATTTAAAAAAAAGTGTACTTGAAATAACCCTAAAGTTTTTTGGAGTTACTTCAGATATAGTACAAAAACACTATGTGTAGGTCCCACTACATAACTTGCTGATGCAAAAAACATTTTACTTATGGAGTACTAATGCACATACACCTAAAACTATAGGAGGTGAAATAATATACTTAACCAAGATTAAACACATAAAAGATACTATAAAGAAGCAGGTTGACAATAAACAATATGAAGTTCTAGATGTAGTGGTGTGCAAGTACATGGATAAATCCTAAGCTCCATACATAATAGTATTATTGCACATAGTACCATTTAGGGGTCCTTAACCTTGGTTGAGTGACTCATTTCTCTTCGTTAGAGTTTGATTTTGCCTTATAGGTGGTTATATATTTTCTTCTTGGTAAAATTGGAATAGACAACTTCATGCACCAAATGGTACCATTCTATTGAAACCAATTTATGAGATGTTAACTAAGGTTTATTACCAACATAGAAATGATTGTTCATACATCCTAAGATTCCCATCATGATTTATAAAAACCAATACGCCGATTGAAGTATGTAATGATTATCACTAGGATCCAATGATTATCTTGCATAATTCATTACAAACCATACAAGAGTACATTCCCATTACACAAGTGAATATTAAGGGTATCATAGGTATTTGAACTAATGCTACCTAGTAGATCAAATCATCTAGTGTATGGCTTATATATTCATTACATCATTATCATATAATTCAAAGTTTTAGTATTTATAAACACTTAAATTACATTTATTGTCAAAATGCACCTAAAACTTATTAATTACCCTTTTAAATATAATTCATGACATCTCCCTCTAAAGTCAAACAATTGAATAAATAAAATTAAGTAATTGTGTACACTTCTAAATCCTTATTTAAATATTAAATCCAAATTTTACACCTCAACCAATATCTTCCATCTTATTCTCCCTTACATGTTGACTCATCCCTACCAAATCCACATTTTTCTCAACCTCCTTTTAGTCACCCCTTGAGTTTTCAAAAAAATTGACTCATTCCTGACAACTCAGTTAACCATTCCCATAATTTTAACAACCATTTGAAATGGTTATCATCCTCATGGGTGAGGCTTCATTATTCTTCTAGATTATTTGGATCATTTAAAATATTCAAATAATCTTCCACCATTGGATATTCCTCTAGAAAACTATAAATAAACATGAAAACCATCATTTTCATCTATCCTAACTTATACTAATGAAGTGATATCCAATTTATAAGAGAAACCAAGCAAATAAAAGCAAATAAAAACATCCCAAAACCTTTTTTCACTAAAATGCTACTCGTTCTCCTATGAATTGAAAGAGGGAGTGGCCACATTATTGAAGAGCAAATCAAGTTTACATTGCAATGGAGGAAAATTGCATATTTAAGGTATAAGTTTGTATATATTATTTCTTTATTTGTTGCTCTATCTTAGGTTTAATTTAGTTTAGATTAAGATTTCATAACAAGTTGATTTATTAGCATTTATGGATTTAGTTCATACATTTTAGCACACCTAATGGGATGTTTCCGTCATCTTTTTCATTCTACATTCATCATAACTGCATTTAAAAAGTATTTTTCATTTAACGTTTCTATTTGTATTTATATATACGTTCAATCTTAGCTTTGTGAGTGTTGATTTAAGCTATAGGTCACTATTTGACATTTTATACTCAACTATGTATGCTCACTATGTAAATGCATATTTGGATATATTAGTTGTGAAATTGTACCCCATAATAGCAAAATCATTTTCTATCCCATTTTAGTGTCTTTTTCCTAACTTTATTTACACCATCATCTTTCTATTCACATTTTGATTCTATCTATGTTTTCAATTTTTATAATTCTCTATTACAAGAAAATAATGAATTCAACAACCTTTTTAGCAAAATCCCTATTTTAAACTATGAATTTATCCTAATTGGTTGCAAAATCATTAACCTTAACAACAAAATTATCATAAAACCATGAATTTTCCCCTCAATATTTGTCTGTGTTTTCTATTTCTATCTTTTTAGGTCTAACAACATAATTATTTTATAGTTACAAAATTGTCATTTTGAGTAATGAAATTATCATTTTGTGTAGCAAAATCACATTTTCTGTCAGCTAAATAATTTTTTTAGGATATAAATTCATCACTTCAACTAGTGAAATCATTTTGTATCTATGAAATTATCATATAGGCCAGTGAAATTATTATATAAGCATAAATTTGTTTATTTTACATTTTCTGTATTCTATTTATTTCCTGTGTTTAACATTTTATAATCTCACCTTTTTGTTTTTCTGTGTAACTATGAATTTATCAAAGAGAAGTAGTTTTTGTGTTATTTTTATGGTTTTTCTTTGCTCCGTTATAGGTTGGATTGTATCAATCCTAAATAAACACTCTAACCATTTGTTTGAAGAATGCTTGTCAAAGATAATCCATAAAAAGGATAAAAAAACTAATTTCTTTTATTTTACTAACATTTTTAATTTCATTTTTCAAAGTTTTTAGTAATTACATCACATTTTGTTTGGAGTTATTTGTTTTTCTTTCAACATTATATTTATAATTATAAAAATTATGTATGTTCTTCCCTTAGTGTTATATTAGTGATGATATTTAAGAATTAAAAATAATTTCATAATTTTATGTGTTACCCAAGTGGTGTTCACATATGCTCTTTCCTTCGTGTCACATTGGTGACAATACTCAAAAATAAAAAATGAACACTTACTTTTTATTTTTTTTCCAGGGGCTCTATTGATTGTGGATTTCAACACCATGCAATAGGTCAAACCCTATTTATTAGTGGGATATATAAATCAAGATCTGGTTGTTTCAATTATCTATGTGATTATGTGTTTTAAACACACAATGATATGAGGGGATTTCATGCTCCAATATCCAGGGTTTTAATAGCTACCTTAAAATATGATATCACCATTTGTCAACACACTAAGACCCCTAAAAATATTTTGAGCACTTTGGGAGAAGACCCAATAGTGTACATCTACTTTATCTATTTATTCCATAATTTTCTCCATTTAGATAATTTTTTTAAAACTTTAAGCCTAGGAAAGCCTCTTTTGCCATTTGACTTTAGTGCATTAGTTAGTATTTAACACCCAAAAGTTACCTTCCACACACCCTTGAAATTAGACTTAGTGGGTTATAGAAATGACATGATATTCCATGGTTAGTGCATTGAAATATTAGGCTACAACTTAAAATATAGATAAGTCAATAACACCTAAAGGCCCAAAAGTTGTTCATGACCCTTATGCTATTTTTACCTTTTATGTGTAATTGATTGACTATTTAGAGTAAGAATTTGTCTTTTATTTCCTTGTGTTTACCACATTATACAAAATCCTTACTTTAAAATAAATCTTTTGAGTTTAAATGACATCTTCAAATAAAGACTTTCTTTCAAAAAATTCAAAATAATTAGTTCAAGAATTCAATTTTTTTAGTCACCTTTTGGTTAGTATTGTTAGTTTAAAACTTTCATTTCTTTGATTCATTTTTATTTTCATCTTAGCCATGTCACCTATCACTAGGAAAATGGCCATGCTAAACAATACCAATGTAAGGGTTGAGCCTTTTGGCAATTATCCCTTTCAATTTCTTGGTCAAGATCATCATGTATAAATACATGAGATAACTAAATAAGAATAAAACAAAGGAAGGAATTACCAATATGAGGATATACCTAAATTTTTCCAACCCCCACCCTCCTTTTATGAGTATATGATGTCAAACAAGAATGAAGTATTGCTTTAATCCTTGGGCTTTGGAGCAAAATTCCCATTAGAGTTTGATGTACATAATTTATAATATTTAACTATAAGTAAATAACCTTCATCCTCCAATCCTAATCAACCTACCTTACAAGGTTATTTAGAGGCTAATAATGCCATCATAACCTCCTCACAACCTCATCTCAAAGTATCTCAAGATAAAGGGAAAACTATTTTATGTGAGGATTCATCGAAAACAAGCCATGGATTTTCATGAAAATCCATGCACCCAAGAGCTCAATATATTATGAAATTTTAATCTCATCAATTAATTAATCCCTTTGGTAACCCCAATGTGAATGTGAATACAACTTTACCTTTATGATTTTATCCAAATAATATGTGTTTGAATATACCTTTAGACTCACCAATCATTCACCCAACTAATTAAAACTTGATTCTTACTTCAAGTTTACCAATCATGCAACAAGTCAACCCAAAATTGAACATGGCTCTCCCATCTAATTCAAGTTTAACCAATAAAAATTTGATTACACCAAATTTGAGTGCATACCCAAATTCATAATGTTATAGTCAAATTAATCTAATTTTTAATCCTCATTCAAATTCATCAATCAACCCTAATTAGAGCCTCTAAAGTTCACCAATCATTTCAAATCAAAATCAAAATCAAATCTTGAATACCCATTCTAGCATGCCCAATCAACCATCCAATCCTAGTTTGAGTATTGATTCATGCACACTCAATAATCTAAAGTTAAATACTGGTGTACCAAATTAGATTTATTCTTCTAACACTCTTGGATCAGTTCCATCCAATCCAAGTTCCAATCAAAGTTTTAATCCAAGTTGCAATCCAAGTTCCAATCTAATTCCAAATCAATTTAAATCTAATCCAATTCTTTCATTTAATATACTCCAAATCCTAACACAAGTTTAAATCAAAACCAAACACCACCTAATTTGAAAAATTCCAACCTCAATCTTAAATTTAACTTAAATAATCCAAACACAAATCCTAATTTTAACCTTAACCAAAACCAAAACAACCTAACCAAAATCTTGACCAAGCTAACTCTAATTTAAATGTAGGTTCTAATCTATTTAATTCAAATCTCAGCATGTATCCACAACAATCCAATCCAAGTTTATTTAATCAAACAAGTTTTGGTTAAAACACCAATCTCAAGTCCATGAAATTCAACAACAATATACCAAAGAATTCAAATTTCAACCCAAACCTAAATCCAACAAACCGAAACATAAACTTTACACATAATCCCAACCTTGGTTTCAACAAAATTTTAAATCAAATAAGTTTTGGTTCTAATCCAAACCTAAGTCAAATAAATTTTGGTTCCAATGCAAATCCAAACCTTGGTTATAACTCCGACTTTAATCCCTTTTCAAACTCTCAAAATGTTAATTCTGAACAATCAACCTCCAAATAGTTTTAACCAACACATTCTACAAAACACAAAATAATTCATGGGTCAACCACCTAATCTATTAAATAAAATGAACTAACTATTCGCATATCTCATACAAGAATTTCAAAAAATAAAGGATAGAGTTCAAGGCTTACAAGATGACACTTATTATCGGCAAAAATAATTAAAGACTAAAGAAATTTGCTCATAACCATACAATTTAAGTAAAATGGCTACACCTTTTCCAAAGTACTTTGAACTCCTAAAATTTTACAAGTATAAAGGTAAAGGAGATCCCAAAGAACATCTAATCAACTTCTATCATGTATGTGTGGACATTACTTATAGTAACAAATACATGTGTTTATTCCCAATAAGTCTTGGGGGCCAAGCCCTTGAATGGTTTTCATGACTTTTAAAAGCATCTATTTTCCTCTTTAAAGACTTATCTAAAAAAAATATTTGTAAATTCTCTTATATAATGAAAAATGACTTGACCACCTTAGAATTACACAACACCAAACTATGCAATAGTGAAAATTTTTCTTCCATCCTCCAAAGATGGCAAGTCATTTAAAATTATCATTCCTAAAATAAATTTTGTGGACATCTTTATGACTAACTTAAATTCAAACTTGGGACACCAATTTTTACTTCTTTGCCTAAGGTATTTTAATGAAATCATTGAAAAGGGAGTTCAAGTAGAAAGAACATTGACTAATATAGGTGT
The DNA here is from genome assembly GCA_037957365.1 of Torreya grandis. Classification (NCBI taxonomy): domain Eukaryota; kingdom Viridiplantae; phylum Streptophyta; class Pinopsida; order Cupressales; family Taxaceae; genus Torreya; species Torreya grandis. Next base: position 326,434 of record JARHVA010002447.1, read on the forward strand.
AATCAAAATATTTAAACTAAACAATAATAATTCCTATAAACTAAAAGATAAACCAGATTTATTTACCAAAAAATATATTGTTGGAGAAAGTGCAATCGATGTCAAATAGATTAAAAATACTCAACTTGAAACATAAACATAAACCTACAATCAACCAATCAATAATATCATAATTCTCAGTGGACAACCTAAACAAGGAAGAACTAATCATAAGTTCACTCAATTGGGTGACACTTATGAGAATGTTTTATGAAATTTGGATCACATGGCAAAACACTAAACCCTTTGACTAAAATGTTCCCAAACCTGACTAGTAAAAAGAAGACAAGTATTACGAATACTATCAAATTAAATAAATTCAAATAATAGGTGTATGTACTTTAAGCACTATTTTCAAGACTTCATTGATAGAGGTGACATAGAAATTGAAAACCAACCATCTAAACCACCTAATAATAAAAAATTAGGGATATAACATGATCCATTCCTCAATCATGAGTAAGGAAAGGAAAACTAAAAATAGGAACAACCCAAATCTAGTAATGTTAATCAAACAAGTCATCTATTTGATTCTATCATCAATATCATTGATACCATTTAAAACCCTATTAATGTTATTTATTTTCCATAATACAAATGCACAGTTACCAAAAGATGAGAAAAGCTTACCCTCCCAAGTGCATCATCCTCCAATGTTGAATGTGGTTACAATGTTATTGACCATCTTGAGAAAATGCCAATAAATATTACAATTTTAGATCTTCTCAAAACATCCCCTATATATAAATATATTTTTTATAAAGTTCTCCAAGAGTTGAATGGCCCTCAAGACATCAATCCTACAAAATTTGAAGGATTAATATGTTCTTTTTTAATAATTAATCAAGTAATCTTTGATGATTCAAATGTCTCTAGTTTAGGATTAGACCATAATCTCCCATGGTACGTAGAGGTTACTATCTCTAGGCACAAAGTGAAAAGGATTTTTATAGACAATGGTTCAACACATAATCTATGTATATTAAGGATCATAAAACATCTAGGATATCGAATAAAAAAATTAAAAACAAACATCATTACCATAAAGGCATACGATAATAATGAGTAAAAATCTATCAAAATAATCTATATTCTTTTGATGATGGGGTCTATTATTAAAGAAATGTTTGTTCATGTTCTTGAGCTTGATCGACCATATAATATACTTCTTAGACGCTCATGGATTCATTCCATGCATGCCATCCAATCCACTCTTCACCAATGTTTGAAATTCTCACATGTAGGAATGAGAGTTACTATACAAGGTGATCCTCATCCCTTCTAATATTGCAAGATATTTAAAGGAAAATTCCATAAATTAAAATATTTACTAGTTATAGATGATAATTTTAATCATGTTGAGGATTATCCTTTACTTTAAAATTATGTCCATATATAAAGATTATTTTAAACACCTCCCCTTGGTGGTTGGATTAATAAATGAACTACCTCCATCTCCATTGAAAAGGATTCAACTAGTAAAGCATCTAACCAACCATCTGAACAAGCTTCAAATAGACTATCTAAGCAAAAGCTTCAAATCAACCTTCTATAGAACAAACTTCCAATCACCCTTCCATTGAGAAAGCTTTCACTCCACCACCTGCTAGCGAGTATCCTTATCAATTTCTTCCCACTTTAAGATCATTGATAGAGGAATTAGTGAGTATATAATTTAAGATTTTTACGTAAGTACAATACATACCAATCCAAATAAGTATGGTAGGCTTCACCATATAAAGGATTATAAAATGTTTAAGAAGCTTGGAAAGATAAGATTTCTAAAGGGAGGTTTCCTTTCAAATGAACATATTGAAGATTCCAATCCTTCTTGGCTTTATTTTCATGAACTAGATACTTACTTCTCCAACAAAAGTTATCTTGTTTTAAAATCCATCATGTGTAATATAATGAACTATAAGGGTAAAGGTCTTGGCCTCCATAGATAAGGATACATCAAACCTATCACTATAAAAACAAATGAGGCAAAACATGGTATAGTATTTAACCCACTCTATGGCTGCATATTACACTCTTTCAAAGTGACTCTTCTAGTGAGTTGAAGGATGATTCTTTAGATAGCAAGACATGTATTATAATTATCCTTTTGAAGACCTTGTCTTCACCAACTTATTTCATGAAAATTTTATCCTTACACTTGATCTTGCATATCCATCCCTCATATAATGGGACCATCAAGCAACACCTCAACTTGATCATTTTTAGAATGATAAAGCTATATTTAAATTCTTGATAATAAGAGATCAAATTCTAGTAGGTGACCATAAGAAAGGATTTATAATTTAGTTAGATGATTCCACATACTTTGGAGAATAGAAATTACATCACATTATTAGTTCAAATTTTAAATCCAAATAAATATAGTTTGAGGAATATTTACACCTTCCTACACCACCTCTACAAATCAACTCTACTTATTAAAGAAACTATTCTTGTGAACATTGGCACCAATTCACATTGGCACAAGAATTGTCACCCATTCACATTCTTGCCAAATAAGGACAATCCTTTTACATGGAATGAGAATTGTGAAAAATCATTTGAAAATATAAAATAATATATTTTTAACCCACCAATACTAATGCCACCTATTACTGGTAAACCTTTTTTGTTGTATGTTTCAGCTACTCAATTTTTACTCGGGGAATTATTAGCACAACATGATAATAATGGGAAAGAATGGGTAGTGTACCACCTAAGAAAAAAATTGATATCATACAATCCTAAATACTATCAGATATAAAAAAAAACCTATCTATTAATTGTTTTTTCTCAAAAACTATGACATTACATGCTCAATAATTAAACAAAAATGATTGTTAAGATCGACCCTCTTAAACGTCTATTATCCATAACAACTCTAACAAGCAAGATGGCTAAGTGGGTTATGTTTCTTAGTGAGTTTAATTTAGAGTATGTCAAACACAAATTAATCAAAGGAAATGTTTTAGTAGATGTATTGGTAGAATTAATACTCAATGGCAAAAAACCTCTTATTGTAGACTTTTTGGATGAAGCAATAATGTCTATATACTAGTCTCTAGTTTGGCAACTTTTCTTTGATGGTTCCTTTACCAATCATAGATTAGGGGTAGGTATTTTTTTGGTCACACCTAATGGGTATTACATTCCTAAGGCTTTTTGAATTGAATTACCTTGCATAAATAACATAACAGAGTATGAAGGTCTCATAACAGGTCTCAAGATGATAATCCAATGGGGAATCCAACATCTCCTTATTTTTGTCAATTCTAATCTTATCATCAATCAAGTCACTAATGAATTATAGGAATGTGATGACAAACTAATCCCTTAAAAGTAAATGGTGTATAGTTTGAAATTATCTTTTGAGTACATTTAATTTGAATAAGTGCCAAGACTCAATAATTGAGAAATGGATGTTATGGCTACCATTGGTTCTCTACTAGATTTAAGCAAAAAACATAACAAATTTATGGTTGAGTAATTAAGGATACCAATTTACGATACACTTGATTCAAAAATGGTTTGAGAAGTGATTGGTCCCACTTCTCCCTAGTACTGTGATATCTATACCTACCTTCATAATCATACCATACCATCTAACTTATCACCTAGCCAATGTAATTTTTTTATTCAATGCACATCTCACTACACCATCCATGGCAACACCCTATACAAAAAAGACTATGATGGGACTCTTTTGTGTAATTTTAACTTTGAAGAATATAATTTGGAAATTAGAGAAGTCTATGAGGGAGTTTATGGATCACATTCAAGTGGTATGGTCCTTGAAAAAAATATTTTATGAGTAGGTTACTATTAACCTAGAATAGAATCTGATTCATGTGCTTATGTCAAAAAAAATACCCTATCAAAAACATGGGGACTTTATCCATAGTCCATTGCAAGATTTACAACATATAATAACACCTTGGCCATTTTCCACATGGGGTTTAAACCTCATCAAAAAAATAAATCCTAGCTCTTTCGATAGATATAAGCATATTATAATAACAACAGAGTATTTTACCAAGTGGGTCAAGGTAATGCCCCTAACTATGTTAGTGGAAAGCAAATTTACACATTTATCTTCAGCCATATTGTTTGTCACTTTGGTATTCCTTCTACTCTCATTTTTGACAATGGTAAATCTTTCAAGAATAGAGATGTTAAGACTCTTTGTCAAACCTATCATATTAAGCATAGGTGGTCCACTCCTTATCACTTACAAGGTAACCACCAAGTTGAGGCAACTAAAAAAAATATTTTGTGCATTCTTAAGAGAGTTATCAATGAAGTTGGTCATGACTTGCATACTCAATTATATCTCACCCTCTAGGCATACTGCACTAGTATCCACACACCCATGGGGGTATCCACTTATTCCCTTGTCTATGGTAGTGAGTATATTCTTATCATAAAGGTCAATATTACATATTTAAAAATATACATACAAAAAATCATAGATGAAGAATATTATCAAACTTCATGCCTAAGTGAACTTGACCTTTTAGATGAGAAATGACTTAATGCTTTAAACCATCTACAATTTTACCATAACTGTATTCACCATAGCTATAATATGTAGATTAAAGTTAGGGAATTTGAAATCAGAGATCTTGTTTTTAAGGAGAATCAATGAAACACCAATGTTTAATGAGAAAAGAAGGGGAAATTTGAGTCTAATTAGTTAGGCCCATATATTTTCATTTCCAAGTATGGATTAGGAGTTTATAAATTAGTTATGAAATATGGAGAGGAGCTTGATGAACCTATGAAAATCATGCACCATAAGTGATTTTATACCTAAATTTTTTCTATATGTTTTTATTGATATCTTAGGTGTTCAAGAAAATAATAATAAAAAAGTAAAAACAAAAACAAACAAGAAAAACTAAATAGATCATCAAAAGGTGAAAACCAGTTTCTTGGCACTTTGGTCAAGTACCATGGTAAAAACCAAATTTCTAGCACCTTTTGTAAACCACTATCTATATTCACCCTAGTTACTTGGGGCCATCATGTTTTAGTAGAACATTGTATATTCCCACATTTATCATTTGTCAATTATTCTTCATTATCCTATAACATGCTAAGTTCAGGTTTGATATTGCTACATGTGAACTTACATCCTTGCTCATGATAGAGAAAAACATCTTTTATATTACTTGTTTTAAAAAAATAAAAAAAAAAAGAAAAAAAAATACAAAAACATCCCAAAAATATGTCAAACACTTACGTCAACACATATACCATTTTATCTAACCTCCACATCATTTAATCATTCTTGGGTGGGTCACTCACACATATTTCTCATCTGACACTTAAACACTTCATCAATCACCCACTTTCTCAACACTTCCCATATTGAGAGAACTACATTTGACCTGATATTCCCACATGAACTTTGTCTAGGGTGGATTATGTAGGCAATGCTTAGAGACATTGGGTCTCTAGGGTCAACTTGGCCACCATCTTACCCATCGTCCATTTCCTTGAGAATGGATTAGCTTATCTTTATGATTTCTCATTGATTATTTGGTACTTAGCCTAGCTCTTTGATAGAATTGTAAATCTCTTGATTAGAATGACAAGTCTTTAAATACATCTTTTTTAACTCAACCCTTTGTTTGTTTTCATTGTTGTATTATTTGTTTTCTATCCTTAGACATTAAGTTGATTATTTATCCATTTTCTATCCTTAGCCATTAAGTTAGTTATATATCCATATTCTATCCTTAGCCATTAAGTTGGTTATTTATACATTTTCTATCCCTAATCATTAAGTTGGTTATTTATCCATTTTATATCCCCAACCAATAAGTTGGTTATTTATCCATTTTTCTCCATAACCATTAAGTTGGTTATTAATCCATTTTGTCCTTAATCTTTCAAATGGTTATTTCCTTTTTGTTTAATTTGTCAATTATGATTATTTTAATTTAGTATGTCAATTATTTATCTTTAAAATGTTTCTTATTTGTTCATTTGTTTTTATGTCATTTTTGCTTAATATTGTTGCATCAACATTTTGTGTGTTTGCCTCATTTAGATTCATTTTGTTTTCAAATCTTAATTTCATTATTTTATTTTTTTTATGTTTGAAAATTATATTTTGTGATATTCATAATAGTATGATTATGGTTTTGCTATGTCATGATGTACTTTGCTTTTACATAATTTATTCTTTCTTTAGTTAATATGCCTAAAATATCAACATTCATCATGATTATTCAATATCATTGATGGTAATGTGTTTTATGTTATATTAAAGTCTCTATATTGTTGGAAATCCAATGCAAGGAATAAAAACCAAAAGTGAAGCAACTATTTCATAAATCCAGTCATACATCACATAATCCATACTACTATGCCGAAAGAATTAAAAACATGCTAACATAAATCAAAATGCAAGAAATATAACTAGTGATATATATATTACTAACATAATTTTGTTACCTTTAACTACAAATTCACTTCCAGGTTTGATGAATTCATAGTTTACTATAATGATTTCCCAAATTTTGTTGCCAAATTCACAAATATCTCATATGTAAATTCATTTTGATCAAATTTAATCCCTAATAAATGACATTAAATTCCAAAATTTCAAAACAAAATCTAAATCACTAGATGATTGCTCATCTCAGGTCTCTAAAATCTCCTCACTCGCTTCTCATGGTGCTCATGGTGTCAAATACAATCCATTTTCCTCCAAAGTCTTAGAGCAAATTTCTCAACCAAGTTATCTTAACACATAAATTTGAAATCAAATTTGCATAAATAAATTTATTCAACACATTTATTCTATTTATATTTTTACCCCATTTCAAAAAAAATTTCCCCCATCCTTCCATTCTATTTCTTTTTCATCCATTTTGATTTAAATTTCAAGATACATTAAATCAAACTATTCTAGATTTTTTTCAAAATCTTGCAACAATAAATTTGCATAAATATATCATTATAATTTGGAACTCAATATATTTTTATATTTATAGATCTATAATTTATTATTGTTGGGATATATCATTCCCAAAATTGCTCAATTAATCCCTGCATCATTATTAAACACTAAGTGTGCAATCTTCAAAGGGTATAACATATTAATTTTTTTTTATCAATACTATAGTTTTGATTAACTAGGGATAACCTCTTTACACAACCTAAATATTGTAATTTTGACATTGATTCTATAATAAGTTAATTTTTTATTCATCTAAATCACTTTATCAATTTCCTCTTTTCATATGATTTCGAATGTTTATCTGTTTTATCATAGAAACCTTTGAGGGGGTATCATCACACTCATTTTCATTCATTTGGGGAAATTTTTCCTTCTTAATCATCAACTCTCTAGTTCTTCTACTATTATTTGAAATAGTATTACTTTGCAATACTATTTTAAATAAGGAAAAATGTATACACCTAAATTACATTTAGTGTCTAAATGCACCTAAAACCTATTAATTCTTCTTCTTAATATAATTCATTACATCTCTCTCTAAATTAAAGTAATTAAATAAATCAAATTAAGCAATTATACACACTTTTAAATCATTATTTAAATATTAAATCCATATTTTACACCACACCCAACATCTTCCACCTTATTCTTCCTCACATGTCGACTCATCCCAACCAAATCCACATTTTCCTCAACTTCCTTTGAGTCACCCCTTGAGTTGTCAAAAAGTTTGAATCATTTTTGATGATGTAGTTAACCATTCCCATACTTATCTGAACCAGTTGAAATGGTGATCATCCTCATTGGTGAGGACTCATTTGCCACCGTAGATTATTTGGATCATTTGAAATATCTAAATAATCTTCCATCTTTGGATCTTCCTTATAAAAATTATAAATAAACATGAAAACCATCATTTTCATCCATCCTGACTTATGTTAATGAACTGTTATCCAATTTACAAGTGAATCCAATCAAATCAAAGTGAATCAAAAAATCCAAAAACCTTTTTTGCATCAAAACACTACCCATTATCCTTTACATTGGAAGAATGAGAAACCACATTATTGAAGAAAAAATCAAGTTTACATCTCAATATAGGAAACTTGCATATTTAAGGTATAAGTTTGTTATTATTATTTTCTTTATTTGTTGCTCTATTTTAATTTAAATTTAGCTTAGATTAAGATTGCATAATTAGTTGATTTAGTAGCATTTCTAGATTTAGTTCATATAGTATTCAAACACCTACTAATTGCAACATGCAAAGTAGAACATCCTTATTCAACAATACTTCTAAACTTAAGATAATCTCCATATTTGTAAAAGCCAAGACTAATTATCAATTTATTCATATATTGAAATTCTCTATCCATCACTGATGTAAGCCTGATGGCCAATATTATATCCAAACTTAGTCATTACCATATGGAATATGGTGTACAAGTCATAATTACTTTATGCCGAGGGAGCCATGTCAATTAAAGGTTATTCATACATGTACTTAAAATCATCCACCATAATAGTACCAAATAATGGTGAAAGGAGATAATACAAAACTAACCATCAAGGGATTTCTAATCATTACCAATCAATAATTTTTGACTCACAAGGTATAAATATTACATATATACATAAATTTGGAACATTATTATTATAAATGAATAATAATGGTATTATAGGTAATTAGGTTGGGTGCTACCTGCTAAAATTTCTAATTTAAATCTTTGGCTTGGGTTGTCGCACCCTATTTATTTACATATATTATTAGATAATTTTTATCTTAAGCTTATTTAAAAAGGAATAGAAAAAAAATCTTACATTCACTCTTCATTTATATGGTTTATATCAATAGAACCAATTAGGATTCATTACCAATTTGCATCCAACTACTATACTAGTATTTAGTCAAAAATAGTTATGATATTGTTCATATGTACCCAAATGGAAAGATTTTTCATGGAAGGAAACTCAACCAAGTCAAACTTTCATAAATAAAGAAAATAATCAATTAAACCACAAATAATTCATTTAAGAATAGTGAACTGTAGTAAACTGACAACATGAGTTTATATCTTATCTAAATATTCAATGCCCTTATCTACCATTAAAAAGTATGAAGTCTTATACTAATTTATGATGGAAAATAAGGTGTAATGAAGGAAACCTAAATCATATATCCTTTGCTGACTAGCCCATAAAAAGTTGGTACAAGCAATGATTTTTGTCAATGATTCTATATGCAAACTAAACATAAGTAATTTCCATCCAATACTAGCTTAGATAAGAACATTCAAGGTACCTAACATATGCATAGAATATTACCTTTAATTTCAATTTCCTTATGTAATTTAATGCATGTTAAAGATACATGAGTCATACTTAAAACCAACAATTATTACAATTAGTATTAATATCAAGAATTAATAATAATCATATCTCAATAATAAGAGTTTAGCATTGCCAAAAATATAATTGTTTATTAATTCCACCTATGAGCCAGGTAAGTTTTTAGTTATGCCAATGGTCATTTATGTATTAAATTTTCCTGCATTGAATATAACTAGTTAGGCTAAGTAAGATGCCCATGTTTAAATTTTCCCACATTGAAAACAATGGAGAAAGATTCAAATAACAACATTATAATATAATTATATATTATCCATCATACAAGAATGACATATACATCTTAACAATTATCAGTTACACCTTCACATATTCAAGAATAGTAACTTGCATAGTTGTACAATAATTTCACTATTCCTTCTAGTCACCATAAACCATTAATTCATAGTTATGATAAGGATCACCTCAATAAAGTAGTCCTCATAATAGTGTAATAATAATGGGTATTTAATATTATTTTCATAGCACTATAATGAACTTTTGAAAAATTTACACAACATGAATAAAAAGAGGAATAATAATTATGCTATGGATACAACTAATAACTCAAAATAACATCCAATGAACTTTAACTCCAATCAGCACAAATAGTGCCTAATTAATTATCATCAGTTAAGGAAGTCAATACCATAGTTATTTGATACTTGAAGACCATATTTGCATCTTTAGTTGAGAGGGAATCATCATACTCATAAATCAACAAGTACTGGGCATAATGCAACTCTTACCTATGTTAAATAGAGGATGCAATATTTCACAATATCAATAGAAAGGAAAACTAAATACAACATTTATAACTATTGTAGCTTAATTAAAAAAGAATATGCAGAGACAATGTATGAATAAGAGACATCACCAATGCAATCTAATATAAAAAGGTATATGAGAAGGAGGAACAATCATACATCAATGGAAAACCCATGCAACTAGTCTAATGAGCCCAATCATCTGGTGGCCCTAGCCAACCCATCCTTCAGTTGGATGGTAGAGTTTGGTAACTGGGTGCTTAGGAGAGGTTTATAACATGCCAAGAGGTACTAAGCCAAAATTATAGTTATAAAAAAACATTTAACAACACATCCCATCATAACCATGAAACCAAAAATCATTCACAAGGGGCAAATGCCCATAATTCTATAAAGGTATAATGTTCCTACAGAAGGCAATGACTCCTATCAACTAGAGGCATTAATATAATTTAATGAAGGCCATCAAAATCAATCAATACTCAAGGATGAACTCATCCAAAATATTACCAATTTAATAATGAATCAAGTTTCAAACACAAAATAAGACTAAAATAATTCAACTAGTTTTGTCAGAAAATCATGATATACATCATCTTTGATCAAGGAAGGATACATGATTCAACTAGTTATTTAGAGGATAATTGGACTTAGTCTAAAATAAATTTCCATTCTCAATGAATCAATCATATAAATACATAATGGTTTCATATTTGAACCACCCATTCACATATTACTACCATCGAGGTTTAAACACAACATATTGCAAGAAAATAACAACCAAGAACCTATATAAAAATCATGGAATTTCACATATTTTATCATAGTGCCCAACCATACTATCATTAATTTGATCCAAGGCACGCGCGCACATGCACACACACACGCATGCACACACACACACACACACACACACACACACACACACACACACACACACACACACACACATTTTTGAATGAAGATTTATCTTAATTCTTTTCTAACATAATTTCTATATCAATTCTTGTCAGGCCTAAATGAATTAAACCCTGTAGGCTTCCCACTAGGCAAGAAGATCATGACAAGAAACTAATAAATGCACTAAATGTTGCCATGCCCAATAGTGTTCTTGACCATCACCCCAATAAAATTTATAGGCTAAATTTTTTGTACCTAAAAGAGAGGTAACATAGCCAAAATAAGTATTCAATAGGATGTAAGGAAATTTAAACAATAACTACCATGATTCTCCCCTATAAGGGTTAGGGGAAAATTCAACTTGCCTCTTTTACTGAAAAATTCAACCTCAACATAAATCCATTCCATGTAAACACTATGTTGTATCTTATTTGCACAAACCTCATTTATTTAAACATGACTAGAATTATATTCACACAAAATTTACAAAATCCTCAAATCGTGATAACCAACAATAATTAAAAATTGAATCCCATGAATCCACAAGGAAGGAAATTCAAATTTTAATATATTGTAGGTCCATCATGAAGTATTAAGACTTCATAATGGATATACAAAGCCCATATATTTATCCCATGGCTCAAAAATGAAAACCCCCAAATTGAATTAGGTAAATATAACTCAACAATGAAATGCACAATAAAAAAATGGAATAAAAATGTTTTAACAAGGTTGTAGGTCCATCATAACTCTATTGCATGATACCAATAGTAAGGATGAAAATAATAACCTAAAGGAGAGTAAATCCTCCTTACCTCTAGGTTGTAGAAGGCTACCCTATGAGAAAATCCATTGCTTCCATGCATCCTTCTCACTTCTATTATTATTTTTACCTCTTTTAAGTAACTACCCTTGGTAATTTACCCCCATCATGGCCTCCCAAAAATTGCCACCATTTATCGCCCACCCTAGCTCTAACTCTCCCTACCAACCCCTCTTTGAATTAATCAATGTCTACTAAGCCTTTATAAGATGGTTATGCCATACACCCACCAAGATAATGCAAACATCTCAATGGAGATAAATCAAGCTAGTGGAGTGGGAGGAAGAGCCAAAATGAATATTCTAATTATCAACCCTTTTACCAATATCCCGACATAATAATTATGCATAATGAATTAATTTAACCCATGTAGGGTAAAAGGATCATGACCCCAACATGAAACCATTATCACCATGGTTAATTTAAGGTTTATGTGGATTATAAGTCATTAAGACCACAACCAAATTCTCCAAGTCCAAACAATAATACTCAGCTCAAAATATCAATTAAGTCATATTAATTTAGTAAAACAATAATACCAAGGTTCAATAATGACACTTTCATTCAAAACACCCACAAGTATTATCAAATAACAAATAACATTACCAACAAGATCAAAATAATATTCAAGGTGATTACAAAAAAATAAAGATAAGGATAAACCACAAATTATTACATATGTGATGATGACATAGGCAATCCCACACAACATTAAAACACACAAATAAAAGAGAAACAACCATGAAGTTAATAAATAAATAGTAAAGACATAAAATATTTATGGATTATTAATTTTTCATGGTTTATTTACATTTCAATATCTCTTTAGAGTATTCATAACCTCTTTATTGTTTCCGTGAGATACCAAAAATTTTCCACCAAGCCTAGCTCATGAACCTATCCTTGCAATCACCAAATATGACATCAAATACATCTAGATGATAAAAATAAATATTAAATAAGAACATAATTCTAAACTAAATATAGTAAAATCATTATACAATTAAATTAGTGTAATCATCTACAACAATAATGGTCAAGAACATAGCCAATAAACAAGATATCAAAGTATAATGTCCATAACAACCAACATTTGTAATAAATAGTTAGATAAGATCATGCATAAGAGAAATATCAATGTCTCATATATAAATTGGAATGTACCAACCATATAGGGTCATAACATCCTCTCCCTCTTTGAGAGGAGTCATCTTGATGACTAATCAAGCAATCAGGGTAAACTGCCCAAAGGAGGTTCTAACACTCCTCTCATAGAACATTTCACATCTCTTAAAAAAAATAGTTAAATATGCAACAACAAAGCCACAACTTGTATTTTTAATCCATTATAACCAATATAGTGTCATTATTGATGTGTACTTACACAACTTAGCAATAGGAACAAGGTGGATTACTGCCTATTACTTCTTGGAATAACATGAGGATATGACAATCATTCAGGGTGAAAATGTTTAGTGTTATATTTCTAACATTCCAAGTACCTTATAATAAAATTAGTAATGCTAGGATTCATTCTAGGCTATAAAGATATGTTCTTTTAGCTTGGGTGTCCCTTTGTAACACCAAAATGAGCAAATAGGGTGTTATATGCACCCTTTTTTTTAACACAAGATTCTAAAAGTATTCAAACTAGGTTAAATAATTTTTTTAAATTTTTAATGACTCTCAAATTCAATTGTTTTAAATTAGTAGTCATTAACCACCTTTGAAAAAGTCTTGTCATCTCAAACTTGTTCTTATCTTAGTAGAGTCCATCAACAAATTGTTGTTTCTAATATAGTTCCTTTGAAATTACAAATTTCTAGCCACCCTTGTAGGTGTGTATTTTAAGTCATTCTAGGAGAAGTAAGTGTTCTAGGCTATGGTGATCAAATTTCACCTTAATGCCTACCAACAAGAGTGTTTTCCCAAGCATAATTTGCAACTGCTAACTTGTTCTAAATAGAGACATTCATAACTTACAGTCTAGGTATTTATTTTAGGATCATTAGTGTGAATAAAATTATTATTGTTCCTAGGCATTCCTTTCATTACAATGGTATATCACCATAAAAATACAAAAAAATTATGACAATAGTTGCAACTAGTCCAATCCAATCGAAGTGTTCAACAATTTTCTAGATCTGAGGTGGCATTTTCCACCAATGCACATCATGCCTTACACACAACCTCATTAACATCCATCACATAATGTTGGTGAAAGAAAGTAACCCATACTCTTATGGTTACTTTTCATTCAATATTTACCATTCATGGGTTAGTGAAACATATTTCACCAACCATATTATACAATGGAGAAACTATTCTAACCATTCACATGTAACCCCAAGGCTTACAACATATTCTTCATTATTTGTGAGCTTACACGATAGTCTAGGGATCAAAATCTCACAATATTTTAATTTACCAATAGAGGGTGTTAACCCAACTTTTATCACCCCTTTAAGGAGTTAAGTGGGCACCCAAGAATTTAATCACTACCTGATCAGGACTTCAAGTATTCTTCTGAGCATATAATCAACATACATTTTAGTCATACTTCTACAAAATTAGAAATATCCATTCCATAATATCACTATGAGGTATACAAAAAAATAACACCTTATTCATAATATGTTTGCAATTATAGGGAAGCACATGCCTTTGTTTCAAAAAGTAAACCCTTACTACCTTTACACAAAAATCCATGTTTTATGACCAAGTAGTGATTCATAAGCACACATTTTAACTTAATATTACATCATGGCTAAAAATTAGTCAACTAAACTAGCATATGCAGCCAATAAGCATAAACAAATACATACATTCAGTAGGTAACTATTGTTATGTAAGAGCTTACCTTTACACCATCTACGAGAAAGTTAGCCTTAGAAAAAACCTTGCTCATCAATAAAAAAACATATTCTTGCTGATATGTTTTACTCAGATTAATACCACTCATCAAAAAAGTGTTAAATCAATTCATAATTTATGTATTTGAGATTTTTATCAAAAGTCACCTTCACAAAAGATCAAATATTCCCTTCATAATAACAAAATATAATTTTAGTGTTATATTTATCATACTCTTTATCATTCCAAAAATGGAATTGGTCAACACCATAATGGTGTCCCAACTAAACCCAATGAAAAACATCAACCATTAATCATGTCATCTAATTTTTTATGACTACAACATGGCTACCAATAATAATAACATTTACACACTTTCTATCATGATTCCAAGAACCAATCAATCACAACAGGTGTGAGAATACTACGATAAAAAATATGGTCAAACCTACTAACCTACCAATATGTTCCTTCTAATTGTCATTAGATAATGACAACATCACCAAGCCTCAACATAACTTGCTAAGGAATCACCAAATTTCTATCTACTCCAAGAACTAATAATGTGACATAACAAGATCCAACATTTTATAAATGTTATGAAGGTTAACCAAACCCATAATATTTTCAAATCTAAGGGTCTCATGTGTATCACCTTTTTCAAGAAAGGATGTGTTCTAACAAAGCCACTCATTTCATATCCATGCATCTAAGAAGGTTACCAATAATTATTCATGTCTACTAGATTGGATGGCTTGTGATACTCATTATAAAAAGATATCCCCAAGCTTTTTGAATTTACAAAATAAGTCAACATTAATCACCCCACTAGGCCCTCTAGGATTGAGTCACACCCTTGGACCTCCTAAATATATCATACCTTGATGTCATATGATTTCTTGATTATACAACCCATCAATGGACACCAAGGGATGTTTTATTTGATTCCAACAACAAGATCTTATCACTATTCTTTTAATTGACTTATTTCAACAAGTCAATAGTTAACTAGGGAATGCTTGATGAACACAATGTACTTTTAGGAAAGGATGGACTTAGCCAAGGGTTAAGGTGAATATCAAAGTTTAGAAATAACTCCTATTTCAAATAACATTTATTAGTTTTCAACTCTTTCAAAGTTAGAGAACAACAAGTTACTTTGTTTAATTCAAAGAAGCTAAATGCTTATATGAAGATCAACTCTAGTTCAACTCAAGATGCTCCTTCATAAGCATAGATCCCAAGCTTTGTTTATATACCCAAGTAAATCAAATAATCTTACCCTATTAAACCCTCTAGGTTTAGCCAAACCCTCAGTCTTCTCAATGTAAGAATGTCCTAAGCATCCACTAGTGACTTGCCCATATAAGTCAATAATAGATACCGAACATCATTTATTTACTTTAATGGGAAAAACAATTATCACTAGTCTCCCATTAACTCACCTATACAAGTTAACACTCAATATGTGATGCTTACCCTAAGGCAAATCAATTTGGGGAAGGGTTGACCCAACCAAGACTATGGGTAGGTATCACAATGTTACATTAATTCTAAGAATTAAATGAATTTATAACACCTAAATATTATAAGATAAAGCATTGCATTTTTTAGCTCAAGAGGCTAAGTGCCTTTATAAAAAATCATATCATAGCTTGGTTCAAATGAAACAACACATTAGTTCTATGTTAGCGAAAAAAATCTTATCACAAATATTCTTAGAGCTACAATTTGGAAAAAGTCATTGGTAAGTTCAACATGATTCAGGTGTAAATCAATTTAATGCTTATTTTAAAGGAGAAAGATTAATGTTTTATACTAAAAATATATAGAGCATAGGCTTTGATACTAGATGAAACAACCCCCTATTTTTTTTGAAATTACTTCAAATCATAGTATAACAACACTACGTGTAGGGCTCACTACATAACTTGATAATGCCAACAAAATTTTACTTATGGTGTACTCACGTATGTTCACCCAAAACTATATGAGGTGAAATAAGATACTTAATCAAGGGTAAACACATATAAGGGAGTCTATAAGGAAATAGGTTGCCCATAAATAATATGGAGTTCATGATGTAGTGGTGTGCAAGTATATAGATAGATTATGTAAGCTCCATAATGAAATTATTCTTCCTCATATGACCATTTATGGGTCATTAAACCTAGTTGAGTGACTCATTTACCTTTTTAAGATTCTAATTCTGCCTTGTAGGTGGTTACATGTTTTCTTCTTGGTAAAATTGGAATAGATAACTTTATGCACCTAATAGTGCCATTTACTTGAAACCAATTTATGAGATGAGAACTGAGGTTTATTATCAACATAAAAAATCATTGTACATACACCCCAAGATTGCAATCATGATTTATAGAAACCAACAAGCTGATTGAAGTAAATAAGGATTATCACTAAGATCTAATGATTATCTTGTAGAATTAATTACCAACCATGCAAGAGTACATTACCATTACAAAAGTGAATATTAGGTGTATCATAGGTATTTGAACTGATGCTACCTACCCAGAGTATATAATCTACTCTCTAGATTATGGGATTATTACATCATTATCATAAAACTCAAAGTTTTAATATTCAAACACCTACTAATTATGACATGCAAAGTAGAACATCCTTATTCAATAATAAATCTAAACTTAAGATATTTTCCATATTTGTAAAACCCAAGACTAGTTATCAATTTATTCATATATTAAAATCCTCTATCCATCATTGATGTAAGCCCAATGGTCAACCTGATGTCCAAATTGAGTCATCACCTTATGGAATATGGTGTACAAATCATGATTTTTTTATGCCAATAGAGCCATATCAATTAAAGATTATTCGTACATGTACTTAAAATCATCCACCATCACAATGCTAATGAATAGTGAAATGAGATAATACAAAACCAACCATAAAGGGATTTATAATGATTACCAATCAATTATGTTTGGCTCATAAGGTAGTAAGATAACATATATACATAAATTGTGAATATTATTATTATAAATGAATAATAACAATATTGTAGGCAATTAGGTTGGGTGCTACCTACCAAGATTTCTAAATTGAATCTTTGGCTTGGGTCCTCACACCCTATTTCTCTAAATTTAATATTAGAGAATTTTTATCTTAAGCTTAGTTAAAAAATAATAACAATAAATTATTACATTCACTCTTCATTTAAATTATCCATATCAATAGGATCAATTGGGATTCATTCCCAATTTATAGCCAACCACCATACTAGTTTACAATCATGAATAGTCATGATATTGTTCATATGTACCCAATGGGAAAGCTTTTTTCATGGAAGGCAACTCAGCATAGTCAATCTTCCATTAACAAAGAAACTAATCATTTAAACCATAAATGATTCATTTAAGAACAATGAATTGTAAACTAACAACATGATTTTATATCTTATCCAATATCCAATACCCTTATATACCATTAAAAATTATGAAGTCTTATACTAATTTCCATTCAAAAAGAAGGTGTAATGAAGCCAAATTAAATCATATATCCTTTGATAGCTAGCCCATAAAAATTTGGTATAGCTATTGTGATTTTTGTAAATGATTTCATATTTACACTAAATAGATGTAATTTCCATCCAATGCCTAGTTCAGGTTAAGAACATTCGAGGTACCCAACATATGAAAATAACAATCCATTTACTTGCAATTACCTTATGTAATTTGGAGGATAGTTAGATTCAGTCTAAAATAATTTTCTAATCTTAATGAAGCAATCATATAAATACAAAATGGTTCTATATTCAAACCATGAATTCACATATTACTACCACTAAGGTTTAAACACAACATATTGTAGGGAAACAACAACCTACATCCTATATAAAAATCATGGAATGTAGTAGATTTTATCATATCACCTAGCCATACTATCATTAACTCAAGCTAAGACAATAAGACTCAGCCATATATGAATACACACACACACAAAATGTATATACATACATATATGTATGTATATGTATATGTATACACATACATACATACATATACATATATATGTATATGTATGTATGTATGTATGTATTTATGTGTATACATATATATACATATACATACATATATATATATATATATATATATATATATATATATATATATATATATATATATATATATATATATATATATATATATATATATATATATATATATATATATATATATATATATATATATATATATATAGACACACACACACACACACACACACACACACACACACACACATACATATGTATGTATATATGCATAGACATATATATCCATATACTATACATATACATATATATCCATATACATATAAATATACATACATAGATATATATATACACACACACACACACACACATGTGTGTGTGTGTGTGTGTGTGTGTGTGTGTGTGTCTATATATATACACATACACACACATATGAGTGTGTGTGTATATATTTATGTATATATACATACAAACAAACACACACAAATACACACACACACATGTGTGTGTGCATCTACACACACACACATAGTGGGATTAGGCTTGACAAGAATCAATATAAAAAAATCTCCATGCAAAAACCTTCATAGCTAAATATATTAAAACATGTAGGCTTCCCACTAGGCAAGAAGATCATGAGAAGAAAATAATCAATGCACCAAATGTTGCCATGCACATTGGGGTACTCTAGCATCACCTCAACAAAAATATATAGGCTAGATTTTAGGTGCTTAAGAGAGATGTAACATATCCAAAAGAAGTATTCATCATACTATAAGGAAACTTAAACTATTACTACCTTGATTCACCCCTACAAGGGTTAAGGATAAAATTTGACTTGCCTCTTTTTGTAGTAGAATTAAACCTCAACATGTCTCCATTTTGTTGGTTCCTAGTTTTACACCTCATACATTTAGCCTTGCAGACTTGAAGAAAATGGTAAATAAAGATGAAAATCTTGCTAGAATGTCATTGTAGTAAGGGAAGGGTTTTGCATCAAGATTAGACTGAATGTAGAAAATGATTGAGAGACACTTATAAAGGGTATGGTTAGTTCCTTACTACTTCTGGCTCTACCTAAAATAAGGTGAAGGGACCTATGGGGTATCTTTATCACATGGAGAGATTTTACAATTCAAGCTCCATGGGGATTACTGGTAAATATGACATCTAACTAGGGCACAACTAAACTTGTACACTCCACCCAAGAAGGATTGTCACACAAGATGCACAAATGCACTAGATCAAACACAAGCTACTAAAATATAAATTTAAATATGATTTCAACCTTCATTCAAAATAATATTTAACAACATAGGGGCTGAATAAAAGATTGAAATTGTCGGATTTAAAGCACAAAATGTAGATACATGTTAATTGTGTAATATTTAGGCATATGATAACAAATAACACTCAAGATATGTAAATGGCATATTATTTGTGGGATAAGATAGGGTAGGATGAGTTAGATGATTATAAAAAGGGGAAGGGAATGGTAGTGTGCTAGTGGCTTTTAATAAACAATGATTCTTTCAACATTCATGCCATCACTTATTGTAAAGATGCAAAAAACTTTAAATACATGATAATGGAACTACCAAGAGTGATTTGCACTTATTGGTGATAATGAAATACAAACACCAAAATGATCCTTGAAATCCTAGAACATATACTAAAAATATAATATCACCTACATTTTCCCATTGAATCCATGAACCTAAGTTTCCCTAACAAGTTATTCAGCAACATATTCCAAATACAATGTAGAAAGGGATTTATAATCTAAATCTAAACCTAAGATCACAACCAGTAATGAGCATAGACTAAGATATCTAATCAACAAGATTTGTAAGACATATTATTACACTTCATTAATATAAAATAAAGGAGACCCAAAATCACTCTCATTAACTTTTCAAGAAAATATTACACACATCAGTGTTTCAAAATGCTTCCATGGGGACAAGCGTAGTGGATTTTCTCCATGTTGGATAGGGGAGACATATAGAGATGCTCTTAGAGCTTTCTAATGTCTATACAATTATAACCACCTTAGAAAGAGAGATAAAATGCACATAGTAGTGATCCCAAAATGTGAAAGAGCCTATAGTAAAGAAGAACCAAATACCAACAATAGTGACCACAATGACCAACACAATGGCCAACCAACCTCTTGAATAGAGGAAAAGCCCTTTATTTATAAATTTTCAAATCTATACCTGTGGGTTGTAACTTCCAAAATTACAAATCAAACTTTTATGTCTACCAAGATGCTTCCAGCTAGAAAATATTCCCTTCACATGCCTAAAATATTCATGTAACTACAAGGAAAATGATTATTTCAATTGCCTCTATAAGAAATGAAGACATGGAGCATATATTTTCATTTTAAAGGTAGGAGATTCCTTTCACATGAGCTAGAAAGAGCATATTCATTTGAGGAGCCAAATAGACTTTGTTCTCATGTACAACTTCTTAGAGATGCTTTTCTATTAATTGATGGTAAATTTGGAATCTTTTGGATAACTACCTTTCTCCTATACATGCCAAATAAATCCCATTATCTTGTGATGATGACATTATAATGTTCTTGATTCATGGTTGCTTAGAGATCTTCCTTGGAGTGGCCCAATTTGATCTTGTAAACCTACAATATCTTTCCCATGAAGAAGCTTGGTCAAGAAAATTAGTTGAAGAATGCAAAACTTAAGTTATATTTCCTTTTTCCTTTTTCAAAATCTTGCTCTCATTCATGTCATCTATATGATAGATGCAAAATCGACTATGAACCATTGATTTACTTGGTCACTCATCAAGGGATTAACATTTATCCTCCTTGCATCTCCCTAGAAGATCTTGGACTACTTTAACTCTTTGCTTGCCATTTTATTTTACTTGGGTGGGTGAATTTATTTTATCAAATCATGATCCAAGGGGTATAATGTCATTAGATACTATCTATACTTATCCTTGAGGTTATGAAATTTGGTATCCCTATGGGCTTTCTATATCCCTTTCAAATAATCTCTATTGCATTTAATTCTATCATGTCATATGGTAGTAACTCACCAGATCTTGGGCCTCATTGAACTATCAACTATTTGCTCACATAGTTAGATCTTCAAAATATACTCAAACTTTTAATCATGTCCCATGAGCTTGACACTTTTCATGCCTACGCTGGTCCTAGGTTCTTTTGACTATTCAGATTTGATCATGCACTATCTGATCATCCTATTCTATGTTAACATTAACATGCACCATAGATTTGTCTCAATTTGAACTTAAATGGATACTTTATGGGGCCTAAAATTTATGCTCACATGAGTATATTGGAACATTCGAACCCCAAACACTACCTTCTATGACTTAAAGTTGATGTTTGCATGCCTGTGAATGATGCCTACAATCTTGTCACCTATGAAAATTCAAAAATTTCATTAGGACTTTGCTTATTAGATATTTTGTATTTGACATTCATGATTTCATTAGCCCTTTGGTCTTCAAAATATTTTTCTTAGCCCTTCTATCTTCAAATTCTTTATCTTCGACATAATTATCCCACAAAAATTATTGTGGGGTTTTATCTTTGGCACTTTTGCTCTTAGGCCCTTTGTTTATCAAGATAATTATTTAGATATTTTATTCAAAATAATTTCCCTAAAGAAATTGACCTTTGAACTTTTCCCACAAAACTTGAGTCTTCAACATTTTATCATCGAGACAATTATTTTAGACATTTTGTTTGAAATAATTTCATCGTAGAAATTGAACTTGGTATTTTCTTTGAAGAAATTAAGCTTACACTTTTGTCAAAGAAAGGACTTTCGTCGAGATTTTTGTATGGGAAAAATTCCCAAAGGGAAAGTTCCCTTCAGACTTTTTACCACAGACAAAATGTTCAAAATGAATAAGGACTCTCCATTCTTTCAAAGGAATTTAGACATTTATTTTGGGCTTTTTTCTATGGGAAAAATGCCCGAAGGGAAAGTGCCCTTCAAAATTTTTTCTACAAACAAAAATTCCAAAACAACGAGACCTTACACTTTTCTCAAAGGAATTGGACATAACTCTATTTCTGAAAAAATCAAACCTTTGCACTTTTGTCGAAGGGTAAGTGCCCTTGATATTTTTTGAAAGCATGTTTTGGATGAAATGAAATAAGAATTTTCATTTCTTTTGGGCTTTTTGCATAGGAAAAATACCTGAAGCGCAAGTTCCCTTCAGACTTTTTGTTATAGATAAAATGTTTGAAAGAATGACCCTTCAAATTTTTTATGAAACACTTAACCTGATGTAAATGGGTCTTGGCTAAGACATTAAATTCCTTAGGACTTTTTGTAGTGGACAAAATGTTTGATGGAAATAATTCTTCAATTTTTTTTTCAAGATAAAAAACTTGAAGACCTATTCTAGTTGGACATTGTGTTCTCACAAAAATCTCATAAAATTTTAAGGGAAATACATATTCACCAAATAAAGACCAAATTAGAACTTAGCTAATTTTCAAATGAACTTGACCTTTGACATGAACATTTTGAAAGTAGGAATTTGGCTAAGGAATTAGGAATTTACATTTGATAAGGGCTCAATTTCTTCAGTGAAATTTTGGGCACTAACACTAGCTCTCAGCCAGGGATACATACCCCTTATGAGTGTATAAAGATCCCTAAAATGTAAGACTAGTTTCTGATACATTAGGCTACAGAGTCAAGACTTAGCAATTTTTTATAGATATTCATGAAGACTCAAAAAAACATATCAGGAGGATATGGAAAAGAACACACAAAAAAAATAACATAAAAAACTATTAAACAAGACCCAAAGCAATGGGGCAACAAAATAATAACACAACAAGACTATATAATTATGTACATTATTTCATGCTCAGTTGGGGAAATGCTTCAGATATTCACCATTAACTAGCGGCTCTAGAATTCTTACATCCCTTAATTTATTTAAATCTCCTAATAACTTGGTGGCCAAGATGAAATAAACCAATTTATGCACATGCCTGAAAGTATGTCTACTAAGCTATAATGAGATGACATTCTAGAAAAAATCCTCTTTACATGATCTCAAATATGGATAATACCATGCTAAAAGATCTTGGTACATTTTTAGAAACTATAAATAAACTTGTTTCTCAGCTTCAATCAGGTGAGTACCAAGAAAGAGTGCACCATGATTAGCAATGCCATTCATGCACTTGAAGTAATACTTGAAAGAAGTCTAAAAAAATTCATATTTAGGAGCATAAAAGATAACACCATCTTCAATGAATGACATTCTCTAAACAACATCTTTATTGTCAAACCTAGTATCAAGAAAAACTAGTTGCTCAATAATGTCCACACTCCCAATAGAGTCACCCAATTCAAGACCCATGTCCAGTACTTCTATTAGAGCACACTTTGGATCTTCAATTACATCATGATTGGGTAAATGATATACTTGTGTTATACTATCATCAAAAGCAAACTCATATGTTAGGATCCTCTTGACCGCACTCCAAAACTAATCATTAGTAATATCAATCACCATTTCCATGGAGGTATAAGACTTACATTCGAGACTTTGACAATTGAACATAAAAATCTCATATTTGGGTAACACATACTCAGTTTCATATGAATATTTGTCACTTAGTTCAGTAGTATCACATGGGGGATGTGGGAGGAAACACTTGTCACACCAATCAATCAAATGATAAAAATGGAGTCACTACTAGAATCAAAATTATAGAATATAAAAATTTGATGAATTGATTATGATACATGTTGAAATTAAACTTATTGAAGCTTATTGATGAGATACAATGCAAAGACACTAAAGTTTTTAGAATAGTGTTCAAAAGTGAAAAAGGCACCTTCCAACATGTATCTTTAATATCTCTTTGCAATAAATGTAGTAGATGCCAATTTGTCAAATATCTCAAATCCTAGCACATCCTTAGTAGAATGTTATAACATTAACAACAAAGGTAGTCTAACTATAGAAAACAACAAGCAAAGAGCCTTCAATCTTGAAATACTTACAACTCTTTACAAGAGTCCTTAGTAATATGGGTGACAAGAATTATCCCCGATAATGGTGCCAGTAAAGTGTTGGTTCCTAATTGAACACCTCATACACTTGGCCTTGCACACTTAAAGAAAATAGAAAACAAAGATGAAAAACCCACTAGAATGTCATTGTAGCTGGGGAAGGGTTTTGCATCAAGATTAGACCAAATGTATAAAATGACTGAGAGACACCTAAAAAGGGTATGGTTAGCTCCTTGTTACTTTTGGCTCTACTTAAACCAAGGAGAGAGGACCTACGGGTAGCTTACTCACATGGAGAGATCCTACAATTTAACCTCCATGAGGATTACTAAAAAACATGACATTTAATTAGGGAACAACCAAAATTGTACACTCCACCAAGGAAAGGTTGTCACATGGAATGCATAAATTCACTAGATCATACACAAGCTATTGAAAGACAAATTTGAATGTTATTTC
This sequence comes from Torreya grandis, assembly GCA_037957365.1. Classification (NCBI taxonomy): domain Eukaryota; kingdom Viridiplantae; phylum Streptophyta; class Pinopsida; order Cupressales; family Taxaceae; genus Torreya; species Torreya grandis. The sequence continues at coordinate 351,707 of JARHVA010002447.1, forward strand.
AACCTTCATTTGAAAGAATCTTCAACAACACAAGGGATAAATAAAAGATTGCAATGCTAGGGTTTAAAGCACAAAACATACACACGTGTTAATTATGTAATATTTATGCATCTGCTAGCAAATAATACTCAAGATATGTAAAGGGCATATTATTTGTAGGGTAGGATAGGGTAGGATGAGTTAGATGATTCTAAAAACTGGAAGGGAATTTTAATGTGCTAGTGGATTTCAATCAGTAGGGATTATTTCAACATTCATGCCATCACTTATTGCAAAGATGCATAACACTTTAAATGCCAACTAATAGAAATATCAAGAGTGTTTTTCACTTATTGGTGCCAGTGAAATTTAAATACCTCAATGATCCTTAAAATCTTAGAACATACACTGAAACTAGAATATAACCTACCTCTTCCCTTTGAATCTATAAACCTAGGGTGCCCTAACAAGTTATTCAAAAACATATTCCCAAATACAATGTAAAAAGGGATTTATAATTTAAATCTAAACCCAAGATGACAACCAATAATGAGCATAGAGTAAGATATATAATCAACAACATTTGAAAGACATATTATTTCACTTGATCAATAGAAAATAATAGAGAACCACAAACACTTTCACTAACTTTGTAAGAAAATATTAGACACATCAGTGTTTCAAAATGCTACCATGGGGACAAGCATGGTAGATTTGCTACATGTTGGATAGGGGAGACATATAAATATGTTATTAGAGATTGCTAATGGCTATACAACTACAACCACCTTAGCAAGAGAGATAAAATGCACACACCAGTGATCCCAAAATGTGGAAGAGCTTATACTAAGGAAGAACCAAAACCAACAACAATGATCACAATGACCAATGCAATGGATAACCAACCCCTTGAATAGAAGAGAAGAACTCTATTTATACAATTTCAAATCTATAACTATGGCTTTCAACTTTCAAAATTACAAAGATAACTTTCAAGTCTACCAAGATGCTTCCAACTAGAAAATATTCCCTTGCCATGCCTAAAATCTTCATGTAACTACAAGGAAAATGATTGTTGTAACTGCCTCAAGAAATGATGAAGACATGAAGCATATCCTTTTATTTTCATGGTGGGAGATGCATTACACATGAACTAGAAAGAGAATATCCATTTGAGGAGCCAAATATACTTTGTCCTCATGTGCAACTACCTAGAGATGATTTTTTGTTAATCGATGACAAATCTAGAATATTATGGACAACTACCTTTCTCCTATTCATACCAAAGAAAGTCCATTATCTTATGATTATGGAATTGGAATGTTCTTGATTTATGGCTGCTTAGAGATCTTCCTTGGAGTGGCTCCTCACCTTGATCTTGTAAACTTATAATATCTTTCCCATGAAGGAACTCAATCAAGAAAAGAAGATGAAGAGTATAAAACTTAGGTTATGTTTTCTTTTTCCTTTTTGAAAATACCTCTCTCATTCATATCATCGATCTACTGGATGCATGATTGACCATGAACCATTAATTTTCTTGGTCGATCATCAAGGGCTTGACACTTATCCTCCTCATATCTCCTCAAAGGATCTTATATTGCTTTGACTCTTTGCTTACCATCACATTTTGTTTAGATAGGTGAATACACTTCATTAGATCATGATCTGAGTGGTAGAACATCATTGGATACTATCTACACTCAACCCTAAGGTTGTGACATTTGGCAGCCCCATGGGATTTCTATGTCCCTTTAAAATTATATTTATTATATTGAGAACTATCACACCATGTGGTAACATCTCGCTAGATATTTGGCACTATTAAACTATCAACTATCCACTCACATTGTTGGATCTTCATAACATGCTCAACATTTTAATCATGCCCTATGAGGTCAACACTTGTTATGCCTGCATTGGTCCTGGGTTCATTTGAGTATTCAAATTTGATCATGCACTGTCTGATCATCCTACTTCATGTTAATGTGCAATGTATATTTGAATTCATTTAAACTCAAATAGATACTTTACAAGGCCTAAAATTAATGCTCACATGACTATCTTGGAACATTTGAACCTCAATGGCTACCTTTTATGGTTTAAAGTTGATATCTAAACACCTGCCAATGATGCCTACAATCCCATCACCTATGCAAATTCAAAAATTTCATCAAGACTTTACTTATCATATCTTTTGTCTTCAACATTCCTACTTTCACTGACCCTTTGGTCTTTAGAATAATTGTCTTAGGCTTTTTGTCTTCAGCTTCTCTATCTTCAACACAATTGTCCCACAACAATTTTTTTGAGCTTTTAACTTTGGCACTTCTATTCCTAGGCCCTTTATTTATTAAGAGAATCATTTTAGACATTTTATCCAAAACAATTTCCCTAAAGAAATTGACCTTTACACTTTTCTTGGAAAACTTGAGTCTTTGGCATTTTTTCATCATCAGGATAATTGTTTCAGACATTTTGTTCAAAATATTTTTGTTGTAAAAATTGAACTTACCATTTTATTTGAAGAAATTGAGCTTACACTTTTGCCAAATAAAGGAATGCTTGAAGGGTAAGTGCCCTTCAAAATTTTTTCCATGGACAAAATGTCCAAAGCAAATAAGGACTCTCCATTTTTTTGAAGGAATTTAAACTTATATTTCAGGTTTTTTTCTATAAGCAAAATGCCTAAAGGGAAAATGCCCTTCAGACTATTTTCTATGGATAAAAAGTTTGAAACAATTGGAACTTACACTTTTCCTAAAGGAATTGGACTTTGATCTTTTGCCAAAAAAACAGACCTTTGCACTTTTGTCGAAGAGTAAGTGCCTTTCAAAAATTTTGCACAAACATTTTGGCCAAAACAAAATAAGATTCTACATTTATTTTAGGCTTTTTACGTGGGTAAAATGCCCGAAGGACAAGTGCCCTTCAGAATTTTTTTCATGGATAAAATGTTTGAAAGAAATGACCCTTTAGATTTTTTGTGAAACTTTTAGATTGATGTAAATGGGACTTGGCCAAGACATTGAATTCCTTTGGAATTTTTTTAGTAGATAAAATTTCTGATGGAAATAAGTCTTCATACTTTTTATCTAATAAAAAATCAAAAGACCTATTCGAGTCAGACATTGTGTTCGTGCAAAAATCCTAAAAAAGTATAAGGGAAATACACATTCACCAAGCAAAGACCAAATTAGGACTTAACCAATTTTCACATGAACTTGACCCTTAACATGAACATTTTGAGAGAAATTTTTTAGCTAAAGACTTGGGCATTTACATTTGACAAGAGCCCAATTGCTTTAGTGCAATTTTGGGCACAAAGACATTCCATAACACCTTATGTCATCTCTTATTTACATAATCTTCATTTATTTAAACATGACCAAAATTATATTCACATAAAATTTATAAAATCCCCATATCACGATAACCAACAACAATTAAAAATTGAGCCCCATGAATCCATAAAGGAGGAAATTTTAATTTTAATACATTGTAGGTCCACCATGAAGTCATGAGACTTTATAATGTACATGCAATGTCTATATACAACTCCCATAGATCAAAATGGAAACCCCTAAATTGAATTAGGTAAATACAACTCAATAAATAAACCCATAGTCAAAAAAATTGGAATAATAATGTTTTAATAGGGTTACATGTCCATTATAACTCGATGGCATAATACCAACAACGTAGATCAAAATAATAACCTATAGGAGAGTAAAGCCTCTTTACCTTGTAGGTTGTGGAAGGCCACCATAGGAGAAAATCCATTAATTCCATGCATTCTCCTCACTTATATTAATTTTTTGCCTCTTTTAAGGAGCCATCCCTAGTAATTTACCCCCACCGTGGCTTCCCAAAAATTACCATCATTCCTTTCCTTGCCTAGCTCTAACTTTACCTGTCAACCCCTCTTTAAATTAATTAATGTTTGCTAAGTCTTGCTAAGATGGTTACATCATGCACCTATCAGGATAATGCACACAACTAAATAGAGACAAATCAAGCTGGTGGAGTGGGAGGAAGATCCAAAATGAATATTTTAATTATCAACCCTTTTACCAAGATCTTGACATAATAATTATGCATAATGAATTAAGTCAACCCATGTAGGGTAATAGGATAATGACCCCAACATGAAACCATTATCACCATGGTTACATTAAGATTTATGTGGATTATAAGTCACAAATACCACAAAAAAATTCTCCAAGTCCAAGCAATAACACTCAGCTTGTAATATTAGTTAAGTCATATTAATTTAGTAAAATAATAATACTGAGGTTAAATAATGACAGTCACATTCATGACATCCACAAGGATTATAAAATAAAAACTAGCATTGCCAACAATATTAATAAAAAATGCCAAGGTGATTACAAAACATCAAAGATATAGATAAACACTAAATTACCACATATGTGATGACAACACAAGTAATCCCACACAATGTTAAAACACACAAATAAAAGAAGAAATATCATGAAATCAATCAATAAATAGTAATAAGTAAAATAGTGATGGCTTAGGAATTCTACATGGCTTATTTACATGTTAGGATCTCTTCAAAATATTCATAACCTCTTCATTATTTACCCAAGCTACTAAAAATCTACCACCTGTGATCTAGGAATTTGACTCAAGAGAGGATGGTTAGTATGGTGTTAGTTCCAAAATGAAAAAAAAAAATGAAATAAACAGACTATAGCATAACATCTCTAGGCCTATATAATAGGGAGATCTTAGTTAACAATCATGAATTAAGCACACAAATAAAATTGAAAAAAATCTCTTTTACCTTCCTTGGATGCTCTAAAATGCTTGTTATGGTGGCTTGCTCAACTTGTGCTCATGAAGTCCTTGGCAATGGAAGTTTGACAACCTCCATCTCTCCTTGGCATCTTTGGCTTATGGCTTGGCTTGGATTGGAATCAATTTGGCATGTTAACACTAGTTTCATGAAGCTTTTGGAACCAATCTTGCATTATAACATTTCACAAATTAAGCTTAGACATGATGTTGTGAGGCCTCCTATTTATAGATTTTTGGATTTAATCAGAATCAAGTTCAGCCATCCATCTCAAGATTGATATGTGTGATTAAGGATTAATTCAATTTTTGGAATTAAGTTTGTAATTATCCTTATCATTGCATTGGAAGAAGGGGCAATTAAGAGGCATGGAGGGCATCATGGAAGGCATTGATGAGACATGGAGGGCATGAATCCTGCTATTTGTGGCATTTATGGCTTAAGGATGTCTTCCCAAGAAATGAGGTCACTTGATGATGTAGATATTCAATATTCATTTCCAAAAATAAGTATTCAACAAGTTTTCGTGGAATTTTTGATTAGGCCTTGATTTGGGTTAACTAGCTCTTAAGCATGATTAGACACCTTGTGCACAAAATACCCAAATTGATCAGAATGCCTTGTTATTAGTCTTAAATTTGACTAGATTAGAATTGGAAGTCTACGTCAGATGAATTATATGCGTATTCCCATTTAGAATGTTTCTAATAAAAAATAACAAAGGTACATGTCTTGTGCAAAATATTTGATAGGAAAGAGTAGTCCAGAACACATGGGTGCAAAATTGGCATTTTGACTCAAAATGAATTGATCAAAGTTATCTAGCCCATAAATTGAATTGTCCCATTTAGGGATACCTTATCCAAAATCAACACTTTAATATGTTAGTTTCACATCATTTAGCATGTTTTAGTGTTTTTAGGCCAAATTGTGCATTTTGGGTAGAAATTGGTCAAAATCCTAGTTAGAGGTTATCGACAGCCAATTTTAGGTGTCTATAATTTGCCCCTATTTGGGAAGGTGTTACAAGCTATAAGTACAGTAACATCTTCTCAAATAATAATAAATGGCTTGTATGCCAAAAAAGAAGATAATGATGGTCGAAGAAGAATGCACCAAATATTTTTTGGGAAGCCTATAATGATGCCTCCTTGAGAGAGTGGTCATCACATTTGTTGATGGACGGTCCCTCAAAAATAAATAAGAATAAAGGTGGAATTAACCCATGGTTGAGATTAATCCAAATGAGAAAATGCTTGCATGCATTGATGTAAAAAAGATGTTTATTTGCCTAAAGGTGGTTATAATTAGGAATAAAAGTCCAAATAATGATTTGCCCATAGGTAGTTATAATCATGAAAATGACCTAGATTGGCAAAAGATGATTGTGTCCTAGGTAGGGCTGATTAGCAAGCATAACTCAAGGATATAACCTAGAATATAAATTAAATATGAGTGGGCACAAAATGATGAAAGAGATGAATAGAGGAATGAGATTGATCAATAGAATGATTCAATTATACTTGTCAATAAAGAGATGCTCATCCTGATTAACAATGATACAACTAGAATGGTCATTGGGTTAATTTAATCAAGGGTGGGATGGAAGGATTTATGAAGGTGCCAAGGAGAAAATTCTACAGCTCCATTGATTGTAAACCTTCATGACACTAATTTTTGATATAGAATGTGATGGTAGGCTTTATGATAAAAAACCATGAAGACTTAGTATGCATTAGGACTGACTCCTAATCTAATAAACACTTGAAAATAATGCACCAATGATAAAGAACATGATGACAATCTTGACATATAAATATGGATAGACTCAAGAATAATGTGCATAAGGAATCACCCAATGAACACATATAGATTGAATCAAGGCAACAGTACTAAAAACAAACAAATAGGCAACTAAATAAACAAACAAAAAGGCAAATAAATAAACAAACAACCTATAATAAACAAACAAACAAAAAGCCTGAAAGCAAAAGAAAGTGTCTTAAAAATGACAATGCCCTAGTTAGGTGGATCAAGGATAACTGACTAGGCTTAAAAAAGATAAATATTTTTGTATTTTTGAAATATTTTAATTTTTTTAGAATTTTTGAGGTATCTTAACATGTTAGAGAATGACAAGATACCTACTCTCAAAATGGTGAGAGCATTTAGCTTAAGTTACTCACAAAATAGTGAGAGCATATGGAAAGGGGGACTGAGGTGACCTTAACATGAATTGAGCATGACTCATATAGTCTTAAAATAACGTCAATTCATGGTAATTCCATCCACACAAAAGATAGAGAAAACTAACTAGGTCCCAACAGGTTATCAAATCTGGCAAATGGCTAGTCAAATGAAAATAATGAAGGCAAGGTGATGTGATAATGCATGATAAACAATTGTTTCCCCTAATTTTCCCATAAGTAGTTATAAGTAAGATACAAAAACATAGGTTAATGATACTAATTTGCCCATAGGCAGTTATAATTAGTAGCAAGACTAGTGAGTTATTGATTTGCCCATATGCGGTTATAAGCAAGTTCATATAAATAAACTTGATAGGATGAAAGATATCTTGCCAGATCAATTGTCACAATACTTTCATAGACTATAATTTAAACATAGATTGGATTTATTGTTGAAACTTTATTGGAATCCCCCCACAAAAGGTGTGAGAAGAACCAAATAAACCAAGATCAAAACAAGATTGGATAGGGTGACTAAAAATAGGCTTTGGTCTAAATAGGAATGGAATGATAGGATGGCATGGTATTTTCTATGGATAATGATGGTTTTTAATATATTGGATAAATGGTAAGAGGATTTCCCCTAAGTGACGGGGTAAATGGTTGGGTACTTTGACAGTGGCAAATGGATATGTAACAATGGCAATGGCATGGTACATGTTTTTGGCCTGGGTATGGTAAAATGGCATATGATTCTATTATTCTTGTCGAGATGGAAATGTGCATCCTAATCAACAAATGATACAAAAAAATACTTGATCATGTTAATTGCTAGCCCACACCTTATATGAATAACTGCTTTGTCAAAAATGGCCTATAAGTTTGGTTACCAAGAATGCTTTTGTGATCTTTATTGGTCATTGATTCTGATTCATTCAAGTGTTGAGACAAGGTATCCTTGTAGCCTTTATAAAGGAAAATTAGACCATGGATGGTAAATAGGGACAAATAATGGATGGTAGGTTTGACTATGAAATTGAATGGTAGATGATAATGGAATATATAATGGTGGGGAAACAAATGAAGATCAGGACTTTTAGTCACAAGTAATGTTTTTGATGCCAGATTTGATATAATTCTGGTTGTGGTGGGGTCGAATAATTTTTCTCTCGATAGGACCACCATATTTTTTTGTTGTTTGATCTTGGGAGTAACTACCATTTGATTAGGCTATAGATTAGAAGCTATTTTGATTTGATCTTTGATTTTATCTTCATCAAGCAGTGAATAAATTTTGTGCTCAGTTAATAGTGCCTCAAAGAGGTTTTCAACAATGAATTTGTCTTGATTGTCCTATAACACCTTTGATAAGGTTTCACTAATGAACATTTGCTTTTGACTTTGATTGTCTTCTAGCACTTTTGAAAAAGTATCACTAGAAGAGGTTGAGTTTGATCTTTGCTTATCCCCTAACACCTTCAAAAAGGTATCACTAGGAGAGTGTTCTTCTACTACATGAATCTTGTCTTAGCCTTCTTTCTCTTTTTCAACTACTATGTCACCATAGATGTAGTTCAACAAAATGTGATTTTGTTAGTCTCAATCGACACTTGTGAGAGATGGAATGTCAATAAGATGGCTATATTGGTTGATTGTAATGACCTATGGAATGGTAATAGAATGGGGAGGGGCTACATAATCCTCATAGAATATACTAGGAGAATTTGTGTTGATGCTAAAGTACTCATAATCAAAAACCATAGAAGGATCACAAATGTATTCAAATTGATTAGTGAGGCATGCATAACCAATGTTGTAACAGTCATGAACATATTCTTCTTCTAAATCTGATTCTAACTCAAGGGACTATGAATCTGATGTCATAACTAATGTTGATTCTAATTTTGATGCTAAATTTGATGTCAATTCAAGAATAAAACCTGACTCTAACTTTGATTCTTCATCTAATGGGTACTCTGTTACAATGATGTCTTGTTGAATTCTTGGTTTTGGATAAGTAATAGCTTGTGATGGCACAATGGGATCCACAAAACTAGTTTGTTAAAGTGAGACTGCTCTAGGATGGAAAAAAGGTCAAAATACAACTCCTCAGAGACTGGCTTGTCAATAGGAGGCTCTTGAAAAATATGCACATGGTCGAGGTAATGATTTTCCCAAAGGTGATTATAATCATTAAGAAGTGACTCAATAAAGATTGGCTCATCAAAGTGAGACTCCTTGATAATTGGTATATGATCAATAAGTGATTCATCACAAGTTGACCTATCATAAATGGTTGATTCAACAAAAATATCTTGGATTGGTTGGTTATCTTGGCTTTGGTTTCCAATGAGTTGGAAAATACCAATTTTAAACACAACTTGGTCTTCATATGATTGGATGGGTTGAGGTTTGGTTGGGATTGGTACTAGATGAGGAATGACTTATATTTAGATAATGATAGGGTATTGGGGAGCATGATTGCTTGCATGAGCCAAAGGACAAAGTTTTGAGATGGTAACGATAGGGTGTTATGGAGCATGATTGCTCACACAAGCTAAAGGACTAGGTCTAGGAATGGTAATGGTATTTCTTGGATATTTCAGAGCTTGATAGCTTATACAATCCAAAGGAGGGTTAGGGGTAGTCGATGATCAGATAACAAAAGGATGTCATGAAACTTGATTGATTGTATAAGTAAAAGCATCTAACTCTTCCTCATAAACCATATCATCCCAATCATGAGTTGGATCATAACTAGTTCTTGATTATGTTCCAAGTACTAATTTTTGAAAAGAGGGTATGGATTCGTATCCCAAACAACATTATCTGGAGTTAGGTCTTCAAAGTCATCTTCACAAGCCTTTTCATACCAATCAAGGTCTTGAGTTGGATCGTAAGTTTCTTCGTGACTTTATTCTCATGAATGATTAATATGAGGTAGATATAAATCTATGTCACAAACCATATTAACATCATTGGTGTCTTGACAAAAGCCATAAAAGTTATTTTGTGCAATCATTCTATCATAATTCAGATTGTAAGTGACTTCACCATAAGTGTAGTTAGACATATCCACATAAATGATGAAAGATCTAAAAAAAAAAGGCTTAGAGTTTTACAAACTCTAAAAAATTATGTCCAAAGGACAAATGGTTTAGACTTAGTTTAACTTGGTCGAACGGGTGGAGTTGTATCTCCAATTTGGTTTAAAAGTGGAGTTATATCTCCAAAATGGTTTGTGCTAAGATTTGGCATAAAATAATCTAACGTCAAATGTCTAATTGTCAAATGTCATATGCATCAAAGGTCAAGCATCTGAATAAAAACCATCATGTCAAAGGTTTAAGTCAAAGTGATTCAAATAAGGTCTAAACTAGGAAAGGGAAAAGTTGAGTTGCTAGGTCTTTTGTCCAAACATGGAGTCAAAAGCTAGGCTCAAACAAATAGGCATGATGTGATTTGATTTAATCTAAAAGGTTTGGAAACAAACATAAACCAACACACAAAATCAAACATAAACATGATCAGTTGGCATAAGGCATAAGATAAATGGCTCTTTGAGAAAAACTATGCTTTCCAAAATAAAGGCACAAACAATGATAAGGATAGGCATTTAAACAAACCATCAATAGTTTTCAAATTTGGGTAACCAATTAATTGAAGTTATGCAACCCAAAAGAGAAAGATCTATGTATTAAACCCATGAATTGAGGCTTAAACAAAAATCAATCAATGTTTGGATCCAAACTTGACAAGGCTAATTGAAAACTCAATGTTAAAAACTAAGATTTTAGCAAATAGGCTAGACAAGATTGGAAAACATGACAACACAAGACAATGGTCCAAATGGTATACACAAAATGGTTTGAAACAAATGGTTTTTGATATAATGGTAAACAAGTCTTGAAATAAATTGAGCAACCTAATAACATAAGCATACTTGAATATTGTGTTCAATACTATGTTTCAAAGACTCAAAGGCAAAATGGTGAGACATGATTTGGACAACATAAAACTACCCTCTGCAACTCAAATGGCACACACACAAACAAGTTTAAAAAAAAATTCAAGGCATAAGTGTGGTGTAAAATGGCCAACATAATGCCTCTTTAGACAAAAGAGTGACATATAGAAAAAATGGTTTTGACATATTTTATACACAAAAAAATAAGTTTTAGTCTCAAAAACACCAAGTAAGATAAATGACAAAGAATACACTAAGTATAATCATTCAAATCCTAATAAGGGTATGGCATGTGAGGTTGACTAAACTATCAAGTTTTGAATGTCACTAGGGGAATCAATTACACAATGACTTTCATCCCAAATAGTGTAAAATAAAATCACAAATTTTAGGTTTGTATCACTCAAATTATTGCAAAATGGTCTAGTCCTTTTTGCAACCACTACATCCTACTATTCGCTCAATGTAGTGCAATGTCCAAAGTGCCACTATGTCCCATGTGCAACTCTAAAGGAGTCAAATGAAGTCAATGCTGGGAGATGAAACCCTAGGTCAAAGCTTCCCTAAAGAATTTGTGGGAGGGGATGAATTCCCCCTCGCAAGTCAAGATACATAAATAAATAAAGCATGAAAGTAGAAAGACTCTAGGGTCACTTTCAAGATCACCCAAACTTTGACAAGTTTTTGTGGAGTGCTTTAGATGACTTTCTTTCTAATCCTTGGACTAGGATAATTGTAATAGGAATGACACTTTTGATTTCAAAGGTTCCCTATAGGGGATAAATGGAAGAGCATACACACAACATTCCTCTTTTTACTAAACAAGATCCAATTAAACAACTATTTCAAACAAGAATTGAGAAGTGTGCTAAATTTTAAACCCAAATAAAATGTTTGGTGATGTTCATTTGACCCCTTGATCTTAATTGCAAACTTTGAAAAACATTCATTAAAAACACCTAAATTCTTTGTTAAACACCAAAACAAAGTTTCTAATCAAAATTTAAGCATACAAAGGTGATTTAAACATGTTTAGAGCAAATTTTAAACATGGTCCTATAATAAAATTGTTAGCATGTCCTTTAGCTTTGAAGCCCTTTTGAGTTTGAAACAAGAAACTTTGAAAACATAGCTCCTGGGTCTATGTTTTTGAAAAACATAGTGACCAACATCAGTCAATATCACTGATGTCAGTTATGAGCAATCTAGATCTAACTGATGTCGATTCTGTTGACCGACGTTGGTTAAGTCAGGTAATTGATGTCGATATTTATGCCAACATCAGTTATTGTGTAAAAACTATGGCAACCAGAAATGAAAAAATAAAGTTAGAAAATCAATTTTCAAGAGTTTTAAAGGCTCAAATGAAAATTTTAAAGTTTCAAAAGTTTCTCCTTCAGGTGTAGGATATGTCTAGTCCCACCGGGCGTATATTATGTGATCTAAAAATTTGACTCAAAAGAGGATGGTTAGTATGGTGTTAGTTCCAAAAAGAAAACAAAATAAAATAAACACACTAATAGCATAACATCTCTAGACCTAGACACTAGGGATAGCTTAGTTAATAATCATGAATGAAACACACAACTAAAATGCAAAAGAAAACTCTTTTACCTTCCTTGGATGCTCTAAAATGCTTGTTGTGGTGGCTTGCTTAGCTTGTGCTCATGAAGTCCTTGTCAATGAAATCTTGACAACCTCCATCTCTCCTTGGCACCTTTGGCTTGTGGCTTGTCTTGGCTTAGAATCAATTTGGCATGGTAACACTAGTTGCATGAAGCTTTTGGAACCAATCCTACATTATAACTTTGCATAAATTAAGCTTAGAAATGATGTTGTGAGGCCTCTTATTTATAGATTTTTGGATTCGATCAAAATTAACCTCAACTGTCCATCTCAAGATTGAGATGTATGGTTGAGGATTAATTCTATTTTTGGAATTAAGTTTGTAATTATCTTCATCATGGAATTGGAAGAAGGGGAAATTAAAAGGCATGGAGGGCATAAATCTTGATATTTGTGGCATTTATGGCCTATGGATGTCTTCCTAAGAAATGATGTCACTTGATGATGGATATATTCAATATTCATTTCCAAAAATAAGTATTCAACAAGTTTTTATGGAATTTTTGATTAGGCCTTGATTTGGGTTAACTAGCTCTTAAGCATGATTAGGCACCTTGTGCACAAATTATCCAAATTGATCAGAATGCCTTATTATTGGTCCTAAATTTGATTGGATTGGAATTGGAAGTTTGTGTTAGATGCATTAGATGCATATTCCCATTCAGAATGTTGTCAAAAATAAATAACAAAGGCACATGTCTTGTGTAGAAGATTTTATAGGAAAGAGCAGTCTAGAACATGTGGGTTCAAAATTGACATTTTGACTCAAAATGAAATGATCAAAGTTAGTTGGCCCATAAATTGCATTATCCCATTTAGGGATACTCTAGCCAAAATTGGCACTTGAATATGGAAGTTTCACATCATTTAGCATGTTTTAGTGTTTTTAGGCCAAATTGTGTGTTTTGGGTAGAAATTGGTGAAAAGCCTAGTTGGAGGTTATCAACAACCAATTTTAGGTGTCTACACCACCAAGTCTAGCTCATGTACCTATCCCTTCAATCACCAAATATGACATCAATAACATCTAGATGATAAAAAATAAATATAAGATAATAACATAATTCTAAATTAAATAGAATAAAAGCATCATACAACTGAATTAGTGTAATCATCTATAACAATAATGGTCCAGAACATAGCCAATAAACATGATGTTAAAGTATAATTTTTGAAACAACTAATGTCTGAAATAAATAGGCAGCTACGATCAATAATCAGGTCAATATCAATGTCTCATATATCAACTAGAATGTACCAACTAGATAGGTTCATAATTGTACTTAGTTGGTTTACTATCGCATGTAGATATAGGCTAAAATAGACTGGACCATGATCCTAAAACAATCTTCAGATCCTAGAATTTTACATTATGTGACCTCAGATGCTTGCATCAGATCTAAACAATTGTATTAATGCATGCATATGATCTAGATCTAGGTGTCCTATATGAAATTTTGAGTAAATCTAGATGTGACCAATTGAAATAATTATTCCATGGATATTAAGTAAAGACAAACTCAATCTTGTGAATCGAATAATGTGAGATATTTAGACACCAAATGGATATGCATCCTTTATGAAATTAACATTCAACCTTGATGGAAACTTAACATATCAAAAGATACATGATGGGCAAAATATTTTGAAGGTAAAAATATTGACTTTATTTTACGTGTTTTTTGTCCTTATATTAAATATGTACTTTAATAACTTTACATTTTAATTTTTTAATGATCCAACATATATTTTCATTAGTGTTAAGAATGAAATCTTGTAATATTCCCCCTAATCTACTAATAACACTATATCAACTTTCTAATTTTGAGGTATTATTCAAATTTTCCTTTTAACAAATTTTGTATAGAATATTAGAGTAACTTGCATTCCTAATGTTGATTGTAAAACAGGTAGTTACAATCAAAATAGATATTTAGGGAAAGGATTGATTAGGATAAAATTAATATTTCAAATATAGTTTACAAATTTGAAAAATAACTTCTTACCTCTTTCATGGAATCCCAAGTCCATCTACTATTACATTTGGTTGATGATATTTAAATGGAAGGTGTAGTAAATACATGATGGATGTTTTAGCTAGAGAGGTATATAAAGAACTTAAATGGGGTTGTGAATAAATTAGTACATCTGGAAGGATCAAACATTATATTCATGAATTCTTTTCTACATATTAGAATATCTCCATGAGAAATTTCCAAAGATACCATGCATTTGGGATGCTAGACATGGAAATGATAAATTGGAGGAAAACATGCTTGGGAAATGGAAATTGACCAATCTTAGTGTGAATTTATATTCAAAAAATCATTATAACATATATGATCAATATCAATTTAATTTTTTTCATTATATTATTTACATATTTGATTATTATAGAGTCATGATGATAAAGATGTCCTAAATATTTTCATATTCTTAAATACTTTAGAAATGGTTGTGTGGTTTGGAAAACATGAAGAAGAGAAAGTTTGGCATGAAAGTTGAAGGATTGATTGGATAAGATAGTATTAATGACAAAAACTACCTCTTGAATTAGAATACATGTCTAGATCATTCCATTATTCATTGGATGTGTTCATATTTAGAAACTATTCATGACAAGAATCCAAGTAGTGTAACAAAATTGGCACTAGACATTGTGTGAGAATGTGAAAAATTATTCAGTTGGAAAAAATATTTATATATAAATTTTAATTTTTTTTATAATAATAATAATTTCAAAACTAATATGAAATACTATAATTGAGTAATAATTATGCAATGTGGCCAAAGAGAAAATATTTCCATGTGGGAAAATTCACAAAAGAAGGGTTAACTATTGTTTTAGAGGTGCAATTCTTTTTGAATAGGCCAGTAGAGAAAGTGCAAGTGACAAGTATATGGTCCAAGGGAGATTAGACTAAGTTAGGAAGATAGAATAAATAATAAAACTTGATTATATAAGTTTTAAAATATTTATGTTTAAGTACATACATGGTACCTTTATACTAATAACATGTTTTTTCAAAATGGATGTTAATGGCGATATTTATTTAACTGATTTTACTAGACCACTATGTGAAGGGAAAGAGTCATATGCATTTCCTCAACATTATAATACATATTAATTACAATTACATTTATACTAATTTTCATATGATACCTATTACTTATTTATATCCTTTACTATATTTATGTCTACATAGATATTCTTCTATCATGATCTTGAGAAGCAGAATAATTCACAATATATATTGTAATGTTAGATAAGGATGATATATGTTATTGATTATAAAAATGATACACTATGATTTTGAGTAATTTTTTTGACATAAATGAATGAGATGACTCATATGAAAAATAACCTGAATAATAACTTGAAAATATTGATTATGTTGTTGAATATGATATAATTGGTGAAGTTGGAGATCATGATGAACAAGATGAAGCTGATCAAGTTGATGAAGATGAAGATGATCAAGTTAATGAAGATGAATTAATTGTCGAAGGTCAAGGTGATAGATAAAATTATGAGTGGAAATTTCAATAGGGTGGTATTTCTATAATGAATGTGATCTTTCAAGTGGTAGATATATAACAAGGAAAAGAAAGGGAAACTTAGTTTTAATCGTAAATGTAGGGTACATAACCATTGAATAGTTTAATGAAATAAATAAAGATCAAAATGAATAGTTTAAATTTAAATATGTTTTTTATTAATTATTTTAATATATAAAATTCTTATTAGTATTAATTAATTCCTAAATAATCTAATTACTATTTATATAAACATAGTTTCAATACAAATCTAACATGTACTAAATTTATGCAAAAAATAACCCAAAATGGTATATATTGAATTGGGAGAGGCCATATGTCCTCCCACTTTAGTTTCATTTTTAATTTTATTTTTAGAGAGAAGATCCTGAGAAACCAACATCAAGGAGGAAGAAACTAACAACCAAGGGAATGGAGAAAGGGTGAAACCAACAATTTTTTAGAGAAAATTAAACAAGGAAACCTAAAAAACAATAGAGGTATGTTATTGTAAAATTTTATTGTCCAAATTGTTTGAATTTAAAAAAATATATATGAAAAAAAATATTAAATAACTCTACAAAAACACATTAAATAGATTTGCAAAAAACCCTAGGAGGAAACCCATTTGAAATACACCAAGGAAAATAAAACTTATTTTAAATTTCATTATTGAATAATCTTGTAAACAACTTTCACATCAAGTAGTTAGCTATAGAAAATGAATTAATATGTGTTGATTCTAGTGATGGATTGTATAATGTGAAATACGGTTATATGATAGCTCTCAATGTTAACGTAGATGGTTTTCCTTAGCAAAAAATATGGGATATACATCTTATTCCAAAAATAATTTTTTTCTTTTAGGTGGCAGTGCAAAAATAAAATCCTCACCATTGATAGTTTTATGAAAAGAGGTTTCTAGATTATGAATAGATGTGTGCTTTGTCAAAAGTATGGGGAATCACTATATCTCTTTCTTTTAAACTTCCCATATGCTTATAAGACATTGAGAATCATCCTTTCAAAATTTTAAGTGTTTTGGGTATAGCCAACTTCTATTTTGGATCTATTCATACAATGGTAGCCACCTTTTTGTAGTGAAAGTCTTAAAAAGCTATGAATTTTTTCACTTCCCCATGTTTGTTGGGGAATTTGGTGGGAAATGAATCTTCAGATATTTCAGAATAAGATGTAACTTGTAAATAGAGTGACCTCAAGAATCATGAATTTCATCATAGAAAATTTCTTAGAAATTAAAAATAAGAAGAAGGAGAAGATTAAAGATTATGGAATCAAACCAAATACAAATTTGCACCTTGAAAATGAATAAAACTTAGAGATAGGTCAAAGGAAGATAGAGAGCAATTATGTTAAATGATCCTATCCATCCACAAGATGGTTCAAATTAAATTTTTATGGAGCTTCCTAAGGTAATCCAGTCTTGGGAGGAGAAGGTGGAATAATTAGAAATATAACATGGGATATTTATTTGTATCCAATGTGGGAAATATTGGAGTTCAGATGAATCATCTGGCATAAGCAAAATACGTCTTATGGGGAATCCAAGTAGCAAAAGAGATGAATGTAACTCATATAATGATTGAAAGAAATTATTTAAATATTGACAACTGCATTTCTAATAAAATTTATCTAAGATGGACTATAAATAATCTAATATTACATGATTTATTTATTCTAAAATAATTTTATGAGGTATCGATAACCCATGTGTATAGAGAAGATAATAAAGTGGCTAATTGGTTTACCAACAAAGGGGTCCTCAATGATGGATTTGAAAAATGGAAGAAAATTATGGAGATTCTTAATGAGGTTATCCAAGTAATGAGAGATAATAATATGAATAATAATTTAGATAGTTTGCTAAGTGAGACTACACAATATAAGGGGTTGAGTTTTTGGAAAGCAAAATTTGGTATGTTAATTTTCAAAAGTATAGAATATTTTAAACCCATATTCAAGATGAATAAGTGTCATGATAGAAGTAATATCTATCCACCTTACTCACTAAAAATAATTAACATACTGATCAAGGGAATAAATTATGAGACTCATTGGCATAAATAAATTTATATAAGGAAGTTCTTCAATAATAGTATCAAGCATGCCAAAATTTCTTTTGATCTTATTAATCATTTTGGATTGAACCACGACACTACGAGATAATTCATTATTATATGTTTGAGCTTAAATGTCTATCATGAGGTTGTAAGGAATGAAGGAAATATCTTAGATAGATATGTTACATTCACCAAAAAAGAGAGAATAGGGGTAAGGAGACTAGAAGGAGGGTAAATAAATTTATCACTTCACCAAACATGAGAGGAGATAGATTCATATTGAACCCATAACTCTAGAATGGTAAAAAAATAGACCATAATTAAGATAATTATTAAACATGAAAGATTAAAAAAACAATTTAAAATAATTATTAGATATGACCCATATTTATTAATTGAATTTGAAAAGTATTTGAATGTCTATAAGGTTACTATTATAGATATCTCATTTTTAGTGTTAGACGGAAGCATTGCTGAAGTCTCAAGCTTGAGCATGGAAGGCATCAAATATTATAAATAAAAAGGGAGAAAAAATAAGAGGTTTTGGATTTTATGTTAGGAAATGAGAAATTGATCGAGTTCAAAGGAGGATATCTCAAAAATTGAAATTTAGAATTTGTGGAAACAAATTATTCATCAGATAATTAGGTATGTCACTCTGGAAGGGAGATACAAATTTACTCTATCTTACCATTTTAATTTCCTGAATTATTTTAGACATAAAAAATTGATAAACATTCCATTTTATATGCTTATGTCTCTTTAGAAATTGGTTATTAATTTTAGACATGATAAATGTTTTTTACCTCTACATCAAGCTGCAATTTATCTTCTTTTCCACTTTGCCAAAGCCTAGGCCTTTGGCTCAATTTCTAACCTACAAATCAAGCTTATTGAAATTAACCCTTTAGAATCCTCTATTAAGCTTATAGATGGTGATGTTGTAAATACCCATAAAAAGTATAAAACCTATAAATATATATCTATTGTCATCCATCTCGAAGGAAATAATTCTATTAAAAATAATACCATAGGAAACCAATCTAAAAAATCTTCCTAGGTCTTGACATAGGAACCTAAAAATTTCAATGATCACATTGTTATTTCTTCCAATCAAGATCTAAATCTTACTTAATTTATAAATAAGGACATAGAATATAGGGAGATAATTTTGAAGGGAAAGATAGTTGAACAAATATTTTGAACTTGGAACAATAACAAGTTCTAGGTTCTAAAAAATGAAATGGACAAGGAAGATTTCTGAGAAAAATGGAACTACCTACCTAGAAAAAAATAGTTCCTTGGAAAGAAAGGTTAATATCAAAAAGGATTCCCTAAAATTCATGTTGAATAATATGAATAATAAATTAGATCTCTAAGGTAATGGATAAGAAATATTATAAGAATATGGCATTAAACAAGGAAAGAGGGGATTTAATAGAAATAATTGGGGATTTAAAAAGTAAAGTTTATTAGATGGAGGATAAAATGAGAAAAATATAAATTTAGAGTAAGGGTATCCAAGTATACATCAAAAAACTCATTTAAATTAATAGGGGTACTATAAAAAACTATGATGTTAGTATCACTATAATGTCAGATAGTCTTAAATAGAAAATGAATTATTTTTGGGAATCAAAGCTAGCAAAAGAATCAAGATGTAAGAGAAAGGAAAGAAAACTATTACAATGGAGGTGGATACTAAAACAAATAAAGACTACCTTAAATCATGTAGAGGAATGGTAGGTGGTCAAAGATCTATATGACTTAAGATCATCTTAATTTCATGCTAGGTTGTTTCTTTTTTGTCTTTTTACTATTGTATTGTGTAGATGATATTTTATGATTATATATCACCTCAATATTATACACATGACAAACTCAGACCTTGATTGTTCCTCTTAGTTATTTACCTTTAACATATCCATAAGTCTTGCATCTACTTTATATTCATACCCTTTGGCCTATATCTCTTGGTATAACCAATATTATGCTGATGACCCAAGTCTTATATCTTTCCCATAATGTTTAAAATGTACTTATCTTCTATCTCTATAAGTTTTGAACATGTACCTACTTTCCTTCTCCCTATAGTGCTAACATCTGGGTTAGATAGTAGCATTGATTATAATATCTTGTCCTAATGTAAGTTTCCATTTCCCTAAAATCATCTTAACTTCAAATGGCATGTATCCTTATGTTTGGATTAAGTTATTTATTATTAATTTTTACTCTAAAGGGATTGATATAAATTCAAGATCAACCCTCATTCATTCCTCACCTATAAATCTATCAAAATACCAAAGAGACCAAGGTAACTTATCAAAAACACTCTATCAAGCACTCAATTGAATAAACCTTCCATATTTCCATACTAGTTATAGGTATAACACATCTATATGTTTGAATTATGAAAGCAACAACCTAAGACCCTGATTTGCCAAGTCACAAGCTAGGTCACTATTGTAATTGATTTTCATATATTTTATGATTCACAGACATGCCAACAGAAAAGGGAGAACTACATGAATCTAAGGATTTATTATGGAGTATTGGCTATGTAGACATCACCATGTGATAGTAGGGTCTTTAGGGTTAGCTCGATAACATGTGCCCACTAACCCATTTTCCCCCAAGGTCATTATAAAGATGGAGAACTAGGGTTTTGCCATTTCATAAGGAGTGATAGTCTATGGCCTAAATTGAATGTACTAGAGCAAAGGTGAAGCAAAACCCAAAAGCATCTAGGTGGTTACATATTATTCTAGTAGGTATTCCATACAGGACACTAGCATCAAACCTAATAAAAACATTAATGTAACTATCCTAGGCTAATGTTACTGTCCAAAGTGCCATAAGTGTTAAAGTTAGAATTTGATGACAATTCTATAATATCCTTCTAGTCTTATTTTTTTATTCTTCTAGATCCAGAACTGCATTAGCATTAGAATAAGCTAATTACATCACTTCTTTGTCATTTCTATATTTAGCATAATTGTACTTTCCATATTTAGACTATCTCAACATAATAAATTTAGTGTATGCTTATATCTGAGTTTAACATGTAATTGGCCTGCTATAGATCTAATTATCACCCTTGTGCCATTTCATTTCTACATACCCATTTAATTTAAATTTAGGGTTAATGATAATCACCTTAGATCAACATTTTAGGGTTAAACATATAACTATTTTTAGTGCTTTGATACTATTGTTAGTGGGATTTTGGTTAGACATGTTTTGTTATTGTCTCTCGGGTTGATACTTTCCTACTTTTATTTTGATTTATGATTGTTTAAGGTTTGATTTCCTTTCAAAATCATTTTTTATCTCTAATAATTTTTTTAAAAATGTACTTAAATCTTCAAAACCTTATTGAAAACTTATACTAAAAACCTTATGAAAAACGTATAATAAAAATGTAGGAAAACATATTAAATAAACTTGAATAAAACCCTAAAATTGCGTAAAAGCCCCAAGAATTACATTTTGATGCTAAATTTATTTAAATCTATTAAAACCCCTCTTTTATTTCATATATTTGAATCTAATGCAAAATGTTTGATGTAATTCATGGTATCATTTATAATTTATTTAAGTTTACTTGCATATACCTTGAATGTAATATGTTGACAAAATTCACAATGTGGTTTCCTCTAATTTATCACATATTTTTGAATATTTTTGTCAAATTTAAAATATTTTAAATTAAATTTTACATTGTGATTCATTTTTAATCAAGAGATGCAAGTAACTAATCGCATGGGGAAAATGAGCATAAATGAGGTTACACATTTTTATTAGTATGTAGATGAAAAATCGCTTTGTATTGTGATCATTTACTATTATGTTGTTGTAGTCTATTAGAATGGATGCTGACTATAATAGATTGAAGGAATGTAGACCCTGAAATTAGATTTTATAGCATCATATGTACTATAAATTAAGGACCACTATGCAAGTTTAGAAGTAGGGAAAGCTCCTAGATGGAAAATTGATGCATTCTATGGGTTAGACATTACTCACTATAAACTTTTGAAATTTTTTCATACAATCATTTGATTTTCAAATATTATAATTAACTGTTTAACATAAATTTAACCTCAAGTTATTTAATATTTATTTAAATTTTGTCTTTGTAAGTAAATAACTAATCTATGATAATTAATGGCCTTGGCATTAAAAGATATGGTGAGGATGATCACGAATACAATAATTAGTCAATGCATGAACATGATACATAAAATGACTCAATAAATGATGATTGTGACAATATCATGATAGACGATGATATCATGTTGTAGTTTTTGTATTTATGTTTTGAAAGAGAGAATGCACAATTTTCACTCCCTATAATGTAATTATATACAATGAGAATGGTTTTATTTTCTCATTTACAACATTATTTTTTATGTAAGACAATCATGATATACATCATTTTCTCAACTAACAATATGTTTTTTGGTTAAATTATAATATTCTATATGAGAACAAATATATATATATATATATATATATGAAATAGAGATAATATATAATATTTTATTATAATATATATTTACAATGTATATTATAATAATCAAATATATTATATAATAAATATATATTTATAAATATTGAAATAAATATAATATACAATATTATATTATAATATATATTAATATAATTAAATATATTATATAATAAATATATATTTATAAATAATAAAAATTTAAATTTAATATAATTATTTTAACACACACATACACATATTTAAAATAAAATATAAGATAATATATTCATAAATATTGAAATAAATATAATATAAAATATATATTAAAATAATTAAATATTTTATATAATAAATATATATTTATAAATAATATTAACTAAAATAAAATATAATTATTTTAACACACATACACACACAAATTTGGTGTTTTTAGTCCCAAAATTTTTGTCGATGCATAATGTCAAACTAGATACTAGTGAAAAAAAGACACAAGTCTAACACAAAGTTGATCCCATTTACATTCCAAATTACATAAAACCTTGGTACAATTTGGACCACAACATGTGTGTAGAAAAAAATGTTTGGTCAGATTAAATTTACACTACCAAAGTCAATGTGATTTGTGTATACACCCAAATTTGGTCAAGAAAACACAAATACTATATCTTTTGTGGATTTTATATTTATAAGCTTCTAATGTTTAATTAAGATCATATTCACACATATTGTCTTAGTCTTATGTATTTTTTTATCACTCTTTCCTATTGATTTCACTATCTTTTTAGAGTCTTAGTCTCCCATGTTAATCCTTGTTAGAGTCATAGGGATCCTTGGTCTTCTTGCATTTTCATTTTTCAATTTCTTTGAGTTTGGACATGAACACCATAATACGATAAGAACACACCTTATTGTTGTCCCTCACATGTTTCAAGACTCTTTTTTATTCCCATTTATTTTGGGTCTCTTTTTATGACCATTTTAACCTTCTTTGAGTCAGTCATGATGCAATTGATTTTTAAAATCTAAAATTGGGAGTATTCTATTTAAAAGGTTCCTTAAGGCATTTTACATCTATCACTTATATTTTAACACTATCATAATAAAGAAAGTAAATACACAATAATCCCAATATTTACATTTTATATGAATTTACACAAATCACATATAGATTACATGCTTGACCAAGAGGAGGGCCTAGATGAAGATAATTTTAGATACATATCATGTTTGATCCAATTATTTGCATTTCATAAAGGGAGAACTACTTCAACTCGAGGTCCCTATTATTGGGGCTATGTAGGAAACGTTTAGTGCATTAGGGTTATGAGAATAACTTGGCCATTTCCACTTCCCCATTTTTACCCTTTTTATATTTGATCTATGTTTTTTTCATGTGATGAATTAGGGTTGATATTGTATATATACCAATCCTTTTTAAAATATAGTTCATAGATCACTTAGGCTAACCATAAGGATACATTTAATTTATAAATTAGATGAATTTTTAGCATTGTAAACTTAGTTGGATCAAGGACACTTACATCAACATTGGCATCTGGTTGGGATGAAAGTGTTTGAGAAGTTAAAAAATAGGTCTAGGTCCAAAGTTGACAAATAAAAATAATGATTAATTTTAGAGCATTTTGAAAAATATAGAAGGCTTAGTCATTGGAATAACATATGGTCAAACTAAGAGATAATAAATTTGGTACAAACAGATAGTAGATGATAGCCTTTCAACATCAGGAAAGTCTTATGACTGAAAGGTACAACTATGATAGGTATTTCCAAGTATACAAGACTAGGATGCTATATAATTCAGATTTGATGTCTACATTAGTAAACATCAAGTTACAAATAGAAATGTCTACCTTAAACCCTTAATTCATGAGTTTCAAGAATTATGAAATGACATTATGATGTATGGCCTTTCAAAACCAAAATTTTAGAAGCAATTCACCTATCATGATATCTTATGTTAGTCTATTCATGATTTTATTAGGATGGTTTTTTGTTCAAGTATTTATTATATGTTAAAGTTTTAAATAATGGGGGACAAAAGTGGTGGCTTAAAGTGATATTTTTTAAAATATCAAAATACTTGAACTTGGAGAGACATTTAAAGACACTTGGACAACAAATTTTATGATAACATAAGAAGATAAAGTTTGACATTATGAATGTAGTTTATATATATATAAAATACATGTGTATGGACACACTTTTTTAGAGTAAATGAAAGAATTTTTGTATGAAATTAAACATATAAATAAATAAAATGTTGAATATTGTTGAGATTTATTTTTTAATTTTTTCAAAATATATATGTTTTTTTAATAATTTTACAAGTCAAGAAATCTAGAAAATTGAAACTGCAAATGTACTAACATAACATTTTGATTTTAACTACACACACATATATACATACATACATACATATATAGATATAGATACAAACACACACACAAATATATATATATATATATATATATATATATATATATATATATATGTATATGTATATGTATATGTATGTATGTACATATGTACGTATGTATGTGTGTGTGTGTGTGTGTGTGTGTGTGTGTGTGTGTGTGTGTGTGTGTGTGTGTGTGTGTGTGTGTGTGTGTGTGTGTGTGTGTGTGTGTACACACACACACATACATACATACACACACACACATACATACATACATACACAAGAAGATAAAGATTGACATTATGAATGTAGTTTATATATATAAACTACATGTGTATGGACACACTTTTTTAGAGTAAATGAAATAATTTTTGTATGAAATTCAACATATAAATCAATAAAATGTTGAATATTGTTGAGATTTATTTTTAAATTTTTTCAAAATATATATGTTTTTTCAATAATTTTACAAGTCAAGAAATCTAGAAAATTGAAACTGCAAATGTATATGTATATATATGTATGTACGTATGTATATGTGTGTGTATGTACACACACACACACACACACACACACACACACACACACACACACACACACACACACACACACACACACACAAACACACACACACACACAACCAAGGATGTGTAGATTTTGGAGTTATAAGTTTTACAAAAGGTTTATCAATGATAAAATATATTAAACTATTTGTAATGATTTATTCATGAACTTTAATGAGGGATGATTTTTAAAAATTAATAAATTATTAAAAATAATGATTTAATATTAAAAAAATATATTCATAAACTACAATCACTTTCATATAAATAATATGTATTTATGTATGTATATGCAAATTTTAAAAACATAAATAAATATGCCTACTCAAATGTGTCCTCAAAGATGGAAAAACATATAAATTTAGAATTGTCATGTTGGTTGATTAATGACAGGTTTGTGGACTAGGTTAAGATCTTCCAAGCCTAAATACAAGGCAATTTTGGAGGGAAACTCATGAATTTAAAAGCTATTAGATTTAGAAGAGTTTACATCCTTTATAAAGGGTGCATTCCTTTACATAAGAGTCTACACCCTTTGTAAATGGTGCACACAATTTACAAAAGGATGGATGACATTTTTAAAGGGCACACACCCTTTATAGGACACACACCATTTGTAAAAGGCACATTTTAAAGTGTGTGTACCCTTTACAAAGGGCATATGCCCTTCACCCTTTAGGGGTAGGTCTTGAATTTGGTTCATTTTTTTAAAGAAAAGGGTGTGAATCATTTTAAAAAGGGTGCTCACCCTTTATAATTTTTTATAAAAATGACCCATTTTTTGTTCCCCAACATTGTGGTATATTAGGTGATGGTGACAAGTGGAGCAAGCAAAACAAGGGTGGGAATCCAAAATTCAAATGATCATGGTAGAAATGGTGATGGTGATGTAGAGGATAGTAATATATATGATCAAAACTTGATTATTTATCATCATCACATGCCAATAAAGGGATAGGCTATGTCTTCAACCCTTGTAGACAAAAACTTGTAACATTCTCTTAGGGCTAGGAGGAATCTATTTCCTATCCCCTCTGACAATATCTCTTTGGTTGTTAAGATAAAATGTAATATTGGGGAATATAAAGAGACCATCCAAACCAAGAGCTCAAAATTTCAAAGGTTTGTGAATGGTACTAAATCTCCATCTCTGATACTCTCAAAGATAATTGCACTATAGGTCTTTCCAATGTCCTAGTTAGGAAATTCTTGGGAGCTTTCCCAAACATTGACACTTTTAGGCTTTGGGATTCAAAGAGATGGAAACATAAATGGGATCTTGTAATCTCCTTAATGAGAAATAATTTATTTCTAATTTGATGTAATAATGATAAAGACTATGCAAATATTCTTGTTAGAGGTCCTTGGTTTTTGGGTAAGTCTAGCCTCTTTAAAAAAAAATGGAAACCAAGCTTTGACCTAGAACAAGAAAGAATAAATCTCATGCCTATTTGGGTATGTCTCCTAGGTCTCCCCTAGAGTTATGAGATGATAATGTTTTCAATAATATAGCCAAAATGATGGGTTATTTGAGTACTTTTGACTCCTCCATAAAAAATAAAACCTGCCTGGTTCATGCAAGATTATGCATCAATAATTTTATGGATCATGACCTCCTTACATCCATTGTATTAGAATCCTCAAGTGGGGAATGTATCTAAAAGATAGAATATGAAAAATCTACTTTAAAATGCAACTATTTTAGGAAACTTGGCCACCCAACTAGGGAATGTCTAATTTTTATCAAAAAAGGCAATACCATTATTTTTAGAAAAGACAAACAACATTGGAAAAGAAAATAGGATTATGCCCAACCCTCTAAAATGACACAATCCAACCTTTTTCCCTAGAAAATGTGATTAAAATAGCATACTCTAAAGGTATCTACTCAGAACTCAAAAGAGATACTTTTGGATAAGACACATATGAGATCTCTAGACAAAGTTGTAGTAAAAGACAAGGACCTTCCACATTCATCTAAGGCTAGTAAATTTTAACCTACTATATCTCCCTTAGACACTCAACCCATGTATATCATGAAAAATAAATCTCAATGCATCTAATCCTCTGAGGAAGAAGAAGGAAAACACAAAAAAATCCCCTAAACTGGTTCATGGTTCTTGAAATACAAGAATAAGGATGATCCATCCAACATAATGCAATTAATTAATTAGACCATACCACTATATAGAGAATCTAAATTTTTTTCTCATCTTTGATAAATATAATAGATAAGCTTCACACATTCAGTCTGTTATTGAAAGATCATGCACTGAGTCTACTAAGCAAGGTAGATGATAGTGACAATCACGTTAAGGGAAGTCAGTTATGGAAAAATGCTAATTATATTACTAGGAATGTGTCTTTGGTTTCTCACAACCCTTGACTACTTTTTCAAGATCCCTAACATAATCATGGAATGGATCTACTTAGGGTTATTTTGATAAGGTCCTGAAGGCTGTAGGGCTTGGCACTATAATAGATCTAAATGTATTGGAACTAGTGGGTATTAAAGGTATCCATATTTATTCTACACAAATAAACAAGAATAATAGACGTTTTCTACCTATTTCAGTTCTACATTATGGCAAATACAAATTTTTGGTATGGTATCAAGGTCTGGGTCTTTGTATAAAAATTATTGAAGCCCATGTTTGGCCAATTTTGGGTTTAAAGGATAATGAGGAAGATAGAGGATTACTCACAAAGATTTATGGAGTATAATTTGAAAGTGATGATCCCTTTTCATGGGTGGTGGTCTCTTTGAGTGATTATTTATGGCCACTAATTACTCACATGGTCTGCAAAGGATGGGTGAAAATCTTGTGAAGACCAAACTTGTGGGGAACTATTTTTAGTCTTGCCTAATTTTGATTATGGTAGATAGAGGAAACCAAATCAAAACTTGCCTTATCAAAGAGGATGGTAGAGGATTTTGATCTTGCCTCTTATGGGTTAAGGAGTTTCCCAAAAATTTAAGGATATTACCCATGCTTGGATTAGAACCCTATTTTGTTTCACATTATAGCTAAACTACTAAGGATGTGTTGGATAGGTACTTGTTACGATTTAGCCACTAATGGATTGAGTGGGAGGAAAATCCCACTTGTTATGTCTCAACTGCATGGAGATTGTGTAAAATTCCCAGGGGCATAAGACCTTCTACTCATGATAGACTCTTATTCTATAGTGTTAGTTTTAGGGAAGTCCTATTGAAGGGCATCAACTTTTTAAATATCATTGATTTGTAACATCATTGTTTATACTAAGGTTGTGAGATCCTAAAAACCCTTGTGTTATGGTTATGGGATCCTTAAAACCCTCTTTTTATTTGTTTCACCCTTGTTATGCTTGTTATGGTTATGGGATCCTTAAAATCTTTTAGATATGCTTTATAAAGGTTGGGGGATCCTCCAAACCCTCTTGGTTGTGGGTTCATTTGTCAAAACCCTCTCTTTGGTTGTGGGTCCATTCATCAAAACCCTCATTTATCTAATTCATAGATTCGGCTTCAAAAGCATTTACCCTATCAAATAAAAACTATTAATTTAATTTTTTTATTATATTATTTAAATATTTGATTCATATCAAGTCATAATGAGAAATATTCCCTAAATATTTTCATACTTTTAAATAATTTATAAATGGTTGTGTGGTTTGGAAAACATGAAGAAGAGAAGGTTAGGCATGAAAGTTGAAGGATTGATTAAAGAAGACAATATTAATGACAAAAAACTACCCCCTAAATTAGAATACATGTCTGAAACATTCCACTATTCATTATATATTTTCATATTTATAAACTATTCATGACAAGAATCCAAGTAGTGTAACAAATAAGCACTAGACATTATGTGAGGATGTGAATAATTATTAAGTTAGAAAAATGTTTATATATAATTTTATAAACCTTTTTTTATTATAATAATAATTTCATAACTGATATGACATACTATAATTGAGTAATAATTATGCAATGTGGCCAAAGCGAAAATATTTCCATGCAAGAAAAATTCACAAAAGAAGGGTCATTATTATTCTAGAGGTGAAGTTCCTTTTGAATAGGCTAGCAAAGCAAGTGTAAGTGACAAGTATTTGTTCTAAGGGAAATTAAATTAAGTTGTGAATATAGAATAGGTAATAAAACTTGATTATATAAGTTTTAAAGTATTTATATTTAATTACATGCATGGTACCCCTATACTAATAACATGTTATAAAGTATGTATATTTAATTACATGCATGACACCCTTATACTGATAAAATGTCTTTTTTAAAATGGATGTTAATGTCAGTATTTATTTAGTTGATTATACTAGACCACTACATGAAGGGAAAGAGTGATATGTGATTCCTCAACATTGTGAATACATATTAATTAAAATTACATTTATACTAATTTTCATATAAGACCTATTGCTTAATTATATCCTTTACTATAATTATACCTACGTAGGTATTCTTCTATCCTCATCTTGAGAAGCAGAATAATTCATAGTTTATATTTCAATGTTAGATAAGGATGATGAATGCTATTGATTATAAAAATGATACGCTATGATTTTGAGTAATATTTTTGACATAAATGAATGAGATGACTCATATGAGAAATAACCTGAATAATAACTTGAAAATATTGATCATGGTGTTGAAGATGATATAATTGGTGAATTTGGAGATCATGTTGAACAAGATGAAGATGATCAAGTTGATGAATATGAAGATAAACAAGTTAATAAAGATGAATTAATTGTCAAAGGTCAAGGTGACATGATGTGTGGAAGTTTTAATAATGTAGTATTTATATAATGAATGTGATCTTTCAAGGGGTAGATATATAAAAAGAAAAAGAAAGGGAAAGTTAGTTTTGATCGTAAATCCAAGGTATATAACCATTAAATAGTTGAATGAAATAAATAAAGATCAAAATTAATAGTTGAAATTTAAATATGTTTTTTGTCAATTATTTTAATATAAAAAATTATTATTAGTATTAATTAATTTATAAATAATCTAATTACTATTTATTAAACATAGTTACAACACAAATCTAACACAACTTGTACTAAAGTTACCTGAAAATAACCCAAAAAGGCATATATTGAATCGGGAGAGACCATATGTCCTCCCACTTTAGTTTAATTTTCAATTTTATTTTTAAAGAGATCATGAGAAAAAAAATCAAGAAACTGATAACCAAGGGAATGGAGAAAGAGTGAAACCAATAAATTTTTAGACAAAATTAAAAAAGGAACCTTAAAAAAAATAGAGGTATGTTATTTTAAAAATTTATTATCTAAATTGTTTGAAATTTAAAAAAATCCCTAGGAAAAAATTCTTAAAGAACTCTATAAAAACACATTAAATAGATTTGAAAAAAACCCTAAGAGGAAATCCATTTGAAATACACCAAGGAAAGAAATAAAAAACCCCTAGTTTTAAATTTAATTTTTGAATAATATCCTAAATAACTTTCACATCAGGTAGTTAGCTATAGAAGATGAATTAATATGTGTTGATTCCAGTGACATTATATAGTGTGAAATATGGTTATATGATAACTCTCAATGTTAACCTAGATGGTTTTCCTTAGAAAAAAATTTGGGATAGAGATCTTATTTTAGAAATAAACTTTTTCTTTTATATGGCAGTGTAAAATAAAATCCTCACCATTGATAATTTTATGAAAAGAGGTTTCTAGATTATGAATAGATGTGTGTTTTGTGAAATATATGTGGAATCACTATATCACTTTCTTCTAAAATTCCCATATGATTATAAAATCATGAGAATCATCCTTTCAAAATTTTAAGTGTTTTGGATATAGCCAACTTTTATTTTAGATCTATTCATACAATGGTAGCCTCTTTTTTACAGTGAAAGTCTTAAAAATCTATAACTTATTTCACTTCCCCGTGTTTTCAGAAAATATGGTGGGAAATGAATCTTCAAATATTTCAAAATAAGATGTAAATTGTAGAGAGTTCCTCAAGAATCATAGTTTCCATCATATAAAATTTTTTAGCAATCAAAAATAAGAAGGAAAAGATTAAATATTATTAAATCAAACTAAAGATAAATTGAAACCTTTAAAATAATGAAAAAACAGAGATAGGTCAAAGGAATTTAGAGATAAAATATCTTAAATGGTCCTGTCAATCCCCAGGATAGTTCAAACTAAATTTTTATGCATCTTCCAAAGATAATCTAGTCTTAGGAGGAGAAGGTGGAATTATTATAAGTATAGCATGGGAGATTTATTGGTAGCCTATGTGGGAAATATTAGAGTTTAGATGAATCATCTGACATAAGAAAAATCTATCTTATGGGGAATCCAAGTAGTAAAAGAGATGAATGAAACTCATCTATTGATTGAAGGAGATTATCTACATATTGAAAACTACCTTTCCAATAAAATTTCTCTAAGTTGGACTACAAATAATATAATATTACATGATTTATGTATTCTACAATCCTTTTATGAGGTATTGATAACCCATGTGTATAGAGAAGACACCAAAGTGGTTGGGTGGTTTACCAACAAAGGGGTCCTCAATGATGGATTTGAAAAATGGAATAAAATTATGGAGCTTCTTAATGAGGTTATCCAACTAATGATAGATGATAATACAAATAATATTTTAGATAGTTTGAAAAGTGACACTACACAATATATGAGGTTGAGTTTTTAGAAATCAAATTTTGGTATGTTAATTTTCAAGAGTATAGAATATTTTAAACCTAGATTTAAGCTGCATTAGTGTCATGATGGAAGTAACCTCTACCCACCTTACTCACTAAACATAATTAACCTATTGATCAAGGGAATATATTATGATATTAATTAGCATAAATTAGTTTATATAAGGTCCTTGATAATAGTATCAAGCATGCCAAAATTAATTTTGATCTTATTTATTGTTTTAGATTGAACCATGACACTCTGAGATAATTTACTATTATACGTGTGAGCTCAAGTGTCTATCATGAATTTGTAAGGAATAAAGGAAATATCTTAGAGAGATATGTTACATTCACCAAAAAAGGATAGAATAGGGGTAAGGATACTAGAAGGAGGGTAAATAAATTTATCACTTCACCAAACATGAGAGGAGATAGATTCCTATTGAACCCATAACTCTGGAAATCATAATAAAATGGACCATAATTTAGATAATTCTTAAACAAGAGGACTTAAAAAAATTCCTTAAAAGGATTATGGGATGTAACCCAATTTAGTAATTGAATTTTAAAATTCTTTGAATATCTATAAGGTTAATATTATAAATATTCTCATTTTTAGTGTTAGAGGGAAGCGTTCTTGAAGTCTTAGGCTTGAGCATGGAGGGCATCAGATATTATAAGTAAAAAGGGAGAAAAATAATAGGTTTTGGATTTTATGTTAGGAAATGAGAATTTGATCGAGTTCCAAGGAGGATATCTCAAATATTCAAATCCAAAATTTGTGGAAATAAGTTATTCATTAGATAATTAGGTATCACTTTGGAAGGGAGATATAAAGTTACTCTATCTTACCATTTTGATTTCCTAAATTATTTAGACATCAAAAATTGATACACATTTAATTTTATATGATTATGTCTATTAATAACTTATTAATTTTAAACATGACAAATTTTTGTTCCCTCTACATCAAGCTTTAATTATATTCTTCTCCACTTTGCCAAAGCCTCGGCCTTTAACCCAATTTATAACATGCAAATCAATCTTATTGAAAACAACCCTTTAGAATCCTCTATTAAGCCTACTGATGGTGATGTTGTAAATAATACTAAGAAGTATAAAACCTATAAATATATCTCTATTAATATCCATTTCTAAGGAATAGATGTTGTTAAAAAAAATACCATAGGAAACTAATCCAAAAAATCTTCCTATGTCTCGACATAAGAACCTAATTTTTTAAATTATCATATTGTTATTTTTTCCAATCAAGATATAAGCCTTAATTAATTTATAAATGATTCCATAGGATATAGGGAGATAAATGTGATGGGAAAAATGGTTGAAAAAAATATTTTGAGCCTGGAACAATAGTAAGTTCTAGGTTGTGAAAAATGAAATGGAAAAGGAAGACTTCTAAGAAAAATGAAACTACCTACCTAGAAAAAATAGTTCCTTGGAAAGAAATGTTAATATCCATAAGGATTCCCTAAAATTCATGTTGAAGAATATGAGGAATAAATTATATCTCCAAAGGTAATGAATTAAAAATATAATCATAATATAACATTGAATAAGGAAAGAGGGCCTTTAATAGAAATACACGGGGATTTGAAAAGTAAAGTTTATTAGATGGAGGATAAAATGAGAAAAATAGAAATTGAGAGGAAGGAGTTCCAAGCATACATTGAAAAACTCATATAAATTAATAGGGATACGATAAAAAACTATGATGTTAGTATCACTATAATGTCAGATTGTATTAAATAGAAAATGAATTATTTTTGGGAACCAAAGATAGAAAAAGAATCAAGATGCAATAAAAAGGAAAGACAACTATTACAAAGGTTGTGTATACTGAAAAAAATGAATACTACCTTAAATTCATGATAGAGGAATGGAAGGTGGGCAAAGCTCCTCGTGAATATAGATCAACTTAATTTCATGCTAGTTTTTTAATCTTTTAACTATTATATTGTGTAGATGATATTTTATGATTATATAACACCTCAATATTGTACACATGGAAAAATCAAACCTTGGTTATTCCTCTTAGTTATTTACCTTTCCCACATCCACAAGTCTCACATATACTCTTATTCGTGCCCCTTGCCCTATATCTCTTATTCTGACTAATATTATGTTGATGATCTAGGTCTTGTGTCTTGACCATAATGTTTAAAATGTAGTTATCTTCCATTTCTATAAGTTTTTAACCTATGCATTCTTTCGTGCTTCTTGGACACTAACATCTGGAATAGACAATATCATTGATTCTACTATCTTGTCTTGATGCTAGTGTAAAGTACCCTAAAGTCATCCACTTTTCAAATGAAATGTATCCTTATGTTCAGCCTAAGTGATTTAATGTGAGTTATTACTCTAAAGGGATTGATATAAATACAAGATCAATCCTCATTCATTCTTCACGAAGAAATTTATCAAAATACGAAAGAGACCAATGGAACTTATCAAAAGCACTCTATCAAGAACTCAATTGAACAAACCTTCCCTATTTCCATACTAATTATTGGTAAATAACATCTATATGTTTGAAGTATGAAAGGAGTAGCTCAAGATCCTTATTTGACAAGTTACAAGCTAGGTCACTATTGTGCTTGATTTATATATTGTATGATTCACAAACATGCTAACAAATAAGGGATAACTACATGAGTTTGAGGGCCTCTTATGGAATATTGTCTATGTAGACATCATCTTGTGATGGTAGGGTCTTTTGGGTCAGCTTGATAACATGTTCCCATTAACCCATTTTCCCCCAAGGACATTATGAAGATAGAGAACTAGGGTTTTACCATTTCATTAAGAGCAACAATCTATGGCCTAGATATAAATGCACTAGAGCAAAGGTGAAGCAAAACCCAAAAGCATCTAGGTGGTCACATCTTATTTTAGTAGGTATTCCATAGAGGACACTAGCATTGAACCCAGATAATATCATTAACATAACTATCCTAGGCTAACATTACTATCTAAAGTGCCATAAGTGTTAAAGTTAGAATCTGATGACTATTACAAAATCTCCTAGCCTTATTTTTTTCTTCTTCTAGGTCTAGAACTTCAATAGCATTAGAATAAGCTAAGTACACCACTTATTTATCATTTCTATATCTAGAATAGTTATACTTTATACATTTAGACTATCTGAACATAATAAATTTAGATTATGCTTATATCTGAGTTTAACATGTAATTAGCCTACTATAGATATAATTATCACCCTTGTTCCATTTCATTTCTATATACCCATTTAATTCAAATCTAGGTTTAATGATAATCACCTTAGATTAACATTTTAGGGTTAAACATATAACTATTTTTAGTGGTTTAATAGTGTTGTTAGTGGGATTTTCGTTAGCCATGTCTTTTTATTATCTCTCATTTTGATTCTTTCCTACTTTTATTTTGATTTATGATTGTTTAAGGTTTGAGGCCCTTCCAAATCATTTTTTATCTCCAATAAAAGAATTGTTTGAATGTACTTAAACCTTCAAAACCTTATTGAAAACTTATAATAAAAACCTTAAGAAAATGTAGGAAAACATATCAAATAAACTTGATGAAAACCCCCAAAATGTGTAAAAACCCCAATTATTATATTGTAATGTTGAATTTATTAAAATATATTAAAATCCATCCTTTCTTTTATGTTTTTATATCTATTGAAAAATGTTTAATGAATTTCATATTATCATCTATAATTTGTTTAAGTTTACTTGCATATAGCTTGAATACAATCTGTTTGACAAAATTATCAATGTGGCTTCCTTTCATTTCACATATTTTTGAATATTTTTGTCAATATTAAATATTTTTCAACTAATTTTTACGTTGTGATTCATTTTTAGTCGAGATATGTATGGGACTAATCACTGAGGAAAATAAGCATAAATGAAGTTCCACATTTTTATGCGTATGTAGGTGATGGATACCACACTCACTTTACAAACATTCACTTATGATTGTATCAATGAATCCATTCATGCTTTATTATACTCTTTCTAGTTCTGCAATCTTCTTTCTGATCTTCCTTATGATGCTTGAAACCCTTACTAGCTTCTTGAGCCTTAATGGAGCTTTAGGTATTCAATCTATAGTATGCATCTATCTGAAGCTTCCAATAAGTTTAAACAAATGTGATTAAATTTATCTAACATGTTTCAATCCTCATATAATATATAAGACTCTAATATATTGAATTTTGTCTCTAAACTCCTTACCTTCTTCAGAAGCTTGTAGGTCTTATTAGGCCTAATTGTGCCTCCAATAGGTCAAAATCATTATTATACCCTTATTCAATCTGAAACCAAATTTATTAAGGAATTTCAAATATAATAAATAGTATCCAAGCCTTATACCAAGTTATAGCACTCAAGAGCAAGGAAAACTCAACTTTGACTTTTTGACAATTTTTGAAAAATGAGCACCTACAGGCTGATAAAAACATAGTCGTTTATATCTGAAAATATATAGCTCATTTTGTCATGAAAACACTTGGATTACATCAAAAATACTTTTATCTAACTTTTCTAAAAATAATCAAGTCATTTGGATTAGTATTTTAAGAGTTATGGCCTTTTTAGTGACTGGGAACACGTTTTTCTGAATTGTTTTAGAACTGCAGGTTTGTATTTTGACCACATATTTTTCCACATTGCTCCATTAGATATAAAACCAATTTACTTGGATTAATAACTCCAAGGATAATCTACAAAAAAAAATTCATAAGTTTTAATTGGGTAAAACTCGAGATGTACTCATTTTTCCAACCGTGCCTAGTTGTCTTTCCACACATGCCTGCACCCTGTTCATTGAACTTTTGCAACCTTCCACACATTCTCAATTTACTTATCACAATTTAATTAAGTTTAAAATTTCTCTTAGAAAAATTTCCAAAGGTTTTAATGTGTTAATCTTTCGTCATAAAATGTTTATTTCCTCCTTATGCTCTAAAGAACACGCACTCAAGGCTCTATACTGTATAACCAAAATTCTACCACTGAAATCATTATTGCATAATCATTACCATGAAGATCAAAATCAATATTTATTAAGCAAAAAAGGATACTTACAATTCAATACATGATCTAGATCAATGGCTTCTAAAGCCTTATTTGGACACGTCATTCCCTCTTCTTGTCCTCACATCCAAATATTCTCTCTGTCCTCCATTCTTAATCTCCTGGTTGTCTCTTTCTTTCCTCTCTGAATGAGGTGCTCCCTCTCTCTCTTCTCTACGTCCCCCTATCCTATTAAATGAATTCCATTTATCCCTCTTATTAAATCAATGCATATCTTACTCTCTTTTTTTTTAAAGCCTCCTCCCTAACTTCTACGCCCAACTTGGGCTCAAGATAAAACAAAAACAATTTTTAATTTTCAACAATATACCCAAGTTGAAATATTTTCAACCATTCCTCCTTTGTTTTCTCAACAGCCCCAACATTTAATTTTTACCTTTACTTTTTACAATTACTCCTCATTAACAACATTTTGGAGGGAAAATACAATAAATTGAAATTTGAATTCAAACATGACTTGTAACTATGTCTTGCCAAGATGTATGTAGATGCTCTTGCATCAGTAGGTGAAGCATCACTTTGTATTGTGATCATTTACTATTCTGTTGTTGTATTCAATTAACATGATTTTTGGCTATAATAGGTTGAAGGAATACAAACACTGAAATTAGATTTTATAGCATCATAAGTACTATAAATTAAGGACCACTAAGCAAGTTTAGAAGTAAGGTTAGATATTACTCACTACAAACTTGACAAAAAGTTTCATCTAATCATTTAATTTTAAAATATTGTAATTGACTATTTAACATAAATTTAGCCTCAAGTTATTTAATATTTATTTAAATTTTGTCTTTTTAGGTAAATAACTAATCTATAATAATTAATGGCC